>OX578136.1:18686025-19193525 GCA_951213105.1 Amaurobius ferox
TGTTCAAGGTACACAATTTATTTTTTTCGTAACTCTAAATAAACAATTATCAATATGGATAGCATCCCTAATAAGCGATAAATGTGCAATATCTTGAGAGCGATTCATGCTAGCGTTCTAAAGCTTATATCAATCGTTTTGTAAGATAAAATTACATAAGAAATGTCTATTTGCTTAACTTTTTTTAAGGTTTTAAGTTTTAAGGATTTTTCAAAATGTGACTCGAAAATTTAGCGGGATTCTGAATATTCGATAATAGGCTTCCAATATTCACGGACTGTAATTTTTGTGCCAAATTTCAATCGCATCGCTGCATTCGTTCGTGAGAAATAATCTCCACAGTCTCACACACACACACATAACCTCAGAAATGTTCGATTCGTGTTCATGAATGCTTGAAACGTGCTCTCCCAGAACTCAGATTCGAATTTTCGACCCCGTCACAATACCTTCCTTAAACATTATACTATGTATATAAGGAAAGTATCAAGAGAAAAACCCAAAATAATTATTCACTGTGTATCTAATTTTACATGTATTATAACTTATGATAAACAAAGATTATAAATAGTGAGCAATATATTCCATTATAGTGATACATCGTTAATCCTAACGTTAATTTTTAAATATCGATTCAAGTGACAAGTATCCGTGAAATCTACCGAAACGCATGTGGTAAAAGAAAGAAAAATTAAAATAAAATGATTATATATCTAATTATCTATATTTTATGTAATCCTTATTTTAACTCACTTATATAACTAATTTAACTCTTTACTAATATTTTAAAGTTTGGATAGCTTTGTTTGTGCCTTTATAATCATTCATACATCTAACCATAAAAAATATCTCCTAAAAGTATAACTACGTATCCTTCTAAAGGGAGCGGTAGCCCAGAGGTTAGCGTGCGGGAATTGCACTCGGTACGACCGGATTCGATTTCTGCCACTGCCAAAACTGCCGCCGTGTTCATGCAGAGTATGATCACGTTAAGCATGTGGATCCGTAAGTCCTTCCGAGAGAATGGTGGTAGGGAAAGGAGGGTACGGTCCTTGTGGATGCCTCTCCCACTGGGTTCCGGTCTAAATTGGTAAATTGGGTGGCACTTCCCGGCCGCCCAAACAGTTACCTTACACCTTTATGGTAGGTCAGACGGTCTGGATCTCAACAACAACAACGTATACTTCTGAAGCAGTTTCTTGTAAACCATTAGAAAATAAATAAATAAAATGTACCATTATATTCTAATTATTTTAACTGTTGATATATATATATATATATATATACATATCGTGCTAAATATAAGTGTCTACAGTTATTTCTTCGTATTTTTGTAATGGCACGCAAAATATAATACATTAACTTTTACACACAAAAGACGCAAAAAAAGCCTAACGAGTCGGAGTTCAAAACTATCAGAATGTTTTTCGTTTTGAATGCAAATGAAAACACAAATTGCCGAGAAGTAACTTTTTTTTAAAACCAGAACCGAAGAGGGCGCTAGCTACAACTGATAGGCCCATCACTGAAAAGCAGTTTCATTCCGCAGCTCAATTGAAGCACTGTTTTCGTGCAAGTTGCTAGCTGATATTGCCCAGTGTGACCACGCCGAGTTTGGTGTCTTGGTAAACATTTGACATCTTCACAGTGAAACACTGATTAATAAGATCGACTGATTTTTTTTACTCTTTTGTCATGTCTTATCAATTAATATTTTTAGTTATTATATCTTTCAGTTTCAACATTTTATTTCAATTTAATGTTGTGGCAATGTTGCATAGACCACTATTTCGACAACGACCTCCACCGCCAGTGTTTACCACAGAAACCCCACTTAAACCCAGTCCACCACCAGTGCTACTCAAACCAATTCCACCGCCAAAACAGCCATTCCAATCATCAACTTTAAAATCCACAATTATCTATTTAGGAGAGAATAGATATAAATATTTGGATGAAAATATAAAATATCCTAATATTGATGATATTTATGAAAATCTTGAAGATAGCAGTCGGTGTGAACGTAGAACTACGAAAACATGGCGGGTAGCCAAAATTGAGGGTGACATCCTTCTTGGAGGTCTGATGAATATCCATGCACTAGAAGATGATACAAACTGCAGTCCCCTTATTCTCCTAAACAGTATGCAAGTCCTTGAGTGTATGCTATTCACCATTGACTGGGTAAACAAGAAGAATTTATTGCGTGGCATAAGATTGGGTGCTTACATTCTGGATAGCTGTGAAGATATCGATGGACTTGAGCAAGCGAGCTATTTCATAAAAGGTAGGCAGATTATATAATATATTAAATGAATATTTTTGTTGTCAAAACTGCAGTTAAGTCCTCTTATAACGAGTTTGGATATGGCGAATAATAGAGACTACAGTTATTTCTGGTACTCGCAGCTATCACCCAGTTTCTATCTATCCTTTTTTATGTTGGTCACTGCTAACGATAAATACTTAGATTGCTGAAATCAAACCGACTGAACCGTGAAAAAGATTCCGGTAATAGATAATAATAAATAAGCAATAAATAGATAATAACAAATAAGCAATAAATAGATAATAACAAATAAGAAATAAATACATAATATCAAATAAGAAATAAATAGATAATAATAAATAAGCAACCGTTACTCTTATGCATAGGCAGTTTTGACCCGATATGTATTCGCCCCCTACGCGAAAATACTACGGCTAAAGATATGCAACACTTATGCTCGTTTCGGGACAATGTAACCGACTACACTCCTGCAGCGATTCTCGCAGACTACGTATCAGACTCAAAAATACATAGTACATGCCAGCTTACTATGCGAATAGGTCACGGATAACGGTATGAACTAGGATTAATCATATTGAACCAATACAATTGACTGTGCCTTTATACCACCCCTTCAGTGTGCAGCGGCGTGATAACAAAAATTATCTTCTAATACATTAATTTGCTTTTCAAGAAGATCTTACGTCGTCAGAAATTGAAAACCTATTTCCTTTCAAGCAGATTTTAAATCTTTTTAATAGGATTATTTCATAAAAGAAACTAGCTAAATCTGTCATTTTTTCAGAATAATATTAGGTTTGGATATATTGCTTAGGGTATCCAATGAAATATGCTCAAATATCAAAGTTAAAAAATATATGTCAGATATCGACAAATTTATAATTCTGAATTCTTGTTCAAAGTTGTTCGTTTTCCAATACTTGATGTTATGAATATATAAGAATAAGTATATAAATAAATCATAATCAATCTGAATTTTGTGAAGATCTCGTAACATAATGAGTACATTTCAATTTGTTTTAAATAACAAAGCGTCGATATAACGAATAGGGGATTTGCTGCTTGATTCTTATATGAACCGTTTATTAAAATTATACACCTATTTCAAATTTAAAAAAATAGAGGTAATAAATATATTACCAATATGATAAAATTTATACAAAATAACGAAATTTAGAAAATCAATATTTTCAAATTCTAAAATATGAAAAATCGAGAATTTTATCTACACTAGAGAATTTCTATATTTTTAGAAATGTAAATTGATCCAAAATATATACACAAGTGAAATATAATTCGAATGACATCTTTAACTAAGTACATCCTTCTGAAACAAAGCGAATTAGTAGGCTGTTCAGATAAATGATATTTTTTAAATTTTAAATTGGAATTAAGAAGAAGTTGCCTCATCCTTTCAAATAAAAACCCATAACATTTTAGATTTTTCTTCAAAGACACTAGCACTTAACCGAGTTCTATATTTAAATATTTTTGGCCTAAAACCTAGCCTTTTCAAGAAAAAAAATTCTAATGTTAAAATATATACAAAATATTTCAATAACTATAAAAATTGATATTCTAACAACTTTTTTAATATAATAAAATACATTTTCATAATACAATATTTATTTTTAACACACAAAATTACGAAATTAAATTTCTAACATTCTGATTATTCGCAGAATTTTTTTCAACCGAACCATGAATGAAACGTGTTGACAAAACAAAGATTGAAAAAATAATATCAATTAAATAGCAAATTTAAATGATAAAAAGTACACTTAAACTAAATATAAAACGTTAATGCTAATAAATGAGCCAATTTATACTGATTTTTATGATCACACCTCAGTATAATTTGTCTTCATTTTATTTTAGCATTATTTAAGACATCATGTGCTTCTGTTCCGATGACAGATATTAATATTTCTATCACTGGTCTGTCTCACCTTTCTGTCTCACTTTTCTATCACTGGTCTGTCTCACCTCTCACCTCTCATTTCTACCACAGGTCTGTCTCACCTGTGTATGATAAGAGTACCGAAGAAACTCTAATGTAACAGAGTAATGAGAAAATTTCAATTTGTTTTAATTAGCAAAGCGTTGATATAAAGAATAGAGGATTTGCTCTTTGATTCTTATATGAACAGTTTATTAAAATTATACGCCTATTTCAAATTTTTGAAAAATAGAGGTAATAAACGCATTACCAAGATGTTAAAATTCATATAAAATAACGAGATCATAACGAATTTTTGCAAAGCAATATTTTCAAATACTAAAATAAGAAAAGTCGAGAATTTTAGCTGAACAGGAGAATTTCTATATTTTTAAACGAGTAAATTGATCTGATATATATACACAAGTAAGATGCAATTCGAATTACATCTTTAACTAAGTACATCATTCTGAAACGAAGCGAATTAGAAGGCTGTTCAGATAACTGATTTTTTCTTTTTAATTTGGAAGGAAGAAAAAGTTGCCTCATACTTTCAAATAAATACCTATAACGTTTTAGATTTGTTTTTCAAAGGCACGAGTCCTTAACCGAGTTTTATATTTTAGTATTTTTAGTCTAAAACCCAACCTTTTCAAAAAAAATTCAATGTTGAAATACTTATAAAATATTTCAATAACTATACAAATTGATATTCTAAAAACTTTTTTAATGTAATAAAATACATTATCATAACACAATATTTATTTTTAACACACACAATTACGAAATTAAAGTTATAATATTCTGATTATGCGCAGACTTTTTTTCAATCCAACCATGAATGAAACTTGTTGACAAAACAAAGATTGAAAAAATAATATCAATTAAATAGCAAATTTAAATGATAAAAAGTACACTTCAACTAAATATAAAACGTTAATGCTAATAAATGAGCCACTTTATACTGATTTTTATGATCACACCTCGGCATAATTTGTCTTCATTTTATTTTAGCATGATTTAAGACATCATGTGCTTCTGTTCCGATGACAGATATTAATATTTCTATCACTGGTTTGTTTCACCTTTAAACAACCTGTGTATGATAAGAGTATCGAAGAAACTCTAACGTTGCAATAATTGGAGTGTTCATAAGAAATTCAAGGTCTTCATTTGTATTGTTTGTCAGACTAGGAGAATATTCAAAATTACACCCATTTAAATTAATTAACTCGTTGTAGTCAATACCAGCAAAGTTAATGTTTGGTAATTTAGATGTTGTTTCTGTATTAATCATTCTCTTCGCAGCCTTCAGAATCTCCATTAGTCCCAGTTCATGAATAGGGTAGTGATCATTGCTGATCAGGAATACATTCTCTGGGAGCAATTCTTTGAGTGACTGGGTTAATCACAGCTCTCAAGTTTTCATAAAAATAACTAGATGTATTGAAAATTACTACGTTTCGATTTTGATGGAAGAAATAGACTTTATCATATACGACAAGGGCGTATAAGTACTTAACATAAATTCTGAAATAATTTTGAAGTTTGATAACGGTTTGTAGCTTGATATGTATTGTCGAATAACACGGTTTGCAGTCTTCAATCTCCGAGCATAAGTTAGCGCTCTAGATTGACCATTGTATAAATTTGCAGTGTTGTCCTAAAGACATAATTTTGAAAATGTCAAACAAATATATTTTATCTAACTGTCGCGAACGTTTTGGTATACTCGACAGAGAAGACAAAGTTTTGAAATCAAACACATTTATTAAACATGAAATAACAAGGCAGTTGATCGAAAACAGTGGAGTACAAGCATTTCTCGCAATAACTCAGAGTTACACTCGGTAGGGTGACCATTAAGAACACCCCTGGAGGAAGAGGAACCAAGAGAATACACATATTTTCTGATACATAAAATAAACACAATATTCCTCATATTATACTTGACATTTATATATCACATTTGTATACTTTGAACATATACGACATTTTCATATAACATCATCAATGACTTGATACTCACGAGGATTTGACAATTAACACTCTATTCGTTAGGTGGAAGACTAAATATATATAAAACTTTACCTCGTCTCTTTTAAATATAACATTTACAATTCTGTACCATGGGAAAGGATATCAGGATGGACTCTCGGCATAAACTCATCGAGATTCTTGCGCAGAACAAAATCCATAATGGTCGGGAAACTTGATTACACAACATCATGCTGGCGGAATTCGACATCTTGGTTGGTTACGGAGATTGGTTGATTCGTACCTTAGGACACAAGGAGGAGTCAGGCAAATACAAATCGGTATAAAATGAGCTTTCCCTCTTGCCCTATCAGCGATTCAAGCCGACCAGTGAAAGAACCATTTTCTCTTGTCACAAGACTCATTATTCCATTACTACCAGGCTGATTCATTTAAAAACACGAGTGACTCATCTCTGAACCGAGCCAAACGACTCTACGCACAACTTGTCGAACTATGTTACATATTTTAATCACATCCTTCCACTTTCAAAATTAATCCACCTTTTCTTAAAATTCTCGATCATACGCGAATCAAACACACACGTCTACATTTCTCCACGACTCCTTCCACTCTGCTTCCAAAATCCTTTTTCAAACGCGCGCGTGCGCAAAACCTGCAAGTTCCCAACCAGCGACTGAGAAGCGAAAATACAAAACTATTACTATTTTTCTGGAACATAAACACTTTTGCGATTTTAGAGTTCACTTCCCTTAAAAGTCAATGTAATTGAAAACATGTAGAAAAGACATTTACATTTCGAAATTGACACTTTCAATCACACAGAAATAAAACAATACTTTAATATACAATTTTAACACAGAGGTGTGAAAGCCTTATCACATAACCTTGCAAAAACCATACAAATATATATTATCTAACCTTGCAAATGACATACAAATATATTTTTTGTTGTAGGTTAACTTTTCGTAAATCGTCCGAAATAGCCATACATTTCGCAATTATCTAATAATTGATCAAATACGCATATTTTTTAGACCCATGAGAAACTGCATCTAAATAATGAAATACAGTAGAACCCCGATTATCCGACGTAATTGAGACCGAACCTACATCGGATAATCGAAAGTTCTGGATAATAGACAATTTTTCAATAAGCGTCTAGTTTAATATGTAACATCGTCATCGAACTGATATTATGACTATTTAAACTGTTAAATAAATATCTAAATTCAAATTACAGTACAGTATAGTAGTACATGAACATTTATTTTGAAGCAAAAAACTTAGAATGATTTAAATGGAAGCTTCATTTGGCGTAAATTGGTCAACCTTTGTCGTGCAGCTCTGTCACGAAGTTTTTTAAAAGCATTAGTTCAGAGGAATCACTCTGTTCTTGTTGTTCCAACCAAGCAAGGCCTTTTGAAAAGCACTCAGAAGCATCATTGTTACTAATCTTTACTTGGGAATCATTCTCGCCTTAATCATCATCTTCTTCTTCGTCTTCTTTTGGAGAATGTCGGACTTCTGCGATAATTTCCTCATCATTAAGCAACTGGAAGCCTGCATCTTCCATGGCACAAATCAACCAATCTGTGATTTCTTCGATCCCACGGTTTTCAGAACCTGGCATCGTGCTAAAAATGTTTGAAAATTCAGTAACACCATCTTTCGCAATGCCTGTAACATTTTCATCTGCGCCAGTTGAAATAAAAAAAATCAGGAAACCGACGTCGGTTAACGGAGCATTCCGGTTAAACGAGGGTCGGATAATCGAGGTTCTACTGTAAGTGTCTCAGAAGCAATTCGTTGGAATGCAACTGGCATACGAACCATGGGAGAAAACGATTTATTTTAATTTCAAGACAAGGTATATAACTCCGTTTTTGCTTCCAGTATTGACAGATGTGCCAATGCAATCTATTGCCACAATGTGATCTGGGTTTAATTTACTTTGAAAAAATATAAGGATACTTTGAGAAGTGCCTTTAACTGTACATGAATGCGCCGCCCAGGTGGTGAAGTGCATAGCGTCACCGGCTGCTGTCTAGTGGGCTTGGGTTCGAATCTCGAGTAAGGCATGGTTGTTTTCCTGAGGATGAGGTCAGTCTCCCGCCTTCTGGATCCTCGATAAATGAGAAGCTGCACCCTTCAGACCTTAGTCAGTGATGCTTGCATGTATTAATAAATTTTGTATTATTGTCTTGTGTGTTATTCTCTCTCTGTCCTTCTTCTGGTGTCACTGGACCTGTATTCGTGCTCTGCAGAAACAGGGGTCACATGCAACAACAACAACAACAGTAATACCTGAATGTTGGGAATTGTGCCTTTTATAAGAAAACCTTGGCCCTTCTATAAGAGAACTATGTGTTTCATAAATTGTTTTCCAATGGAGTCGGTAGGTTTAATGTTTTACCTTTTATACCGTCAAAGTATAGAACTTTTATAATAATTATCGCCTATTTAAAAAAAGATCAATTGATCTCGATTCTTATATCTTGCTCTGAGAACTTTGTTTTTATCTATAACGTTCATATAATAAATTGTCTTCTGTTACTTACCCTATACATTTAAAAATATGCAGATTCTACAGCTGCTGGCTGCTGTAGTCTTATATAAAGATACATATTATTCACATATCATTAGTTACATTTTAAGTGTTTTAAGTTTACCTTATTTTTAATAAAAGCATTAGGATTTATTTCTGAAGTCGAAGGTATATTGTCTTCTCCAATAGAGGACATTGGTAAATCGTTCTGCAGCAAATTATTTCAACATTATCTCGTATTCCTGTGATACAATTTGCAGTCACACAAGACACCTTATGTTTCCTCTATTCACTTCTTAGAATTTTATTTATTTCAGTAAAGTATACTGCTCCTTCAGCCATTTTCATCAATGTTCTCTGGTTAAGAAGAAATGGTTTTCTTCGGCACCTGTTAAAACTTCCCACAAGTACATGACGAAAACATGTACCCTTACATGATGCAATGTAAAACAAAGCGGTAAATTCATTTTTAAAAGTCTTAATTTTTTATTGATAGCTGGCATTTCATTTCTTTTTAGATAATCCAATAATATTCATGCAGTTATCACAGTATTTACGAAACTTGCAACACCCTTTTTGGCAAACAGTCGGTTTGGACGATTTCACCAATATTTTCTCTATATGTTCTGCTAGAATTTCAGATGTTACATAAAAATCTGGTTCTGTGGATGAATTCTGGCATTTCAGTTCGTGATTAATGAATAAATAAAATTTCAAAACACTATTGTGTGTAAAACTGAGTGTTGAAGTCCAGGTGGGGCACCCAAATATGCTGCATTCTTATTGTTGCCTAGTAAACACACTTCTAGAATAACTCACTTCTATTTGGTCATTTTACAAAATAAAAGTTTCATTGCAGTCGAGTTAGGAACGATTGAATCACTTAATTGATTGCAACATTGAAAACACATGTTTCTGGGGGGGAAGCAAAACGGTACATATAGTTGACAAGAGTAGATTATTTCAACTTATAGATAGCGACTAACGTGTTTTAATATGTTTTTCATACTCAGAAAAATATATCTTAGGAATTGCAATTTAAAATATCAATAATAAAACTCCGAAAATAAATATGTGATTTTAAAAACATTTTTAACAATATTCACATTTAACATTATATAACACGTGTTTGTGGGCTCACGACATTGAATAAAACTATCTAAAAATGCATTTATTAATTTAAAGGTAACTGTAGATGTGTGCGATATTGAAAATTTTAATCTCAAGTTGCTGTAAAGTATTTAAGACAGTCAAGATAAATTGAAGTCGAGTTTTAAGCAATTAAATCAAAGATGAAAATTATCTTGAGTAATAGAACCTGATGGGAGATACCATGTTTTAACACTGAAACTGACGGTGTTTATGTGCCGTGATTTACATCAACAGAAACGGAAAAGCAGAATCTTGTGGTGACACCACTGACAGAGGGTATACCCCAGTATTGCCCTCCAATGAGAGGAAAGGCTGAGGGAGTAATTTTCACCAATGAGATAAGATTCATGGGGAATAATAGAGAAGAATTCGTATGAGGAGCTAAGAAAGAGAGAGAAAAAACAATTAGCAGTTGGAGTACGCGCTTATAGATGGAAAGGAAGATCACACAAACAGAAAGCTGGGGTTTTAAAAATACCAGTGACAAGTCCTAAAATAGTTAAAGACTACAAACAAACTTGCTGTGATCCGATTTTCCAAAGTCCCAAATATACCCTTTCGTGATTTTTTAAGACCTGCTACCACTTTGGAGGTATGTCTATATTATGTCAGATCCATTAAATAATGGAAGTTTATACGCTAAAACTATTACTCTAAAGCACCTGTCATATCAAAGCTCCCCACGTAAATTTGTTTAGGTTTCAAGAGTTATGCTTTATAATTGTAAATCCAAATAATAAACGACAAGTAAAATGCTAATAAATATAATTAAAAAACTTAACAATGATTTGCAATTTAAGTTTCCAGTATGTCATTACTTATTTTTCTGAAAATATTGCTTTCGCTAGGTGAAGCCAGACTGTAGAAAACGTGGATTATTGATAGCTTAAATCTCTTTACAGCACCTGTTAGAGTATTTCTTTTAATGTCAACAAATATACAATTTCCACCAGATTTAGGATATATAATAATTTTCACCACAGTAAGAGACCCTCATATAAACCCTCTCTCAGACTAAATTTCAAAAAACGTTTTCGGCCCACGCTATTGTACATCAACTGTTTAAATTGCGACATGTTTATCTGTAAAACATATTTTATAGCATTTGGTTGGAAGCATTATTCGCAGTTGTTATAAGATGCTATTTTTATGTTACAGGATCCTTAGGAAATACATACAGTAATGAATTACGATATTTCGATAAATTACAGACCTTTCCCAGGAAAAGAATAGTTGGACTTATTGAAGCTGCCTCAAGTTACACGTCCATGCAAGCTGCTAATCTGTTGAAACTATACCAGATTCCCCAAGTAAGAATATGATTGTATTCTATTTATTTGATATTGTTGTCCCCAATTATTTCTACATACATTTTCGTATTACTGCCGATAGAATTTTTGGACTTTTATACAGCAAATGCATTTTACAAATTATTAAATATTTTCCATTAACTCTGTATGATGTTCAGGCCTCCGGGCTCCTATGCAATACATCGTATATTGAAATTCAATCAGGAATATTGAAGTCTAATAGGATTTCTGTAAATACATTGGCTAAAATATCGGGCGTTTTAACAAGCACTCAATTAAATTAAATAATTATACCTGTATTGTAACCGATATATTTTTCTATGTTGGGTGTGAAAAGCCGTTGAAATATCCTTATACAGGGTGATCCAAAAGTCCTTGACTCATTTTAAAATTGAGTATAAACTCAAGCAATTGCCGTACGATAGTGAGGTTTGGACTAAAATGCTTTTCACGTTGAAAAATCTTGCTTAAGCAAATATAAAAATATATTTACAAACTCTGCCTATAGATGGCGCTACGTGTTCAAATGTTTGTATTTCTGCGTTTTTTTATTTAAGATTCGTTTTGACACTGTCACTGAGAAGTAAGAAATGACAACTCCCACCGAAAAAGCTCATTACGTAGGTTGGTACTTTGAAACTAAATCCACCACAGCATTTTGGATCGGCATATTGGCATAGAACATTTTTAGAAGTTAAAAGCGTTTTAGATCGAAGAGGATGTGACCGGCCAAGAACTTCTTCACTACTCGTCCTCAGTTTTTATGCATTTTTGGATATTTCTGTTGTACAGCGCCATCTATGAGCAAAGTTTGGAACTATATTTTTTATTTGCTTAACCAAAACTTTTCAACGTGGAAAGCATTTTAGTCGAAACCTCACTATTGTTATGATGCATTACATACATTTGGTACTTAATGTAGGTATATTTCATACCCCGGGTAGCTCAGGAATGAAAGGGGGCAGGAGTAGAAATTACTCAAAATGTATATAATGTGTATGATGTTTTATAGCGATGCCTCCTCGCAGACAGGATGGGACTGATGTGGAGCCATAGTTTGAACTCACATTGACACGGGGGTGAAGACCCAGACCACACGACCAAACCTGGGGCTTATGGTAGCTTAATGTGTGGCCGGAGTCACACATTGACACGGGTTGTTGTTGTTGAGACCCAGACCATCCGACCTACCAGAAAGGTGCAAGGTAACTGTTTTGACGGCCGGGAAGAGCCACTCAATTTAGATTGGAACCCAGTGGGGTAGGCATCCACAGGGACTGTACTCTCCTTCCCCTACCACCAACCTCTCGGAAGGACTTACGGACCCACATGTTTAACGTGATCGTACTCCGCGTGAACACGGCGGCAGTTTTTTCAGCGGAGGGATTCGAATCCGGGCCTACCGAGTGCAATTCCCGCGGGCTGACGACGGGGCTACTGCGCCCTCCATTGACACGGGTTGTAAATATTCAGAAAAGAGTTTTGTAACAAATGTCAAAATTCTAGACTACAAATCTCGAGAAATTTATAGCTCCTGTCAGTTGGGTCTCATAGTGTGAAAAACCCGGCTGAAGTGTGAAAAACCCGGACCACACGACTGACCCGAAGGTTTACAGTAGCTATTTGTGTGACCGGAGTCGAATGAAGTGTTGAAAACCCAGACCACGCAACCAGCCCGAAGGCTTATGGTCGCTAATTGTGTGGCCGGACGGCCAACTTGACGAATGAAGTGTTGAAGACCCAGACCGTCCGACTCATCCTGAGGACTTGAGCAACTATTTGGACGGCCGTGGCGAATGAAGTGTTGAAAACCCAGACCACACGACAGACCCGAAGGTTTACTGTAGCTAAGTGTGTGGCCGGGAACTTTATTTTAGATTCAAAACATTACAAAACAGGTTAAAATTGAATCACAACACAGTTACAACAAGACAAATAAAATAATGGCAACGACAAAACAAAACATAAAAACTATACAATACAATACAAGAGAGACATAAGAAAGAAAAAAAGAAAAGAGGGGAAAACCCCGAAGGGAAAAAAACCCAAGCACTAATGTAGTATAACCAACAAGGAACTATATAAACAGCACAACAAAATAAACCACATAAACAAAACCAACTACAAAAACAAAGCCTCCAAAAAACCTCCACCAAAAAAGCGACACCTCAGGGGGGTCCAGAGAGCAGAGAAAATGTTAAAAGCAGAAGAGGCTCCCAGGCTGATTATGTAATTTTATTAGAAATTTCTCTCGCTATGAGAACACAGTTTTTGATCTTGTTAATAGAAGATTTGTTGGAGCAGACACTCGAGAACCAGGCCGCGGAGTTTCCAGCAGAAGGTTTAGAAAGGTGGAAAGATTTTGAAAGGGGACAAGTGAAAACATAGTGGTCTGCGTCACCATAGGATCCGCAAGTACAGCATGAGATTGTTTTGTGTTTAAAAAAATATAAGTAATCGAGGAATGGGCCGTGGCCCGTAATAAAGTAAACAAGATATTTATTTGTTATGTGGGTATTAAAGTTAACATTCGGGAGAAATTTTAATATTCTAGCTGGATCGTGGTTTCTGGGGGAAATATAATCATTTAAATAGTTTTGCCAAGAATTTAGGATGTCGAGTTTACAGTGTTTCTTTAATAAGTAATATGGAAAAGGCATAGAGGTGGAAGAGGTAGCAAGTGCCGGAAGAGGTAGCAAGTTTAGCATTTGTATCGGCGGCCTCGTTACCCGAGATGTCTGAGTGGGCCTTGACCCAACAAAAGTTGATTAAATGTTTATTAATATTAGCTTCAAGTTTAATTTTGGACAGAAAGTCAGATTTGTTTCTAACAGATTTAAGGGCCGAAATAGAGGATTGACTATCTGTAAAGATGTTAATTTTGAAATTATTAGAAGATGCCCATTTGATAGCAAAGTGGATAGCGGCGATTTCCGCCTGAAAAACTGTGTTCCCAAGGTTGAGTTTGAAAGTAAAGGTGTTTTCTAATGTGTCTTTTGTGGGACGTGCAAAAGAAAAGGCAACTTTTAGTTAACATTGATTGTTATTAATCATTATTAAAATGGCCGTTAAAACACATTAGTGTAATTAACATTTAAACGTACATCGCTCGTTGTTGTGCCGCAATAACCCTCCAATTATTTTTACCCTTTGTGTAAGTCCTGAAAAGAATTATTAATTAATATTAAAAAGATTAGACTATTTAAAACTTAAACAATATAATTTATTAACAACATCAATTTATCACTAACAACAATTTATCATAATTATCAACTATCATTTAATTACTCTAGTTATGGGGGACACGTGACCAGAAGTAGTTAGATTTCTAAAGTGTCTAGGACCGGGGAAATGAGCACATACCTTACAGTTTAATCTTCGGCTCATCACGCTGAGGCTTGCATCAGTCTTAGTGCTGAAGTACGGCCATAACTCTATGGTGTGTGGCTCCTACTCGTACTTTCACTTCGACTGATACTTTATATCTGCAACTGCTAGGTCATGTTCGCTTTGCTCCTTTTATCAAACTCTTTTCACCAACACTTCGTAGGACTTCTCGCAACCACATTTCGTGTCGAAGTTACTTCTACCACATTTTGTATCCGAGTTTACTTCTAGAACATTTCGTATAAAAGTTACTTCTCCCACATTTTGTATCCGAGTGCTCTTTTGCCACCTTTCGTCTCCGAGTGACTTGTGGTTCCTTCGACGGGGGGGGGGGAGGTAGCTCCGCCCTTCTTCTCCTTGGTGCTCATTGGTTCTTCTGAACCCAATGGCATCACTTGACATGTATCAAGGCCCCTCTCAGCCCCTTTTGGCCTGGGACACCCAAATTTATTGTATTTGACCTAAAAGTTCACGTTGTTATAAACACCTGCGCCAGCCAGACTCGAGCTTTGTTAGCCGTTCTATGCGCCATAAATATTGCAATAAAAATGCCTCATGTGAGGACATATTCTGGCCTCACATATCTCCCCACAGACAGAAAAAAAGAAGCAAAAAAAAAATTTTTTTAAACCATCAGAGTTCGAAACCAAAGTTCGATGCACTTGCAACTCTGTAATTGGCATTTTTCACTTTCTTTTGGACAACGTCCGTCCATAAAAAGTTTAACAGTCTTGCTGTAACAGAAAAGTTTTTTGCACACATAATATACACAAATAAACATAAGTTACGTACTCATGAACTTTACCAGGTCCAGCTTTCAATTGAAGCTAAATTAAATTTTGAGTAGTTAAAAATTTTTAACCATATGCACATTCACTTTGAAATGTCACACACTACTATCTTCTTTTATATTTTTAACATCATTACACACTTTTTTTTTTTTTACAAATTACACACTATTATTTTTTGAACACAATTCTTTACATACTTCATCAAACATTGTTTTTATAATTGATAACTTCATCACATATATAACTTTTTTGCTGAACCTTGATACTTGTACATACTTATTATTACAATCACATATTTTTTTTTTACATCAGCCATTAAAATATATATACTTTTAACATAATTCTTGTAAATCCCCTTGCATTTGCATATGGGGTGACATCCTCCCTTTAAAAACATTTTTCTTTCTTACAACGCTTTGTATGTAAACAAACCAACAACCCCTTGCGCTTGATGACAGCAATGATTGATTATGTTCCAACAGATCATTAGGAGAACCTTTTCTATAAGACCCCTTTTTACTCAAGCTTCGCTATCGGAAATGCGTACCGGAAATGTTCAAATCCCCTTTTCGAACTTCGGAACAGTGACCAGTCTGCAAAAGAGACCCTTGACAAAGATTCCTATTTATTTAATCGTTTTTTCAACAGCGTTTAGCAGCCTGAATTTCCTCAACTCAAGTCTTCCCAAATGACAAAGCAAAGTTGAAATGGACAACGTGCGGCGCGGATTTTCGTCTCACTGAAGATGACAACTGCAATGGCGCTCTTCAAAAGCCTGTACCCAAGTATTGTAAAACTTCTATTTATCCACTCGACGTGTTCTATAAACGCCGACTTATTCTTTTTAACTATAAACCTCCTCATTATTTATTATATTATTAATTCCTATCTGCTAATGAACCATTTATCCTCGCATGCTGCAGACGGGCTTGTACATTTTTTGCCTTTTATAACTCCTTTTTTTTTTTTTTTTAACTCAACACAGCTTAAAAAGTCCCTTATTTAAATATTATTCATTAGGTTCCTTTGAGGTGGCTTGTATTAATATCAAAATCATCTTAATGGTACCTTCTATTACAGCATGTATACCCTTTTTATACTGACTTCATGTAAAATTTAACATTATTTTATTGTATTATTTATTATTTAAATTTTACCTTTCCATTTGATGTTGAGATTCTCTCTTATTTAATTTTGTTTTCTCTATACCTTCCATATGACTTTGAAATTTAAAAAAAAAAAAATTGAAAAGTTTTTTTTTTTTTGAAATTTAAAATTTTTTTAAATTTTTAAATTTAATTTTAAACTTTTAAAGTTTTTGATATAGTTTGTTTAAATTTTATTTATTTTAACTCCTTGCTTAATACTTTCATAACTTTTATATTTTATATAAAATTATTTCATCTTTTTAAACACACTCAAGACTTTAATTTCTTGTCTGAAAACCCTTTATTTACCTAAATGAAATTTTTGACTTTATATTTTTAAGAATTGAAATCCTTTTCATTTAATATTTATATGTTCTTTTTGAACGCGGATTTATTTACTCACCGTATCTATAAAATTTCATATTTATGTATTTATTTTTTATTTTAATCCTTATGACTTTGAATACCTGACATTTATAACCATTTATATTCGCGATTGTTTACCATTCTATCGCTTATTATTACTTAATTTGTTACCTATTTTGACATCCATTTAACTGCGGCTAACCCCTTTATTGCCGTAATACATATTATCATTTATTTATTTACATATGTGACATTTATTTCATCCTAATTTATTTTATTTCTTTCATAAAATTTCTCAACACCTTATTCAGATTATATTTTTCACACAATTTAATATTTACGAATACCTAAACACCATTTATGTGACATTAATAACAGAGTATTTGTTTACAAACACTTTTCAAATGCTACAGTATCTCATCGATAACTTTAATATTTCATTTACATTCCCCACTGACATCTGAGTGCCCTATTATTTAATATATTTATTTATTCATTCCGTATTTATTTATATTCATTATATATGTATCTCCATTTACTTATTATCGAACAATTTTCCTCAACAATACCTACATTTTATTTTCATATCCATAATTTATTTATACACACATGATTATCGTAACCTTTCCTTACGTTGTAAATAAACAATAAAAATGCTTTATTTCGCTCTCAAAATTCTTCACATATTTTTTTTTTTATTTCAACCCTTTTTTAACACCTGTGAAATTATTCATTTATTCACTAAACAAAATTTCAACTAAATTTATTTTCATTCATCCTGTCACTTTAGGATTAATTTAGTTACTTAAATTGCCTAAACAATTTATATATTTATGAAAAATTTATTCATGTAAACAAAATTTTAACTAAATTTAATTCATTTATCCTATCACTTTAGGATTAATTTAGTTATTTAAATTGCCTATAAACACACAATTTATATATTCTTCCTCAAACATTTATTTACCTAATCACTTTCACCGCATTTTTCACATTTGGACATTCCTACACGAGATATCGTGTCCTCGATTGCTTTATTGCAACGGGCTTTTTACAGCTATTTTAACTGTTCAAAGTTTAACATTTTAAATTCAAATTGATTTAAAATTTTCAATTATTTATGCCTTTGTTTACTTTTTTGACATAAAATTTATACCATCTATGACTAATCTCTAATATTCTCACTTTCAGCTCATTACTTATTTTTTTACTTTACTTACATCTGTCATTCAATTTTAAAGCCTCAAGACTCTTCCCTCAAAAGACCTATCATCCCTCAGAAGACTTAAGATTTTTGATTGCCTTTGAAAACAACCTGAAGACAAAATGAAGTGAATGGACTTGCCTTCCACCCTATCTTGTCCTGACAATGAAGTATTTGACTGGACTGCCTGCACAACATTGCCCTTGCCTGTATTTGTTTACAGACCTTATATCTACCCAATTAGGTAACATATTTTGATTTTACCTTTCATTTTGTAGATTTATTTGCATAAATTAATCTCTGCATAACTTTTTTATCACATGTAATATTTTGACTTAACATTATATTATGATATAATATTATTTTTGAACAAAGAACCATTTGTACAATTATTATCAATTTTTGTAAAATTATACCATGTTCATTTTTACACCATTCCATGATTACTCATCTTTTTCTTAGAAATTCATACCATTTTCCTTCTTAAACAATTCTTTCATTATTGCTTTTTTTTTTTTTTAAATTCATATCATTATCCATTTTTTCATTTTGAAAATATTTTCAATTCCATATCATTTTTCCTTTAAATCATTTGATTTGTTATTCTTTTTCTCTCTCTCTCTCATCTTACAATTCTTCAGGCACCAATCATCAGCAAAATTTGAATTTTTAAAATTTCTTGATTTCTTGAAACAATTTTGACCAAGCTTTCTCTCCCTATGTTCATAAATGTTTTCAATTTCATTTGTGTTATAAATATGTATTTCATTTAGTAACTTTAATTTCTGCCTAACATACTCTTTATATTTGCTTTGACTTTCAATTATTTCTGAATCTGCTTTTAGAATATCATTACCTTCATTACCATTGTAATTACTATCCCTTATTATTTTACGACTTTTATTTTGAAAATTTTTACACACATTTGAATTTTGTATATGTTGAAAATTATTATTTTCATCAATCAAATCATCCATTATTTTATTTTCAAGTGAATTTTGCTTATCATTATCATGATTTTTGTTTACATTTTCTTGAAAATTTTCATTTTGACTTTTATTTTCCAAAACATCCCTTATTTTAATTTCAAGTAATTTTTGAGTATTTGCATTATCATGACTTTGACTTTCATTTTGTATTTCTTGACAATTAAGAATTTCATTCTGTTTTTCTTGAAAATTAACAATTTGAGTATTTTTATCATTATGATTTTGATTTTGACTTTGCGTTTCTTCAAACCTTTTACTTTCATTTGCATTATGTACCCTTTGAATTTTAACATTTTCATTTTGATTAATTTCATGATCAATATTTTCAAAATTTTTATCACTTTTTTGATTTTGCATAATTTTGATATCCGTATTTTCGCTTCCATGCTGAATATTCTCATTCATATTTTGAACATTTTCAATATGTACACTTTGTACAGAATAACATTTTTTTGATTGAATCTCAATTATTTCACCGTTACCGTTATATTTACTTTGACTTTGTACTTTTTGTGCTATATAACATTTTTTTGCGCGAATCCCATCGATTTCACTGTCCATATCACATCTTTTAATCAATTCTTCCGCATTTTGTACATTTTGTTCGATGTAACATTGGGTAGCGTGAATTTTAATTGGTTCATCTTTCATGTTATATTTATTTCTAATGGTCAATATATTTGCTTTTCCAATTTCAATTATTCGCAACGGTCCTTGAAATCTATCTTGAAACATATTTGGTTTATTTTCCTCTTTAAAAAATACGGTATCTCCGATTTGCATTTCTTCATTAGTAATTGTTTTGAAATTTTTAATCACTCCTACTCGCATATTTTGATTTAACGTAATTTTAACCTTCTTTTGATTACTAATTACAATATGAATTTTGTTATTTTTTATTTCAGTTCAATTTGCACCAAATGGAAAGAGTAATTTTGCGTGTTTTGTGGGGATAAAGATAACCTCCTTATCCGGAATTTCCTGACTTATGTCGAATTGTTCTGCAATCAACTGACCTTGTTGCAAAGCTATCCTGCGTGTGAGCGTGAAATAGACTTCGTCGTCAAGATTTGACTCTTCATTACCACATTTTTTTTAGCAAAATCACTAACCTTTCCATTTTTAGGAAAATTAGCCTCATCGACCTGTGCAATTTTTTTACTGTCATAATACTAATTTTTAATATTTCCATTAAATTCAAATAGGCTTTTAACTTCATCATGTGTGACAATTGGATTTTTCGACTTCGTAACAATTTTAAAATTATTTTCTGTATCAATATTTTTATTATTTTTATTATTTGAACAAGTATAGTCATTAACATGGCTACCTTTAATATTTTGTGAATCAATTTGCGAAACTTTACAACTAGTTTCTTTAATTTTATCAAACTTTTTATTCTCGATCTGAGTCGATTTTGAGTTAACTTCATTTTCGTGCTCATCATTTAAATTTATTTTTGCCTTGTACGTCTCATTTTCATTTTTATTAATTTCTTTAACTCCTGTATTTTCCTTAATTTTTTTTTATTGATATTTGCCTCACTTTTTAGATTTTTGACAAAATTGGCATCGAGCGGATCCATCCGGGCCGTGCCAACGACTCTACAATAGAATCAAGAATCGCATCTCTCGGGCAAGAAACACGGGTGAATTTTTGCATGCTTTTAATATTATTTATATTTTTATTGTTATTTTGACTTTCATTTTCATTATATTGCTTTGATTTAACTTTGGGACCTGGGCTTCGCGTGCGGACCTCCCTTTTATCATTTTGCATTTCATTTGCGTTTTCATTAAAATTCAATACCTCATTTCGGGTTTGCGATTTCTCTTTTTTCGATTGGGACTTTGGTCTATTTATTAAATTTTGACTTGGCCAAAGTCCCTCGCTCAGTTTAAAGACCCGCGATTTTGACTGCTTTCTTTCGCAAAAGTTTGGGTATTTGACCGACTATCCTTTCGTTCTCTGAATCCGCTATTTTGAGTGTTACGAAAACCATTTCCTTGCCCATTTCTTATATTTTGACTCCCATATTTATTTTCCCCATAATAATTTGTCCGTTTTGATTATGCCAACACGTAGAAAACTAATGACCTCTTTTCCCGCATCCTATGCAATATTTATTTTCATCTTGTGATTTTTCCTGTATTCCCCGTTGATTACCATTAACTTTTCTAGCAATATTCTCCTTGCGATACACTGCATTGATTTCCGAACGGTCACACTCCTCCTCCATAATTTTCTCCAAATTTTCTGCGAATTCAACTGCTTTGTCAAAATCAGTAATATTTATTTTTTTTATTTCAAATGCAATATCTCCTCTTAAAGTTTCTAAAAATTTAACTAACATTATATTATTTTTAATTTCAAACATTTCATTAGTTGAGTTACTTCCTACAAAATCATTTGTCGCATTAGAAATATTTAACGCTAGCTCAGCAACTTTCATGCCTGGCGTCATTTTAATTTTACTTAAATTTATTTGCTTTTGAAGCATAGTAACAGATGGCTTAAATTGTTTAATCAAAATTTGTTTAACTTCTCCCATGTTGTTTGCATTCTGCAATTCCCTTTTTTTGTGTCAGAAATTCTATCGCTTTTTCCTTCAATCTAGTTTTTAAAATTATGACTTTATTCTCTTCCGACCATTCGGCCATTTTTGCGACATTTTCAAATTGTCGGATAAAAAATTCAATGTCCTCTCCTTCCCTTCCATAAAAATTTGGCAATAAATTAATTAATCCAAAGTTATCCATTTTTACCCTCTGATTTTCACTTCTTTCTATTTGTGACCTATCGGGAGACATTTGACGTCTCGAATTTCTAGTATTCCTTTGAGGCATTTAACACAAAATTATCCCTTCCAAAATTTTCTAACTTAATCTAAATACATGAATGCACTTAAAAATATACTGCACATAAAATACTTCATGCAACAAAATATTCTTAACTAATCATAAATTTTTCACACACTATTTTCATATATAATATATTAAAAAAAAAATTGTTTTCATTTTCAAAGTGATTGTGCATATTTCTTTTTACCAATGCAAAATATCTGGTCAACATATGCTCCTCCAAAATTTTCATTCATTTCTTTATTTAAATTTTTTTTATTCACCTCAATATTATTCATTAAAATTTTCATTTAAATTTATGACTTACACAAAAGCGTCACGGTAACCAAATGTGGGACGTGGATTTAAAAGAATAAAAGAACATTTATTTTTATAATTAAAAGTGCGTTGACATGGCCGTTAAAACACATTAGTGTAATTAACATTTAAACGTACATCGCTCGTTGTTGTGCCGCAATAACCCTCCAATTATTTTTACCTTTTGTGTAAGTCCTGAAAAGAATTATTAATTAATATTAAAAAGATTAGACTATTTAAAACTTAAACAACATCATTTATTAACAGCATCAATTTATCACTAACAACAATTTATCATAATTATCAACTATCATTTAATTACTCTAGTTATGGGGGATACGTGACCAGAACTAGTTAGATTTCTAAAGTGTCTAGGACCGGGGAAATGAGCACATACCTTACAGTTTAATCTTCGGCTCATCACGCTGAGGCTTGCATCAGTCTTAGTGCTGAAGTACGGCCATAACTCTATGGTGTGTGGCTCCTACTCGTACTTTCACTTCGACTGATACTTTATATCTGCAACTGCTAGGTCATGTTCGCTTTGCTCCTTTTATCAAACTCTTTTCACCAACACTTCGTAGGACTTCTCGCAACCACATTTCGTGTCGAAGTTACTTCTACCACATTTTGTATCCGAGTTTACTTCTAGAACATTTCGTATAAAAGTTACTTCTCCCACATTTTGTATCCGAGTGCTCTTTTGCCACCTTTCGTCTCCGAGTGACTTGTGGTTCCTTCGGCGGGGGGGGGGAGGGGAGGTAGCTCCGCCCTTCTTCTCCTTGGTGCTCATTGGTTCTTCTGAACCCAATGGCATCACTTGACATTTATCAAGGCCCCTCTCAGCCCCTTTTGGCCTGGGACACCCAAATTTATTGTATTTGACCTAAAAGTTCACGTTGTTATTAACACCGGCGCCAGTCAGACTCGAGCTTTGTTAGCCGTTCTATGCGCCATAAATATTGCAATAAAAATGCCTCATGTGAGGACATATTCTGGCCTCACATTTTTATTAAAAATGCAAATAGCATAACCAATTTTGTCGTCAATGGCAGAGCCATCGATGTAAATATTGATATCAGAAAAGGTGGAGGAACAGGAGGTAAAAGGCTAGCAATACGAAGATGGGGGGGGGGATAAGTGAAGAGGGAGAATTAAAATCGAAGTTTGAAGGGGGGGGGAGGGACGGATCAGTAAAAAGGTTATTCCGGAGTTTCCAAAAATTATATTTTTTATATTGAGTATTTATAACAAAATGTATGGGAGGGATACCAGTTAAAGAATATAGAGAAATGTTGGAAGTAGTCCGAAAACCAGAAGAAATTTTTAGAAGAAAAATCCTTTGGAGAGATAAAAGTTTTTTGACCTGAGCCCCAGTCAAAGCTTGTCCCCAAATTCCCTCGCCGAAAATGATAATATTTTCGATAACCAAAAGATACCAGGTTTTTAAAAAGGATTTATCTATTCCCCAATTATTGCCAGTAACCCGCCCAAAGGTACTGGCAAACTTAAAACATTTCTCTCTAAGGTTAAAAATGTGGGAACTCCATTTAAGATTATCATCGATTGTTAATCCAAGAAAGGTTAATTGTCTAGAAGTTTGAATTCTGTAATTTTGAATTTTAAAGGAGGGACGACACTGTCTAAATTTTGATCTGTTTTTGTTAAAAACTATGGATTTGCATTTTTCTGGGGCAATAGATAATTTCAAATTTGAAAGAGAGGAGGAAATGAGATCAAGAAGGTTATTGGTATTTAAACGGAGTGATTTAAGGTTAGAGGAGTAAGTGACCACCGCGAGATCATCCGCGAAAGTCTGAAGGTGATATAGATCATTGTTCTGATTAAGAATATCATTAAAATAAATACTCCACAGGGAGGGCGATAAAACCGAGCCTTGTGAGGCACCCATGGAGATAAATTTGTTGATAAGGGAAGTACCAATGGAAAGGGAAATTTGTCTGTTTGAAAGATACGAAAAAATAAAATGTTGAAAAGTAAGGGGAAGATTAATTTTTGTAAGAGCTAAAGGTAAAATGTTCCAATTGAGACTATCAAAGGCTCCGCAGATGTCTACGGTGGTCAAAGAAACAAAATGTTTAGATTTATGTGATGAAACAGTTTCAATCAGCCTGAGAGCGGCGTCCTCACAACTGGAAAGTTCATTAAAGCCAAATTGGAGAGGATGGAGAGCTCCCGCGGAAAAAAAGCCAAAAATTAAGTTTATTTACAAATATTCTTTCAAGAATTTTTCCAAAGGTGGGGAGGAGGCAAATAGTTCTATAAGAGGAGCAAAGAGAGAGATCCTTTCCGGGTTTGTTGAAAAATAAGATATTAGCATTAAGACAGGAGGGAAAATGACAGAATTTGAAACAGAGGTTTATAATTTTGGATAGGTGAGAAGGGAAAGATTTATATAGATGTTTCCAAATTGTAAAATCCAAATTATCAAGGCCCGGGGCCTTGCCATTTTTTAAATTTTGAAAGACAATCAGAAGCCCTTCATCCGAAATAACTCCAAGACCCTCAGATGGCAAAGTGAAGGATGGAAAATTCATGAAGTCCTTATCTTCTTTAAAATGATGGTCCAATAAGCGTCTCATTTTTTCATCATGGGAGAGGGAAGGAGAGTCTAGAAAGTGAAGGTTTATATCGTTAAATTTTTTATGTTTGTGGAAAGTAAATTTGAAAAGGGATCCGAAAGTTTCACTGCATTTAGAGCAAAAGGATTTCCAGGAGTCTAATCTTGTCTTTTTTATCATTAATTTGTACTTTGCTCTGTTAAGTTTATATATAATCAAGGCAGCCGACATTTCGGACTGGGGAGCGGAGTTCCTTTCGAGTGACTTAATTCTTTTATAGAGGGCTGTAACAAAGTTTCTATGTTTCGACAGATCCTTATTCCACCAAGTAAAATGCCTAATTGTTTTTAATTTCTTCTTCCTAATATGTTTAATTGCACAATTTTGCGTTATATTTATGAATGTATTAAAAAATGAATCCAAGGAATGAGTATCACCGATGTTGTCCAATAGGGAATTAAGTAAATTAAGGTTTGATTTGAAATTATATATAAATTTGCCGATTCCATAACGTGTTTTCAGATAAAAAGAATTAGGAGGGGGGGGGGGGAACTAAGTTAAGAGTAATTTTTATATATTTATGATCGCTAAGGGTGTCACTCGAAAGGACCTCCCAGCAATGTAAAGAATCAAACAATGAATAATTTAACAGGGAAAGGTCAAGAAAGCCATTATCAGAGTGAGAGACGACGGTTGAACTACTGTTTTTATCATTACAGATTAAAAGGTTGTTGTTGAGGCAAAAATCAATCATGTCGAGACCTCTCTGGTCTGTGAACCCATGTCCCCACATCCGAGCTCTGGCGTTAAAGTCTCTCCCAAAAGGAGAAAATTAGAGGTTAAATAATCAAAAATTTCTATCTCTGAAAGTAATGTATTAAAATTGTCGTGGGGAGGAAAGTAAATGCTAGCCAGATTAAGGGAGGGGGGAGATGGGGAAGTAAAATTTCAACAAAAATTGAAGAAGAGGATTTATATTTGAAGTTGACAGTAAGAGAGGGATTAAAAATTAAAATAACTGCCTTTTGGGAGGCAGAAATAAACTGTCGAATTCCAGGGGGAGGAGAAAGAATGTGGTTTCGGTTAATATAGGGTTCTTGGAGGCATATAAAATCGATTGAGTTATCAATTGCGAATTTAAAAGCATTTGAATGGGCAGAAAGGGAATGATTAACATTAATTTGTAAGCCAGAAATGGTCATAATTAAGAAAAAAATAAGAAACTGGAAGACAAAAGGACAAAGCTCGGAGGGAAGGAAAACACAATAAAAGGTGAATACAACACGGAAAAACAAAGAAATACATAAATACACTAAAAACACCAAAAGAACACATAACTATATACAAGGAGGCAAAATAATCAAGCTTCCCTCTGAAGGGAGCGGATTTTAGCCATTTCAGCCATATACGTGCGACAGTTCTTTCTGTCATGAGTGTTATGGTATATATCGTAATTGAGTCTAGGATTATCGTCATTGGAAGTTGTGCAGGTGACACAGATTGGCGATGATTTAGCTGAACACTCCCTAAAGGTATGTCCAGGACGCGTGCAATGGCTGCAGTTGCCAATGGGATAATGACAAAAGTTTGCAACGTGCCCGTATCCCTGGCACTTATGGCACATTTTCAGAGAGATGTATTTTTTCACCGAAAAAGACCTGAAATGGTGAAATAGTTTTTTTGAGTCTAGAATGCGATTTGCTGAAGAAAACCCAATTAACACAACCGGACCTGGTCTTGAAGTTTTTGATAATACGAATGTCTCCAGATTTTAAGGTAGTATGATTGAGGCGTATAAGTGCTTTAACATTCTCTTCAGAAAAGTCTGAAGGGAGGTTGAAAATAATAAGAGCTTGGCGACGGTCTTCTTGAAGTTCAAAGGTGAATTTTTCATTAATGTTGGAGTTCTGGAAGATGGGCAATAGATTTTCAGGATGAGATTCTTTGCAGGTAACTTTTAGAGTTCCATTAGGGAGAGTCGAAATGTTTTTTATATTTACTCCCTGGGGACAGGAGAGCGAGAAAAGATCCTTTTTAAGTTGTTGATTGCCTTTAGTCCTGTCTCTGCCCTGAAGGAGGATACTTGAATAAAGTATGTTGCCAGCAGGATCAACAGAAGGGATTGCAGAAGAAGAAGAAGTTGAAGTGCCTCCAAGCGGAGCAGTTTTCCTAATAGTTTGTTGAACAGAGCTCTTGATAATTTGTGGGATCTCTTTAGTAATTGAAGATGATAGATGGTTCTTGATAATCAGTGGGATCTCTTTAGAAATAGATGAAGAAAAGTTTTTAAGACTATTGTCAATTTTGTTTTGAAAAGACGAAAGGTTTTCATTGATAGATTTGGAGAGCGATTCCAATGCAGCTGTGTCCGCCAGTCGAGAGCATGGAGATGGCAAGGAGGTGGAAACATTACTCTCCAGAGTATGACACGAGATCTTAATATCTTTGAATTTATCTTCAGTATAGAGTTTCTGAGTTGCGTTAAGTTTAATACTTTTGGCTATATATTTTTCCAGTCTGGAGATGTTCAGAAGGATCCTGGCAACATGCTCGTTATTTATGTTGATCTGTGGAAATTCAAGGACTGTAACATTTGAACCAGGGCTGGAAGCTGCCTAAGGAGCAGGAGTTGAAGAAGGATCATCAGGCCTGGAGGAAGAAGTTGGAGCAGGAGCAGATGGAATAACTGGAAAAGAGGAAGAGCCAGCAGCAGCAGGAGAGGAAGGAGACGAAGGAAGGACCGGCGGAGGAGGAAAGACTGGCAAAGTGGAATGAGGATGTTTGCTGGCCGGGAGAAGAACTCTTGAAGTAGCTGGTTTAAGCATGGCAGTAGACATTGGTTTAGAAGATGGTATACTAGGTTTAGATGATGGGTTAGAAACTGGATTGGTATAAGTTTTAGTTGTTTTCGAGGATCCAAACGGTGCAAGAATTGTAGAAGATATTGAAGGTTGAGATAAGATGGACTGTCGAGGAAGAGGAGGAGGCAGGATGGAATGAGAGAAAATTGCAGAGTCATAAACTTGTGAGGTTCGAGGAACACTTTTGAAGTTTGAAAATTTAATGCCAGGATTTCCGGTTGTGGGAGTTGTTTCAATTGGAGTATTTTCTGTTGAGCACAATAAAGTAATAGAATCAGGGGCAGCGGTTCTCTCAGTGTCCAGGGATAACGGGGTATGCACTACAGTAGGTTGGAGAAGAGGAAAGTCTTCTGAAGAAGGGGAGTACGTGCTGGGATTCATGATGATAATCAATTTAACAATATACAATATTTACAATGAATAAGCTAGAAAGAAAGAAAACTCGAAGTTTACCATAAAAAGATTCCGTATCTAAAATCTGAGGTGTCGAAGAGGTTAGCAATTTTATCTCAATTTCTGACTCCAACTGGTTATCCATATTCTTTAAATCAATACTATACACTGTAGATAACATAATAATACATAAAAAAATACAAAAACATGTTTAAAAATCAATAAGAGTGAAAATAAATCCGTGACCGAGATGACGATATAGAAATGATAGGAATGACAAGCAAGTCATTCAGGAGACGCGACCGAAATGACAACACAGAGGCTGAGACCGAAATGACAAAATTTAAAAGCGTGACAGAAATGACACATTTCGGTGACGTGACAGAAATGATCAAACTTTACTGTTACCACAAAAGAAAAATCGAACTCGAAGTGCCAAAAGTTCCAAACTTTTTTAGAAGATTAAAGATGGCAATCGGGCTCTTGATGCCGAACGGATAAGAAATATATACGTTTTAAATTAAATTAAAAAATAAAATGTGAAAATTCAATAGGAAACTCAATGAGAGTGAGTTTTACAGGGAAGAAGAGGCGAAAAATCGCCGACAAAGAGAAGAAGAGGACAACAGGTTGAAAGTAAAGGAGGAATATTCCAACACCTGCCGAGAACACCTGCTGTTTAAGACATGGGAGAGGTACATTATCAAAAGTAAGGGCGGATTCAAAGTATTGGAAACAGAATATGACAAAAGTGAAAAACAACTGTTTTAAAAATGCAAATTTACAATATATACAGGAACAGGGATGGCTAAAAACATATCATTTAGTGTAGTAAACATATCAAGGTACATAATTATACAATTTAAATATAGTTAAAGTTAAAATTAGAAGGTTTAAACAGATGTAGCAAAATGTCGTTTTGAGCACTTTTGCAATGAATCCCAATACAATGGATACTTGAAATACAATAGAACAATGAAATGGAATGTTTTGAAAATATAATAAAGGATTTTTCACCAACCAAACATCGCAGCGGGAAACCACTTATATCTACGTAAAGCTGGGGAAAAGCACAACAAAAAAACGAATGAAGTGTGTAGAAATTGAAACGTCCTTCTTCTCGCACATTGGGAAACATCGAATGGGAAGACGGGGGACTTCCTAAAATTTTGTTCCCCCCGTTTTAAAAATATGAAGGGACTTTTTTAAAGTGAAAAAATTTAGACCAAACTTTGATCCCGTGCGAGAAAGGTCTTCAAGTGTGGCTGGGTACCTGTTTGAAGCTGATGCAAGAATTTGTGACGCAGTTTTAGGCGACATTCGTTGCCACTTGTCGAACGGCAGTCCCATGCAAATAACACGGAACGGGCGCTTTTATACCAGACTACGAGTACCTATATTCTAGGGTACTGCACGACCAGACTTAGCCAGCTCGTCATGTAAGCCTATGGCCGCTCTCAGCAAAATCGCCTAAGACCGAGCCGGACTGGGTATCGCTTTCGTCGGACGGTGGCTATCATTCAAGCTACGAGTAAGTTGGCACTTTACTACGCAGTACCACACAGCTCTGACTCCAGACGGGGTAGTGTGGGGGAACCTTTTGAACTCTTTAACTACATCCAAGCCGTGGAAACTGTGTGTACTGCGAGGACGTCAGAGACAGGGCAGCGTATATAGTCTTTACAAGCGAGTGTGCATGAATAACGTGTCAGCGGGTGTCAATCCTGGACTCCTATGCAGTGGACGACACGCGACAATTGAGTGCATCACCGTCATCGGTGTGGACCGTAGGAGACTACAACCAGTTAAGCGGGAAACCACCAAACCGGCAGCGGTCTGCACGTAGTTCCTGGATGAAGGAATCACTGGGCCAAACCAGAGAAATCCTGGCAACGAACCGTGTATCCGCACGAACTACTTTCCATTAAATCACCGATACCTCTTCATCAGGATCTGGATCATAACAAAAATGTGTATTATTTGGCATTTCATCTGGGAGGAGGTATTGTAAATATTGAATTCAATTGTAATTTCATGTGTTATTTATGTACTGATATCAATCAAAGTGTAATACCGATTAAGTTTTTGGGGAGACTTCCCCCACTAGATAGCATAAACTTTAATTTAATGAAAATTGAAAGTTGAGAAAGTTGAAGTATTAATTATCCCGTACATCCCGAGATCAAGCTGGGTAGATTTAAGAATAATATAACTGCATTGTATTGTTATTGTCAAAATTGAATATTTCATGTGCTTTTAAATAAATGTGTAATGGCCAAATTTGACTGATTATTTAGTGTAACGCAGTGCACTTTGATCCTTTCGGTTCCTACTTTATGATTGCTTGTTCGACTGGGGGACACTCTGGGTAAGTACTATTAGTGGATGTATTTAAAAATTCACCACTCCACAATTATCGTACTGCAATTACTTGCGTTTATATTCAACTTTAAAATGTGTCAAGGACATTTGGATCACTCAGTACAATAGTGTAGAAGACCAATAAATTGGAAAGACAGAACGTCAATGTTTACATCAAATGCTTGTCGACAATTATCGACTTAGCGATAAGAGTATCAATGCTGTTCAATAATTTTGCGTTATTAAAACATATAGGTTCTAATAATTTACTAAAAAACATATTTTAACATTACTACCTTTTTATGACAAATGTATTTCTATTTAATTACATTTTTAGCTTATATTTTCATAGTTATTATAATTTGGTAAGATTTATATTCGACGACAGTGGAAATCAAAAATTTTGGGATATATTTAGCATCAAAAATAAAATATATATTTATTTTTGAAGGATATTGACGTAACGTAGAAAAAAAAATATATATACTAAGAGTATACTCGTTTTTTGCACGGAATATATAATAAAGAAATTTAAAATTCATTATTATTATTTTCAATTTCCTATAGTATTTTAATTGTTATTCAAAACATTCTATTAAAATATTTAATTTAATTCTCCTAAAAAGATGAATCTCTGTTCTCACTATACAAAATTACTTATCTTTACAGACAGATATGAAGATTAAAACGTTTTGCTTCCGTTTGTAAACAAATTTAAAAAGAATATTTTTGTATTCCCAAAAAATGACAAAGACTATCAAGGAAATGGAACTTAAGTTTGCAAAACACTAAGTTTCATCAAGTAAATGTCATTTTAATTTATTTAGTGCCACTTTAACAATTTGGAGACATTTTCTTTAATTTAGCGGCATTTAAAATGTCACCAAATTTGTGGCCAAGTGGGATGATTTAATTAACCGACAAACGGTACCAAATCGTCATTACAATACCATCCTCTTTCAAAACACAATTAATTTCATTGATTTGACGTCATTTTTAACAATTTGGTGACATTTTTATCAATTTGTTGAAATGTTCTTTAACTTGGCAATATTTTGCCCAATTTGACGACATTTGAAAAAGTCGCCGAATTTGTCGTTATGTGAGACGGTTATGTGAGTCGCTATGTGAGACGCTGATAGACAAACGTTACCGTAACATCAACATAATACTATGCCCTTTCAGAACATAATTAATTTTATTGATTTGGGGTCAATTTTATCAATTTGATGACATTCAGACTGACAGACAGACGCTACCGAAACGTTATTACAATGCTATCTTCTTTCAAACCGCAATTAATTTCATTGATTTGATTTCGCTTTTATGAATTTGAAGACATTTCTTTTATCGGTTTGACATTCTTTTCGTCAATTTCGTAGCATCTATAAAAGTCGACAAATTAGCAATATATCGCCAAATTTTTCACTAAGTGTTACAGAGATGACGGACGAGCGGAGAAACGGGTTTTCCTTATTTTGAATAATTTAAAACTATTATACTTCTAGTTTTGATACAGAGAAAAACAAATCCAGGATGATGTTTCAATCGTAAAACACGTATACAATAAGTTTAAGCTAGAAATAAAAGTAAAAAAAAATCTATATTTCAGTTACACAGCAATTGAAGTTTAAAATAATTATTTTCTATAAAGAAACGAATTCGCAATTACAATATTTAAGAACTTATACCTCCCAAAAATGTTCCTATACCTCTCCAAGTATTTAAAATCCATATTCTACATCTCTCTTCATTTTCAGGAACGTGGAATAGTTTAAAACCTTGAGACTGATTAGAGCAGTTTGGTGTAGAATACCCACTCATAATTATTTTAATAACAGTTTCTAAAGAGAAAATACAGAGCTAATGGATTTTCTTCCTTCTTCAGTGGGCTTCAAAATGCTTGTCAACTCAGCTCGATATATAGGAACCTTAAGCCTGCGTATCCGAAGTTCTGACGTCACAACATAGCTACCAGACACAAACAAGACACATGGGACAAAATCGATATTTTTTGCAAATTATTTTTAGCTCTGTTTAACTTTGAAAAATTCTGATTTTATATTACAAATATCATATAAAAACCACTTAAATTTAAAATGAATCATGACTTTTTGTAGCGCAGGTAAGCTAAAAATATAAGCATGCTATATGTGCATTTCAGTCTGTAGTCAAGTAGTCTGTGTTAAAAGATAACCTGTGTTATCTACATGAAATTTTTGTTTAAAATTATAGAATACAATATCGTCGGTGAACTGATACCGTTGCAATTAATGTTGGTAATGTAATTTGTGGTGAAAAACTGGTATATATAATAGAGTGTAAGGAATTAAAAAGAAAAGTTTAATTGTGAATGATTAATGCAATGAAATATTTAAATTATTTTAAACACTTCAAAATTACATGTAATCAATATTTCAAAATTTTGAGTTTTATTATTCAAATTGTTTTATTTGTCAACTGAAAGCTAAATATCCGATGGATATATTGAGGTGTTCAAATATTCCAATTGTGGAAATATTATTCTTACATCCACAGGTAAAAATTTGATGCCATGAGAGTAATATTATAATTATCGAGAACAATAATGATTTCAGCTAGAGAAGTTTTATGAGTTATCACCTAAGTGTTCAATTCAGCAAAATGTACGAATGTGATTAAATTAATTTTCAACTTGATAGTAAACAGAATGCTAGACAGTCATAATCATAAAAGACGACATATGTATGTACATTTGCTCTATTATAAATTCCAGTCAACGAACATCGAAACTTGGTATCAAGATGACCTGTTTAAAATAAGGTTAATTTTTTCTTTATTTTTTAATGATTAAGTGACATTTCATGCAATTAACTCTAATCGTTTCATAGCACCTGAACTGATTACAACAGAGTTTTATTCTTAATATAATATTTCTTCTTTCTTACCCAGACAGTCCGACCTATCATTAAAAACTCAATGATTGGCTCAATCTCAGGGACTTACATACCTACCTTCCTGTACCTGACTCCATTAATATAAAAAAATAGTTTTCCTAATTTTTAACGAATTTTTAAATAACAATATGCTAACTGTATTAATACTAAATTGTTTTTTATATACGGACATCGCGTAGACTACTAAACATTACAATTTCAGATCTCTGAAATTAATAAATCGCTCTAAAATTGGGATAATCAACATATATAGGGACAGTAAATGTTGGAATATGCGAACTTATGGAATATGCATACATGGATTATACCAAAAGTTACTTTTAATATGGATAGATGTCATGAAGCACTCACTTCCTGGATCTAAACGCAACGTGCACTTAAACGCAACGTGCACTGGAATTTGGGAGAAAAATCCTTAAGCAGATAGTCTTTCTCCACATATGCCAGAGGTGATGAAAACAGTCTCAGCATCACATTGCTATCCTAAGAGGTAAGCATCCGATCTCGCATTCCTAAATATCTAATCAATAATGGGAGACGCCGCTTACCTGGCCTCTTCTGGCTAGGATTATTGACCTATAAACACTTTCAGCTAAAGAAAAAAATAGAATTCCCTAATGGAAAAAACTGACAACAATATCAGCCAACGTGAATTTGTAAAACTGGCCGTCTTCAATCTCCAGCTGGTTACTATACGTAAATAATTGTCTGAAACCATACAATAATTTAATTAAGCTGAAAGTAAGACATAAGACAAAATAATAATAAATCATAAGACAAAATAAACACTCAAGTTTAAGGTATCTGTTTCCATATTTATTAAAAATTCACATATTATATATAAATATATATATCTTGTACGTCATGTGCCTTCTTGGACAATAAAAAATGTGATCATGTGTTTGGAATCAATAAATCAAATAATCAGTAATACACCTTATCATATTCTTCAAAATCAATTAATATTTTCAATTCATAATTTCCTCTATATTCATTATATATGACAATTATTGCATATAAAATTCTACCTTTATATTGTGATACATATCAACTATCAATACTCTTTATAATTCTCCTCAGAATTAGTTGAGATTTTAACTTCATAATTATATCATATCATGATTCATTATTTATAGCATTCTTTAATTTGAATTCCACCTTCAAAAATTGTCATTTATAACTCATAATCAATACTCTTTATAATAAAGCTTTTATCTATGTTCTCATTTTGTGTTATTTGTTATTTATACATTACTAACAGCATACCCGTTCTTCGTACGGAGTATATAATATAAAGAAACTTGAAATTCCCAATAATGCGCAAATTCTTATAGTATACTAAATGACATTTTTAATCAAAATATTCTGTTAAAATATTTAATATAATGCTCCTAAAAAGAAGTTTAAGAATCTCTGTTCTTGCTACATAAAATTTTCTTCATGAACAGATCTGAAGAATAAAACATCCTGGACTCCTTAAGTAAGCAAATATAAAAAAAAATATATGGAATTGATTCAATATATGCAAAATAAAAGCGTTAAAATTGTATGGGACCCGTACTAATTATATACGCGAATATTAGAAAATATAACCTGTATTAGTAGATTACTAGTATAAATTGAAAATACCAATAAACCCGTAATCTTTAAATCTGAAGACAGTCATTTTTTCCAATATATGTCAAAATGAAAGTGCTAAAATTATATGGGAGGTACACGTACTACTTATAATGTCCGATTATTAGTAGAAGATTACTCGTATTACAATATGAGTCTCAAATGTTTTCGGCTAAATACAACAGAAGACGTAATAAATTGAAAATATCATTAATCCCCTTAATTTTCATACCAGAAGGCCGTACTTGATTCCAATATATATGCCAATATATGTCAAAATATATGCCAATATACCTGTACTACTTATATTCTCGTAGGTTTGAAGATATGCCCGTGCATTCCTGGAATATTACTCGTACAACGTACAATATGCGAGTGTCAGCAATTTTTGCTGCAATAAAACAATGGCGTAATAACTTAAAAATATCAATAATCATTGAATCAATAATTCCAGAAAATATCAATAATAATAACGTTTAAACCTGAAGAGTGTAATTGATATTATCCAGTCCAAAATGAAATGGCAATAAAATTTATTTTATATACATATCTTCATTATTCAAATCGGAAGGGATTTAATAAAAATCGTCTGCCGCATAAACACATTGGATTTAAATCCATTGCTAAGCGACATGATATCATTTGCTTCAAATAAATTGGTAGAAAAAATATCGTCTGAATAATTATATTTCTATGGAACAATATCATCACAATACTATCCTCTAAAGAAAACGCAATAAATTTCATTTATTTAGCGCAATTTTATCAATTTCACGATATTTTTATAGATTTGAAAACATTTTAATCAATTTGGTGACATTTTAAAAATTCGCTAAATGTATTACTAAGTAGGATGGTTGGTCTGACAGATAAATGCTAACCAAACATCATTTCAGTACTCTCTTCTAACAAAACAAAATAAATTTCATTGATATGCGTCGTTTTTATCAATTTGGCGAGATTTCCGTTAATTGGGCAAAGTTTAAGAAAAATTGTCAAATTAGCGATATCCCGCCAAATTCGTAGCTCTGAATTTGCAGATCTGAATGAAACATCCTTATCCCATTTCAATATACTAAATGAAAACACTACAATTGTATTAGAAGATATACCCGCTCTACTCTTTTTCAATTTCAACAATCGGCTAAATGAATTTATTGGCTAAACACAATATATGAGTTTAGTAGCTAAATACGATATGAGCTTGAAAACTCTTTGGCAAAATAAATGAAATTGATGTACGTAGTCAGCAATTAATATAATGAAAAGAAAAATCAAACCGTCCATTCATAAGATATACTTTTATATCCATTTATCCATTTATTTATTATTCAAATCGAAAAAAAAAATAATAAAAACATTAACAAACACATTTAATTTAATTGCGATGCCGAGCTGCATGATATATCCTCATAAAATGTTAAAATTTATTAACCACTAACAGCATACCTATTCTTCGTACGGAGTATATAATATAAAGAAACTTATAGTTCGAAATCATGTGCAAATTCTGTTAAAATATTAAATTTTTTGCTCCTAAAGAGAAGTTTAAGAATATATGTTCTCACTATGCAAAATTATCTTCACGGGCAGATCTGAAGAATAAAACATCCTGGCCCCTTTTGTAAGCAAATTTACAGAAAAAAAAGGAATTGAATCAATATATGCAACCCGGTACTACTTATATTGTCGCAGATTAGAAAATATGCCAATGTGTTAGTAGAAGATTACCCGTATTACAATATAAGTTTCAAAAATATTTGCCAAAATAAAAGAGGTGACGTAATAAATTGAAAATATCAATAATATCCGTACTCTTTATACCAGAAGGTCGTAATTGATTCCAATATATATCAAAATATATGTCAATATACCTGTACTACTTATATTCTCGTAGATTAAAAGATATACCCGTGTATTTGTAGAAGATTACTCGTACAACATACAATATATGAGTTTAAACAATTTTTGTCATAATAAAATAATTGCATAATAACTTGAAAATATCAATAATCCCTGAATCAATAATCCCCGAAAATATCAATAATAATAATTTTTAAACCTGAAGACCGTAATTGATATTATCCAATCAAAAATGCTATAAGAAAAATCAAATCGTTCTTTTCTAAAATATATTTTTATATCCATTTATTTATTATTCAAATCGAAAAAATAATTATTAAAATTAACAGACAGATTTAATTTAATTGCGTTTCTGAGTAACATGATATAAGATAAAATCTTATATCATGTTAAATATGTCATGTTTTATATCATAAACTGCGAAATTAAATAACCATTTTGATTTCTTTATACTTCTCATTGTTCCGTAAAAGCTTGTTTTAAATAAACCATAGAGATAGATTTCCCATTTAAATCATGTTTCAAACAATTCATGTTTTCAGAAAGTGACTAATTAGCGCAAAAAATCTCCCATCAAACTCAGAGTTTAAATTTTAATTCACTTTCAAACTATTTTCAAGATTTTCGGATAAACCACGGAGTTAGAGAGTAGAACTCCTAGGAAAATGTTCCGTTTTTCATTAATATCTCGACAACCCCTGGTTTTAGATACTCAAAATTTAGGTCAAATTTATGGGGAGCTATTTTAAGGCTATCCACAAAATTTCATCGAATTCGGTTCAGCCGTTCTCTTGTGATGGGGAGACAAACGAAAATTTCGTATTTTACTAATATCTCAAGTACCACTCATTGTAGAAACTCCAAATCTAGACTACATTTTAAGTGGGACTATTTCCAGGCTATACACGAAATTTCATCAAATTCGGTTCAGCCGTTCTCCCGTGATGATGGGACGAACAGACAGACAGACAGACAGATTTTCAATTTTATATATATAGATTTCTTAATCCTAATCAACACTTTTAATTTTGAATTTATTGAGATTGGAATATATTTAGAATGTACCATCATAGCGTATTTTCTATATATATAAGAGTTGTCTAATTGGCCAATCTAGTACAAAATAATTGCTTAAAGCAGAAAGTAAACATCTGTTTCTCCCACACTTTTAAAAAATCAAAACAATTATGCTATTATTAACGTTAATCAATATTAAGTATCTTATTCTTGTAATAAATCTTTCTGAGTGTAGCTCAATAAGTGCAGCGAAAAATTCCTCATTATATTAAACTATTATAATGAATAATTATATAAAAACTAATTCCTTTATCAAAATCTGCACAGGCAAACGTGGAATTATTTGTGCTTATATATACAGAATTACCATTTATTAAAATCAACCTTAATATTATCCTCTTCCATATATCTCCTTATCAATTATAAAATACTGTGAACTAAATTTCGTTTTGTTAATATTATTTCATATCTCCAATTATAAAATAATGTGAATTCATTGCATCTTGTTAATTATCAGTCTATAGTTAATCAATAGGTAATTCATATAAATGAATGTCTGGGTTATTATACGATATACTATTTACATAAATCATCAATAAAATGTGTTATTTGATTCTTATTTACATCATATTTTTTCATTCAGTATTATTCTCCTTCCTGCCTTAAGAATATTATAATCATTAGAGCTACTTATTTATTTTATTTCAGAGTTATCTTAGAATTTATGATTTTTAGTTCAAAGTGTTACTCACCGATTCCTTCACTTCTCAATTCAGCATTAAAATCCCTAATTAGCTTGTAATTTAATTGTAATGAAGGAACGGTATACCACTCCTTGAAGAGATGCTAACAAAGTTTTTTTTATATTTGTTTAATCTATTTAGTTGTTAGTTAGCTATATCGTCCCTTTTGTATTCATCTAATTGGCGAGTATACTCCTCTTTGGACCGGATTCTTTATCAACGACAGGAAGGTTCAATGCTTTGTCTGGTCAACATGATGACACTTTTCTCTTCGTTTGCAATGCCTCAAACACCGGCAAATGAAGGATATGGCTTTCCATTACCTCTTGGGCCGGCAAACTTGCAATATTTTTTCATCCTGGCATAGAATCTAAATTCATTTATTTTGCTTCAGAGTTATTGAAAAATAGGAGATTATTTTTTGTCTAGATCCCAGATATAAATTCCAGTGGTTAAAATTATTCGTACATAAGCATCGTTTTTAAAACTCAGTTGCAGGTATACCTATAATTGCTTAAAGCAGAAAGTAAACATCTGTTTCTCCCACACTTTTAAAAAATCAAATCTATTATGCTATTATTAACGTTAATCAATATTAAGTATCTTATTCTTGTAATAAATCTTTCTGAGTGTAGCTCAATAAGTGCAGCGAAAAATTCCTCATTATATTAAACTATTATAATTAATAATTACATAAAAACTAATTCCTTTATCAAAATCTGCACAGGCAAACGTGGAATTATTTGTGCTTATATATACAGAATTACCATTTATTAAAATCAACCTTAATATTATCCTCTTCCATATATCTCCTTATCAATTATAAAATACTGTGAACTAAATTTCGTTTTGTTAATATTATTTCATATCTCCAATTATAAAATAATGTGAATTCATTGCATCTTGTTAATTATCAGTCTATAGTTAATCAATAGGTAATTCATATAAATGAATGTCTGGGTTATTATACGATATACTATTTACATAAATCAACAATAAAATGTGTTATTTGATTCTAATTTACATCATATTTTTTCATTCAGTATTATTCTCCTTCCTGCCTTAAGAATATTATAATCATTAGAGCTACTTATTTATTTTATTTCAGAGTTATCTTAGAATTTATGATTTTTAGTTCAAAGTGTTACTCACCGATTCCTTCACTTCTCAATTCAGCATTAAAATCCCTAATTAGCTTGTAATTTAATTGTAATGAAGGAACGGTATACCACTCCTTGAAGAGATGCTAACAAAGTTTTTTTTATATTTGTTTAATCTATTTAGTTGTTAGTTAGCTATATCGTCCCTTTTGTATTCATCTAATTGGCGAGTATACTCCTCTTTGGACCGGATTCTTTATCAACGACAGGAAGGTTCAATGCTTTGTCTGGTCAACATGATGACACTTTTCTCTTCGTTTGCAATGCCTCAAACACCGGCAAATGAAGGATATGGCTTTCCATTACCTCTTGGGCCGGCAAACTTGCAATATTTTTTCATCCTGGCATAGAATCTAAATTCATTTATTTTGCTTCAGAGTTATTGAAAAATAGGAGATTATTTTTTGTCTAGATCCCAGATATAAATTCCAGTGGTTAAAATTATTCGTACATAAGCATCGTTTTTAAAACTCAGTTGCAGGTATACCTATAATTGCTTAAAGCAGAAAGTAAACATCTGTTTCTCCCACACTTTTAAAAAATCAAATCTATTATGCTATTATTAATGTTAATCAATATTAAGTATCTTATTCTTGTAATAAATCTTTCTGAGTGTAGCTCAATAAGTGCAGCGAAAAATTCCTCATTATATTAAACTATTATAATTAATAATTACATAAAAACTAATTCCTTTATCAAAATCTGCACAGGCAAACGTGGAATTATTTGTGCTTATATATACAGAATTACCATTTATTAAAATCAACCTTAATATTATCCTCTTCCATATATCTCCTTATCAATTATAAAATACTGTGAACTAAATTTCGTTTTGTTAATATTATTTCATATCTCCAATTATAAAATAATGTGAATTCATTGCATCTTGTTAATTATCAGTCTATAGTTAATCAATAGGTAATTCATATAAATGAATGTCTGGGTTATTATACGATATACTATTTACATAAATCAACAATAAAATGTGTTATTTGATTCTAATTTACATCATATTTTTTCATTCAGTATTATTCTCCTTCCTGCCTTAAGAATATTATAATCATTAGAGCTACTTATTTATTTTATTTCAGAGTTATCTTAGAATTTTGATTTTTAGTTCAAAGTGTTACTCACCGATTCCTTCACTTCTCAATTCAGCATTTAAATCCCTAATTAGCTTGTAATTTCATTGTAATGAAGGAACGGTATACCACTCCTTAAAGAGATGCTAACAAAGTTTTTTTTTTATATGTTTTTAATCTATTTAGTTGTTAGTTAGCTATATCGTCCCTTTTGTATTCATCTAATTGGCGAGTATACTCCTCTTTGGACCGGGTTCTTTATCAACGACAGGAAGGTTCAATGCTTTGTCTGGTCAACATGATGACACTCTTCATTTCGTTTGCAATGCCTCAAACACCCGCAAATGAAGGATATGGCTTTCCATTACCTTTTGGGCCGGCGAACTTGCAATATTTTTTCATCCTGGCATAGAATCTTAATTCATTTATTTTGCTTCAGAGTTATTGAAAAATAGGAGATTATTTTTTGTCTAGATCCCAGATATAAATTCCATTAGTTAAAAGTATTCGTACATGAGCATCGTTTTTAAAACTCAGTTGCAGGTATACCTCCTCGTGTTGCTGAATAGAGCAAATCGTTCGCATGCTCTTTTCAGCTTACATCATCCGATAAATTCTCCACTAAAAAACTGCTTTACATAGATTTTTAATATGCACCCGATACTTCAATCATAAATATGTTTATGAGCATATGGGTAATTAGTTTATAAGCATATTTCTTCAAGAATATTATAACATTTCAAAGGCGTTAAGACCGGCTTCGAACCTGCAGCTCGAGAGACACCGCTGTTGCCACTCTTCAGAAGGTCGAATGTCATTGCTGGTATAACCTCTCCGTTGCTAGAAGCCTCTGCCCACAGTGAAAAAGTCCTAAAATTTCAAGAATACTCTATTTTTAAAGACGGATTCTGATTGCTCACGATCTGAATCGGTGCAAAGTGCTTTTCTCCATCTGAATCTGTTGATGGTTGTCTTTCATTTTGAATTAATTTGGCTTGTAAATATTTATTATTATAGAATAGTTTAGAATTTTAATTTTATATTGTCTGTAAATAGCATTCATAACAACCCAGTCGATTCTCTTTTTATGGCTAGATGTACAATGTATAATTTGTCAATCCCAGAGTATTTGCTGGTACAAATGTGCTTTTTCTTTTCTAGAACTGTCGATGATTGTCTTGCATTTTGCGTTAATTTGTCCTGTAAATAATTTATAATTCTAATTTTATATAGTTAGTAAATAGCATTCATAGCAATCCAGCTGATGCTCTTTTTAAAGCAAGATATAAAATGTATAATTTAGTCATTCGGAGTGTATTTGCTGGTACAGATGAAGACTATAAACTTTTATTTTTATTATTACTTACTTTAAAACATGCTAAAAATCCGATTTATAAACAAATTAGGAGACTTTTTCAACATTATGATTTTGAAACGATATGATAGATTCTATGTAAATATGACTATGCATATGCATAAGTATAAATTCAGTTTTTATAATGGAATTCTGAACTTGCTTCGACAATGTAAATTTTAATGTTATAATAGGAAGTTTGCTAGAATTAGTATGTAAAAACCTGTGTCAATTTCAAATTTTCTTGTGCCATGTACCTTAAAAAAATGACTTATGTACAAAATATGCAAATTGTAAATTACAATGTAATGATCCATTAACCAGTATTTAGTAGTCAATATTATCTACAAAACCAAAATTATATGGTATCATATCACATGCTAAATAAGTCTAGAGTTCCTATACATAGGAAATCTAGACAAGTCACAACAGAAAAAATGCTGTCAAAAGACGTTTTATCATTTTCAACTGCTTAAAGCAAATTTTACGAAATACATATGCTTAACATTTAAACATATGTATTTAAACTTTAAGAAATACATATGGTTAACAATTAAACATAAGTAGAGGGAATAAAATACCGCCTAGGTTGAGATATAGCATACTGCCATATGTCTGAGAACTTTCTTAAAAAAACTGCATGCAATGTGTGTTACATAAACATTACTAAAATTTTAATTCTGAAGCATTTAAGGAAAAGTTTGAATCAAAAATATTAAAGTAAATAAAAAATATATATCTCCTTTTGATTATACCAATTTTTATTTCTAGCCTTTATACTTCTATACATTTTTCCAACTCCCTCATACTTTTTTTAAGCACTTATGTGGTTTTGCATAGACATTTAACGTATTTTAGGCAATTATTTGAAATATTTTTATCATTTTGTTACAGCTGTGACAGCACCAACATTTTCCCTAATTTATGAAAATGAAAGGGATCGTGTCGTGTCTTAAGAAATTTGTTTCTGGTAATATTTCAGGGTTGGAGTGGTTAGGGAGAAGCTATCCTAACTTCTGAGTTTCCAAAACCAACTCTGATACCTTGAAAAAAAAAAAGTAACAGTAAGTCCAACATAGCTTTAATATTGTGAAATACAGAAATTAAATGAATTAACTAAATGAAATTAATCTAAATAAAATTGAAAATAAAACTTTTAATTTATTTTAACTGATGTCAATATTTAAAAATATATTATTGGCAAAAATATAAGAGTTAAAATTTAATGAAAAAATAAATACATTACGTTTATAGCTGATAATTTTATTATGGAAGCAGTTCTGTTCATTTTAATGTCATTTGCAGATATAACTCATATTTTTAAGCCTTTAAGCATTTAATATGTATAAAAAAAGTTTTAATGTATTCTATCGAAATTAACATTATTCAATAAAATTCTCCGATAAGACATTTTAGCTTTCATGGAAAAGAATAGATAGCGCCACCTCATATGATATTTAACTTTGGAGATGATATCGGAACACAACCTGTAAGAAGAAACTTGATGGGCTCGATTTTCGGACGTTTTCACGGAGGGAAGACGCATGTCTCCGTTACTAGGATTGCAGGTCGCATCTCATTGGCTGTTATCCGCTTTATATTCCTGAGCCTCGAATGTTTTCGAATGTTCCTTGCTTGAAGGGGTATAGTAAAGGAAGAAAATGCAAGGCTTGCTGTTTTTGTCACATCGAAGCTCTTGCTCAAAGAAAAAACATGTCTGACCAATCTTTTATCACGACATTTCCCTTCCACACAACCAAAAAAAGCAGAAAAAAAAATCTTCGTTCATAAATCTGCTCTCCAAATTCCATCGTTAAAATATTAAAGTCCTAATTACTCATAATTCCAAAATAAGGCTCCCCTCCTTCAAAAAATATGTCTGGTACAATTTTTATCAGGTCAGAATTCTTCATATAAGCGAATGAAATCAGAATTCAATTTATTTTATTTCAAAATATTTCCACTCTATTTATCATTGCATAATATTTCTAATATAGTATTGAACTATACTTTTTCCTAAAATCACACAGGTTAGATTCTCTCCAAAAAGCCTTGAAACCCATAGCAGGATTGGATCCAAGTATTTCTTCAGTACAATACCGTCGGATTTCGAACAAGCCTACGCAATCCTGGAAATTATCTTGAGATTGAAATGGAAGTCTGTTTCCATTCTCTATGAGGAACCAAATATACAGGCATGTAAATTATTTTGTTCTCTGCTATTTCGCTTATAAAAATGAAAATGTAAGATGGGACCAGAAGAGTGTTATTAGTGCAATGTTACCTCTATTACTGAAATTGGATATGAAAGCTACAGTTACTAATAAAAGGCTTATCTAGATGATTTTGCTTTAAAAACTGTAATAATGGCTATGGCTGGTATTAATTTTACTCTTATATATTAGAGCTTAACTTACTGTTTTTACTGCTACTTTAAGCATTAAATCTGGATGAAGCTGATAGCAGGTTTTCAATTTTCCAAAAAGAAATTCAGTGTTATCTTAAACTATTAAAGTAATATTTACTTATACCACCATGTAATGCTGCATATTTGTATGAAATATGTGAACTACATATGTTGAGTGAAATTCAACCATTGAATACATAGAGGATATTGACGAAAGAATCTACATAACAGTGAAATACAAAACTTTCCAAACGCTTACTCACTTTTTAATCAAAACATTTAATCGATTTCTGTTCATGTTAGCGCGCAAGCTGTCATTTCATATAAATATATTTTATAATGAAAAAAATAAAGAAACGTCAAATAGAAATCACTTTAAACATATTACTTGTTATAGTCACAGTTTGAACTATTTGTAGTTGTATTGTAATATCGAGAAAGAACCCTCTAAATTACAAGAATTAAGCAAAACTTCAAGTTACTACTTAGAGCGGTAGCACTTCAAAATTTTAAATTGATTTAAATAAATTAAAAACGAAATCTTTAGATTTTAAAAGTCATTTAATAAACATCCTATAAACATACACTTAGATTAAAAGCCAGAGCAATTTCGGGCATCACTATACCCTTCTTCAGTGGCATTATATGAAAATCATACCAACAAGTTACAATCGTACAAATATGAAAATCGTACCAACAAATAAATCCGCGTTTGAAAAGGATAAATAAATAAATAAAAAGGATTTCAATTCATAAAATGTTAAAGATATAAATAAATAAATATTCCAGTATGTAGAAAAATGCAAGGAAGTCATTTTAATAAGCGTTAAAAAAAATTTAATAAATAAGTAAATAAATGAAAGTTTTTGAGACAAAGAAAATTAAATTTCAGTTTCTTTTTAAAAAAAATAAAATAATTTTATATAAAATTTAAAAGTTATGAACGTGTTAAGCAAGGAGTTAAAATAAATAAAAATTTAAACAAATTATATATCAAAAAATTTTAAAAGTTTAAAAGTAAATTTCAAAATTAAAAAAAAAAATTAAATTCTTTTTTTAATTTCATAAAGACATATGGAAGGTATAGAGAAAACAAATTAAATAGGAGAGAATCTCAATAACAAATGGAAAGGTGAAATAAAATTTAAATAAAATAGTATAATAAAATGATTTTCAAAATAATGAATGAAGTCAGTATAAAAAGGTATAAATGCAGTAATAGAAGGAACCTTAGAGATGACTTTGATATTTATACTAGTCACCCCAAAGGAACGAACTAAATTAAATTTAAATAGGGGCTATTAAATTTGAATTTTAAAAAAGAAAAAAGAGGTATACAATGCTAACATAATGTGCAGGCCCATCGGCAGCATGCTAGTATAAAAATTTGATTAGCAGATATGAATGATAATTAAATAAGGAGGAAATATATATTTATTAGACTTAAGTCGACGTTTATATAATACGCCGAGTGGAATAAATAAAAGGTTTACAATACTTGGTTACAAGTCTTTGGAGCGCGTCGTACAATCTTCATCTTTAGTTTTCAACAGACCACGCGGGCAACCATACGTCTTCAAAAGGCATTGTCATTTGGGGAGAATTAAGTTGAGAGGATGTTTGCTGAAATCACGCTGTTGCAAAAAACGATTAAAAGAAAAAGAATCGTTTTGAGGGTCTTTTATTTGACTGGTCACCTTCCGATTTTTGGAAAGGATAGTTGAATGCCATTTCCGGTGATTCACTTCCGTTGGGAAAAAAGGGGTCTTGAAGGGTTCCTCTAATGATCTTTTTGCAAATGATCAATCAGTAGCTGTCATCAAGTGCAAGGGGTGTTGTTGTATTTACATGCGTTGTAAGAAAAAAAATTAAAGGGAAAAGATCAGGTGGTTGTCAATCCCATATGCAACAAATGGGAGTTACTGAATTCTGAGAAAAGTATATTTTCAATGGCTGATTTAAAAAAATATATGTGATTGTATTAATAAGTATGTACCAATGTTTAAAGGTTAAGCAAAAATATTATATATGTGATTAAGTTATCAATTATGGAAATTGACGAAGTACGGAAAGAATTGTGACAAAAATAGTATACTATGTAATTTGTACAAGAAAGATGTGAATTGTGGTAAAAATATCAGAAGTTAAATAGCTAGTGTGTAACGTTTTAAAGTGAATGTACATATATTTTTAAAATATTTTTAAATAATCAAAATTTAATTTTGCTTCAATTGAAAGCTTGACCTGATATAGTTTGATGAGTACATAACTTATGTTTATTTAGTGTATGATGATGTGTTAAAAAACGGTTGGTGTTTACAGCAAGACTGGTTGAACTGCAATTCTGGACGAACTTTGTCCCAAAATGAAACATGCCAATTAGAGAGTTGCAAGTGACTCGAACTTTGTTTCGAACTCTAATGATTTTGAATTTTTTTTTGTTTTTGTCCGAGGGCAGATATGTGAGACCAGAAATATATCTCACGCTTGATGAGACACTTTTATGTGAATTTATTGCGGCCAAAACGGCGAACAAAGCGTGTAGACTGGCTGGCACCGAAGTTTATCACTCCGTGAACCTAAAGGTCAGAAGACCATAAATTTAGGGGGCCATGACAGAGCGGCTGAGCTGGGCCTTACGAGATGAGGAATGGTGGAATTGGGTAAAGGAGTAACCAATAAGCGCCAAATGGAAGAAAAGGAGGAGTTATCCCCTCACACCACCACCACCACCACCGAGGGAATCACAGCCTGTGACCCGAGAACGACAGCAGATTTTAATTGAATTTTGACTTAGAAGCATACCGGTAGAAATAAGCAAGATGTTGACTTAAGAGCAGACTAGAAAAGACAACGATTGAGATTTGACTTAAGAGCATACCAGTAGAAATAATGGAGATTTGACTTAAGAGCAGACTGGAGAAGAATGGGAAACTAACATGACTTGGGACAGATAACTTCGACATTATGACTTGTGCAGATACCACAGCGATGAATTGATATACTAAGAGAATGAAAGAAGTCCGAGTGCAGAGTTACAAGAATCTTGAAGGTATGTGCCCATTGAAATGATATCCGGTCGTAAACATTATTTGAATTTTCCGTTTTGGTCTCACACATGTCCCCTCCTCTGAAATAATATAATTAAATAGTGTAATTGAATTTAATTAATATATGTGTTATTAATAAATGTTTTATTGTTTAAGTTTAAATGGTGTGATCAATTTAGAATTTTATTAATTAATTATTCCTTTACAGGACTCACACGAAAGGTAAAATAATTGAGGGTTTATAGCGGCACAACTAGCAATGTACGATTAAATATTAATTCCACTAAATATGAGAATTTACGGCAATGTGAAGATATAATAATAATAAATTAATGTTAATTATAAAGTTAAACTTTAAGCTTTTTACTATTTTTATGTGTCCCACACATTGGATAAAGATTAACCAATAAAAAATGGGTTTGTGGCGTCACTTTCAATGCTGCAAATGGAAGCAAAGGAGGGAAGTGACACCTCCGAGAAAAAGAGGGAACCACAACCTACGACCGAAGAAGGACACTTGAGCAGACTTGTCAGATAATTTGGATCATGACTTGAGCAGATTTGTGCAATGAGTATAGGACTATGACTTAAGAGCGAGTTCTACATAATGATGAAGACACATGACTAAAGAAGATACGTAGATATGACGTAAAAATATAATTGCGCGACATTATGACTAAAAAATATACTAAGAGTGAGAAGTGCAATAGAGAAGTGCAATTGTATGACTTGATCAATACTTGTGATATACAGTCGTCAGACATTATGAGTCAGCAGAACAATATGATCGAAGAACGTGGCGGTCACAAAGTCCAAGACAGACTTGAAGGTATGTGCCCATTAAAAAATTAGGTCAAATACATATTTTAGGCGAGTTAAATGGTCTCACATATTTCCTTCCGCCGAAATATGATTAATTGTTGTAATTGAATAATGAAGTATTTATGTTTTTAATAAATATGTTATTGTTAAAGTTAAAATGGTGTGATCCATTTAGCAACAAAATAATTAATATTCCAAGCAAAAGGTAAAATAATTGGAGTGTTTATAGCGGCACAATAATGCAATGTACGATTTCAATTAATAAGTCCACTAGGTACGAATTTACGCCCATGTTAAGAGATAGAGATAGATATGTTAATGATAATTAATCTAAAAGTTTAACTTTAAGTTCCTTTTTCATTTAGCGCACCACATTTGGTTTCTGTGACGCTTTTGTGTGAGTTCAAAATTTAAATGAATATGTTAATAAATAATACTGAAGTTGATAAAAACAATTTAAATAAAGAGATAAATAAATTTAATGGAGGAACATGTGATGACCAGAATTTTGCATTGTTTAAATTAAATATGCTCAGTCACCAGTTTAATGAAATAAACTGAATACATTTAAAAAAAATTAAAATAATGTTTGAAAAATTGATCAATATCAGGAATATTTAGTTTGCATGTAGAAATGTGTTATGTGTAGTATTTTTAGTGTATTTTATGCTGATAATTTTAGTTAGGTTTTTGGAAGGGATAAATTTTGTTGTAAATACCTATAAGAACCAATGGAAGTTCTAGACGAAAGAAATCAACGGAAATATCACAAATAGGGGTTATTGAAAATCCGAGAGTAAAAATGGAGAAATTTGGATTAATTAATTTATTGGCAGTGTTTAATGGACGTAAAAACGAAGATGTTGAATTTTTTATCGAGTAATTTGAAAATGTTTCAAAAATGGCCGAATGGTCGGAGAAATATAAGGTGGTCATTTTAAAAACTAGGTTAAAAGATAAGACGCTTGAATATTTGGAAAAGAAAAAAGAACTAAGGAAAGCAAATAAAATGGGAGAAATAAAACAAATATTATTGAAACAATTTGAAACATCTCTAACAATGCTGCAAAAGCAGAAAAATTTGAATAAAATTAAAATGACTCCAGGAATGAAAGTATCTGAGTTAACGTTTGAAATTTCAAATTCAACAAATGAATTTTTAGAGAATTACGCAAATAATGAAATGTGTGAAATAGAGAACAATTAAATGTTATCGAAATTGATGGAAACTTTAAGACAAGGTCTGGCATTTGAAATTAAGAAATTGAATATATGGGATTTTGAAAAGGCGGTGGAATACGCGGAGCACTTAGAAATAATTTTTGAGGAAGGTGACAGTACATAAGTTAATACGATTTATCGCAATGAAATTATGGGCAGATATTTTAATGATAGACAAATTGAAAGACATATACAAAATTCAAAATTTGAACTTCAACAATTAAAATATGAAAAGTATGAAAAATCAGAAAATGAAATTAAATATTGTACAGGGTGTGGAATGCGCAACCATGTATGGAAAGAATGTGAGCACAATCCTTGTAACCAAAGTAGAAATAAAATATCACAAGAGAATAAATATTGCATAGGATGCGGAAAAAGGGCACTTGTTTGCTACCTGTTGGCACAACCGAAACTCAAAAAAAAAAAATTGGAATAAATAAATATGGGAATAAAAGAAGTGAATTTAGAAATGAAAACAGTAACGCATTTAGAAATGGACAAAGTAACGAATTTAGTAACACGCAAAATAGCGGAGTCAGAGGAAGAAATACGGAAAGGAATGAAAGGTCAAATACACAAACGTTAGCGAAACAAAGGTTTCAAAGGCAAGAAAGAAACCATAGCGTCAGTCAAATTCGCGGTAATTTAAACTGACGGCTGGGCATTGGCCAAGTGAAAATTTAAAAAATAGATCATAGTCGCAATCGAAAGGAGAAAAATCGCAAACGCAAATAAAATATCGAGTTACAAAAATAATGAAAGCTTAAATGAATTACAAAATTATAAAATTGAGGGTCGCATGCGAAGCCCAGGTTCCAATTGTAAAGCAGAGCGAAAATATGTGCAAGGAATGAATGACAGGGAAAAAATAAATAGTATGGAGAGCATGCAAATTGATACCTATGTACCCTGGCCGAAAGTGCAGGTTTTTGAAGTGGCAGCTTTGAAGGCGCAGCCTGAATGGGTGAGGTTCGATCATAACTTCGTCGAAAATCTGAAATATGAGGCAAATATTAATAAAAAGAAAATTGAGGAAAATGCATGTGTAGAAAATAATATAAGTAAAATCATGACAAATAATGAAAATGCAAGAGTTAAAGAAGTTAATAAAAATAAAAATGATGCGCGCAATGCGAAAATAAATTTAAAGGATGAGTTCTAAAATGAAATAAACTAAAAATCGACTTAGATCTATAATAAAAAGTATGATGAAATTAAAGAAATTAGTTGTGAAGTTTCGCAAATTGATACACAAATTTTTAAAGGCAGCCATGTTAATGACTATACTTGTTCAAAGGATAAAAATAATAAAAATGTTGATACAAAAAATGATTTTAAAATTGTGACTAGTGCGAAAAAGCCAATTGTCACACAAGTTGAAGTAAAAGGCATATTTGAATTTAATGAAAATATTAAAAATGGTTATTATGACAGTCAAAAAATCGCACAGGTCGATACTGACAGTTTTCCTAAAAATGAAAAAGTTAATGATTTTGTTGAAAGAGAGTGTGTTAATGAAGAATCAAATCTTGACGTCCAGGTCTATGTCACGCTCGCAACCAGGATTTCTTTGCAGCCAGGTCATTTGATTGCAGAAAAATTCGATCTTGACCAGGAAATTCAGGATAAAGAGGTGATCTTTATCACCCACAAAACACGCAAAAGTACTTTTTCCATTTGGTGCAATTCGAACTGTAATAAAAAATAACAAGATTGATATTGCAATAAGTATTCAAAAGGATGTTAAAATTACATTAAATAAAAATATGAAAGTAGGAGTGATTAAAAATTTCAAAAGAATTACTAATGAGGAAATGCAAATCGGAGATACCGTATATTTGAAAGAGGAAAATAAACCCAATATGCTACAAGCTAGATTTCAGGGACCCTTTCGAGTAATAAAACTTGGAGGAAAAAATAAATTGACCATTAGAAATAAATATAGCATGAAAGATGAACCAATTGATATTCACGCTGCCCAATGTCATATCGAAAAAAATGTACAAAGAACGGAAGAATTGATGGAAAAATATGATAAAGTCAGTGAAATAAATGAGATTCACGCAAATAATGTCATATAGCACAAAAGGTACAAAGTGAAAATAAATATAATGGTAACGATGAAATAATTGAGATTCAATTAAAAGAATGTTATACTTTATAAAGTGTACAAGTTGAAAATGTTCAAAATACAAATGAAAATATTCAGCATAGAAGCGAAAATGCGGATCTCAAAATTATGCAAAATCAAAAAGTTGATAAAAATTTTGAAAATGTTGATCAGGCAAGTATGCAAAATGAAAATGTTAAAATTCAAAGAGTACATAGTGCAATCGAAAATGAAATGTTTGCAGAAATTCAAAATAAAAATAAAAATCATGAGGTGGAAATACTCAAATTTCAAATGAGATTAAAATAATAAGTGTTTTGAATAATGAAAGTAAAAAGGTTAATATTCAGGAAATCTAAAATGAAAATAAAAATCATGATAATGATACGTAAAATTCACTTGAAAATAAAATAATGGATGTTTTGAATAATGAAAGTCAAAATGTTAATGTTCAGGAAATTTAAAATGAAAATAAAAATTATGAAAATGATACGCAAAATTCACTTGAAAATAAAATAATGGATGTTTTGAATAATGAAAGTCAAAATGTTAATGTTCAGGAAATTCAAAATGAAAATAAAAATCATGACAATGATAAGCAAAATTTACTTGAAAATAAAATAATGTATGTTTTGAATAATGAAAGTTAAAATGCTAATGTTCAGGAAATTCAAAATGAAAATATAAATCATGACAATGATAAGCAAATTTCAAATGACAATAAAATAATGCAGGTTTTGATTAATGAAAATATCAATTTTCAAGAAATTCAAAATGAAAATAAAAATCATGATAACGATAAGCAAAATTCACTTGAAAGTAAAATAATGGGTGTTTTGAATAATGAAAGTGAAATGTTAATGTTCAGGAAATTCAAAATGAAAATAAAATTCATGATAGTGATAAGCAACATTCACTTGAAAATAAAATAATGGGTGTTTTGAACAATGAAAATGAAAAATGAAATTGTTAATGGTCAGGAAATTGAAAATCAAAATCAAAATGTTAATTTTCAAAAACTGCAAAATTCAAATAATGCTAGTAAAAGTATTCAAAATGAATATAATAATATAATAAGGGATAGAATTCAAAAGGGTAAAGAAATTATTGATGTTCTAAAAATAGATTCAGATATAGTTGAAAATCAAAGCAAATATAAAGATTATGTTATTCAAAAATTAAAGTTGTTAAATGAGATACAAATTCATAACACAAATGAAACTGAAAACAGTCATGAAAAAAATGAAAAAAATTTAGATCAAAATTTTTTCACGAGATCAAAAATATTTAAGAATTCAATATTTTCTGATGATTGGTATCTGAAAAATTGTAAAATGAGAGAGAGTTAAAAATAACAAATCAAAATGATTCTAAGGAAAATGATCTAGCAATATACAAATTTTAAAAATGAAAAAATGGATAATGATATGGATTTTTTTAAATGAATTATCAATGAGTTTTTAAAAATGAACATGGTAATTAATTACACAAAAATGAATAGTTGTATATAAATTTGTTTTCAAAAATTATATAAAATAATGATGCATAGAATATAAATTATAATGAAGTGAAAAATGTTTTACATGAGATAAGAGTATGGAGCAAAAATATTGTATGCAAATAATTTATCCAAAAATGAAAGGTATTATCAAATTGTGTTACCTAATTGGGTAGATGAAAGGTCTGTAGCCAAATACTTGCAAGGACATTTTTGGTGCAGTCCCATCCAATCAAATGCTTCATTGTCCAAGATAAAGTGGTTCTCAGAATGGGATGCAGCTTGAATTTTCGAAAATGAGAATATTAAAGATTAGCCATTAATGGTACAAATTTTATGTCAAATAAATAAGTAAAGCATAAATAATCGAAAATATTAAATCAAGTTGAATTTAAATTTTTAAACTATGAACGGTTAAAGTAGCTATAAATCGCCCGTTGCAATGAGGCAATCGAGGACACAAATCTCGTGCAGGAATGTTGAAATGTAAAAATGTATTTAAAATTGCTTAGCTAAATAAATGGTTGAAGAAGAATATAAATTGTATAAGCATATTAAATAACTAAATTAATCCTAAAGTAACAGGATAAATGAAATAAATTTAGTTAAAATTTTGTTTAAGTGAATACATGAATAAATTCATAAAAGGTGTAAAAGAAGGTTCAAATAAAAAAAATAATTGAAAAATATTGAGTGCCAAATAAAGAATTTCTGTTGTTCATTTACAACGCAAGTAAAGGTTACGATAATCATGTGTGTATAAATGAATATGGATATGAAAATAAAATATAAATAAATGCGGGATGAATAAATAAATATGTTAAATTATAAAGAATTTAGATGTCAGTGGGGAATGTAAGTAAAAAATTTAAAGTATCGGTGAGATACGATAGCAACCGAAGAGCGTTGTAAAGAAACGGTAATCCACGTAAAAAAATATATTCTGTTAGTGATGTCGTATCAATTGATGATTACGTATTTATAAATATGACAAAAAGTTATAAAAAAAAAGATATTCTGAATAAGGTGTTGAGAAATGATATGAAATAAATAAAAGTAAATTTGGATGCAATAAATGTCATGTGTGGTAATGTAATAAATAATATGTATTACGGCTATACAGATGGTAGTCGCAGTTACTAAAGTGTCAAGATAAGTTATAATTAGATAATAATGTATGCGATTGAATGATAAACAAGTGCGTCAATAGTCGCACGTTATAAATGGTTATAAATGGCATGTATTCAAAGTTTTAAGGATTAAAATAAATTGAATTACATAAATATGAAATAAGGTAGGTATGGTTAGCAAATAATTCAGCGATTAAATAAGGATAAATAAATAAATATATAAAAAGGATTTCAAATCATAAGATGTTAAAAAGAAATAAATAAAAATCTTCAAATAAATAAATAATGCACGGAAGTCATTTTAAAGAAGCGCTAAAAATAAAAAAATAAAAAAATATGAAAGTGAGGAGTTAAAAAAACAAAATTTTAAACAAATTATATATCCAAAATGTTAAAAAATCAAAATTAAAAAAAATAACGTTACAAGTTTTTCTTTTAAATTCATAATATTATAAGGAAGGTGTAAAGAAAACAAATTTAAAAGAGAATATCATTAAGAAATGGACAGGTCAAATAAAATATAAATAATATAATACAATAAAATAATTTCAAAAATTTTAATAATGTTATTATAAAAGGGGATAAATGCAGTCAAATGATAAAGGCACCTTAAGGTAACTTTGATTTTAATACAAGTTAGCCCAAAGCACCCAACGAAATAAAATTTAAATAGGGGACTATTAAAAAGAAAAGAAAGAGAAAATGCGTTAAGAAACAGTGCAGTTAGGGGTTGTTCAAATACCACGTGTATCTGCAGTTATAGAAAAATGGTTAGCAACATATTTACATTAAAATAAAATAATGGGCAGATATATAGATTTAAAATAGACAACGTTTCAATTCAACGTTTATATACACGTCGAATGGGATAATAAAAGGTTACGATACTTGAGTTCAGTCCTTTGTTTAAGAGCTCCTCTATCACGGTTTCATGAACGCGAGCAATCCACGAGCAGCCAAACATCTTCAAAATGCCCCGTCATTCTCCAAAGAGGGTAAAGTTGAGGTCTTCCTGTTCCCCCTTGTAAATAGTCATTAGCAAACGTTTAAAAAAATAATCTTAAGGGAGCAAGCGCTATCGTTTTCCACTCCGGTTTGAAGGGGATTTTTTTGACGCTTCCGGTAGGAACTTCCGGTCTCGATAAAAAAGAAAGGTTCCTCTAATGGTCTTTTTTGCAAGTCAAATCAATTAAGCTGTCACAGGTCAGGGACTGTTTTTGTTTATATTCTAGGCCAAAAAGGTCAATTAAAAGGAAAATGTCAAATGTGTTGTCAACCCCATATGCAATGGTAATGGGAGTTAAAGAATTCTGTGAAAAGAGTTATTTCAAATGGCTAAATTAAAAAAAATGTGGTTGTATTAATAGTTATGTACCAATGTAAAGATTAAGCAAATATGTTGCATCATGGTATGAAACAATCAATATTGAAAATTGGTAGATTAATGAGGAAAATAATTGTGTTGAAATAATATACTGTGTAATTTGTAAAGAAATGTGTAATTGTGTTAAAAGTATCAGTAGTTAAATATATAGGTATGTAACATTTCCAGGTGATTGTGCATATGCTTAAAATATTTTTAAAATAGTCAAAATTTAATTGTGCTTCAGTTGAAAGCTTGACCTGATGGATTTGATGAGTGAATAAGTTTTGATATAGAGCATAATATGTGTTAAGAAACTGTTGGTGATCCAACAAAACTGTGTTTGAAATGCTATTCTGGACGAACTTTGTTCCCCGAAAAAAATGCCAATTACAAACTAGTGACTCGAACTTTTTTGAACTTTACTGGTGTTGTTCTGTTTTCGTTTCTCTGTCTGAGGGGAGATATGTGAGACCAGGAATTGATCTCACATGTGTTTTGGTGAGACAGCTTTATGCCTTTTATTTATTGTGTCCAAAACGGCAAAACATACTGTCAGTCTGGATGGCGCCGAGTTTTATGTTATGTGAATTTAAAGGTCACAAAATCATAAATTTAGGAGCGCCAAGACACAGGGGGTCTAGTGGGCCCTTACGAGGTTGTGAAGTAGTTCCATTGGATAAAGATTAACCAATGAAAAATGTTCTTGTGGCGTCACTCTCAATGCTGCAAATGAAAGCAAACGATGGGAGTGACACCCACGAGAAAAAGAGGGAACCACAACCTGTGAACGAAGAAGGACACTTCAGCAGACTTGGCAGATAACTTGGATCATGTCTTGAGCAGATTTGTGCAATGAGTATAACACAATCACTTACGAACGATTTCGACATTATGATGAAGAGACATGACTAAAGAAGATACGTAGATATGACGTAAAAATATACTTGTTCGACATGTTGACTGAAAAATATACTATGAGTGAGAAGTGCAATAGAGAAGTGCAATTGTATGACTTGATCAATACTTGTGATATACACTCGTCCGACATTATGAGTCAGCAGTACAATATGATCGAAGTATGTGGCGGTGACAAAGTCCAAGACAGACTTGAAGGTATCTGCCCATTGAAAAATCAGGTCGTATAATATTTTAGGCGAATTAAATGGTCTCACATAGTTCCCTCCACCGAAATAATATGAGTAACTGTTGTAATTAAATAATGAAGTATTTATGTTTTTAATAAATATGTTATTGTTAAAGTTAAAATGGTGTGATCCATTTAGCAACATATTAATTAATATTCCTTTACAGAACTCACGCAAAAGGTAAAACAATTGGAGGGTTTATAATGGCACAATAACGCAATGTACGATTTCAATTAATAAGTCCACTAGGTACGAATTTACGGCTATGTTAAGAGATAGAGGTAGATATGTTAATGATAATTAATCGAAAAGTTTAACTTAAGTTCCTTTTTCATTTAGCGCATCACCGTATTTAACAAAGGGGGTTCTCCACATCAAAACGTTCGAAAGATGAAATGATATAAAAATATACTTCACGATCAAATATAAATTTAGGGGATTATAGATTTATCTGAGTGTGAAGATTGATAGTTCGAAAAGAATAAAGTGTACAATTTCACTTTTCCAATTTTTCCTTCTTTAGACGTGATGATGTGATGCACACCAAAATATTCTATTTGCGACTAAATGAGAAACGCTTTATTTTAATGAGATATAGGCTTGGAATTTGATACACGGGTCACTCGTAAAATTAAATAAAACTCGAGTTTTCCAAAATTTTTCTGTAGGGGAAGGAGGGAGGAGGGCTACACTATACCAAAACTTTCGAAAGGCGAAAAGATAGGAAAATTTTAAATGAGATTTTTCAGTGGGATAGAGAATTATTGTTGCAAGGGTATATCGTTAAATAGGAATTAAATGTATAATTTCAGCTTTCTGGAATTTGCTAATTTAGGGATGTGGCGCACTTAAATGTTTAATAGGCTGAATAAATGAGACATGCCCAGTCTGAAATGAGAGAAATATTTGAAATTTGGTGCAAGGGTGCACAGTTTGAAAAAATAAAGTGGAAAATTCGAATTATTCAAAAATTCACGTTATTCCGGGTTTGCATATTGTGAGGCAGTTGATTTTCAACGTGTATTCGGCTAGTATATATTAATTGTCAACTGCTCGTCTGTCCATCTGCCACGCTTTTCGCACTTCCCAAGTAGGTAGAGACTTGCAATTTGGTACATGGGTCGATCGTTCAATAAAACCCCCTGAAATATCGAATTTAAAAAAAAAAGATTCTGTAAAGGGAGTGCTCCCCACCAAAACGTTCCAAAAAGGAAATAATAGGAAGGCATACCTTGCGATGAGATAGAGATTTCAAATTTAGTGTAAATGTAAACCGTTTGAAAGGAAAAAAGTGTTCAATTTCAGATTTTTAATATTTGCTACTTTAGGGGTGCTGCGCACCGAAATATTCGATTTGCCAAACAAATGAGAAACGTCTGCTTTAAAATTTGATATTGACTTGGAATTTGATATATGGGCTAATAATGTTATTGAAACACCCCAGACAAAAGAGTTTTTCAAAAACGGTCGTCTAAAGGGGTGCTTCAGACAAAAATATTCTAAAGGTGAAATGACGAAAAATCATGTTTCGAGATGCGATAGAGACTTTAAATTTCGTGTACGGGTAGATAGTTTGAGAGGATGAGCATGTACAATTTCAATTTTCCGGTATTTTCTATTTTAGGGATGACGCAAACTTTTAATGTTCGAATTTCCAAATAAATGAGAAACGCCTGCTTTTAAAATGTAATAGTGGCTTGATATTTAGTGAATGGGACATATTTCTGATAAAAAACATAAGAATAGAGTTTTTTAAAACTGTTCATTTAGGTGGGGTGGCTACTTTACACGAAAACGTTCGAAAAGTAACATGATAGGGAAAATATTCTTCGCTATGGAATAGAAACTTCAAATTTGGTGTATAGGTAGATAATTCAAATGAAAGAAAGTGTGGAATAGAAAATTTCCAATATTTATAATTTTGGGGGTTCCGCTCACCAAAACGTTCGAAAAGTGAAATGATATGAAAGCATGCTCTGCGATGAGATATAGACTTCAAATTTGGTATATGTGTATATAGTTCGAAAAGAATAAAGTGTGCAAATTCAGATTCAAAGTATTTACTACTTTACGGTATGTCACACACCAAAATGTTTGATTTGACTAATAAATGAAAAACGCCTACTTTTAAATTTGATAGAGGCTTGAAATTTGGCATACGGGCTAAACCTTTGGCGAAAAACCCAAGATGAATAGAGTTTTACATATATGATTGTTTAAGAGGGTGTTCCACAGAAAAACGTTTCAAATGTGAAATTATAACATTGCATGCTTCAGTATGAAGTAAAAACTTCAAATTTGGTGTACATGTAGATAGTTCGAAAGGAAGAAAGTGAGAAATTGCAGTTTTCCAATATTTTCTTCTTTAGGAGATTCCGCACACCAAAATTTTCGATTTTCCGAATAAATCTGAAACGCCAATTATTCAAAAATTTACGTTATTCGGGGATTGCTTATAGAAAAGCAAACTTTGTGAAAGGCAAACTTCGATAGAAAAGCAAGATTCGTGATGAGATAGAGACAACAAATTTGGTATATGGGTTCATAATTCAAAGAAAAAGAAAGGGCGCTATTTTAGCTTTTCAATATTCGCTACTTTATAGTTTGCCACCCATGACAATATTCGATTTTCTGAATAAATGATAAACGCCTTCTTTTAAGTGAGATGGAGACTTCAAAATTTTTTTACATAGGACAATTATTCAATAAAATACACGGAAATATCGAATTTTTTAAAAATGTTTGGCAAAGGAAGGTGCTCCAGACCAAAACGTTCTAAAGGTAAAATGATAAAAAAGTATACTTCACGATCAGATATAGATTATAAGTTGTGTGTCAGTGTAGATAGCTCAAAAGGACGAAAGGAGGGTGTACCACACCAAAGCGTTCTAAAGGTAAAATGATAGAAAGGTATACTACACGACCAAATATAGATTATAAATTGTGTGTGAGGGTAGACGGCTCAAAAGAAAGAAAGTATACAATTACAGTTTTTCAATATTTACTTCATTAGGGATACCGCTCACCAAAATGTTCTGTTTGCAAAATAACAGAGAAATGCTTTATATTAAACTAGCCGCCTATGGCGACCAGCCTGTTCTCTACCCTTGAAAACTCTGACCGTGGCAAACTCGCTAACGCGACCTACCAAAAAGATAACTATTTGGCCGGCCACCGCGTTAACATGGCGGCAGTTTTGGCTGTTGCGGGAATCGAACCCGGGCCTACCGAGTGCATCTCCCGCGCGCTAACCACTGGGCTACCGCCCCTCCACGACAATCTCCATAGTTTTCCTTTTATTCACCCGATTTAGAGGGGAACCCAGTGGGGGAGGCATCCACAGGGACCGTACCCTCCTGCCCCTACCACCAACATCTCGAAAGGACTTACGAACCCACATGCTTAACATGATCGTACTCCGCGTGAACACGGCGGCTGTTTTGGCAGTGGCGGGAATCGAACCCGGGCCTATCGAGTGCAATTTCCGCGCGCTAACCACTGGGATACCGCGCCCTCCGCGGCAATATCCATAACTTTATTTTTATTCACCCAATTTAGACGGGAACCCAGTGGGGGAGGCATCCACAGGGACCATACCCTCCGTCCCCTACCACCAACCTCTCGGAAGGACTTACGGACCCACCTGTTTGAAGTGATCTTATTCCGTGTGAACACGGCGGCAGTTTTGAAAGTGGCGGGAATCGAACCCGGGCCTAGCGTTAACTTCCCGCGCGCTAATTTACAATTTAAAATGACCATATGCTGAGCTCTTAATTCCATCATCCTCATTCCATCGTTCTACTGTTACATCATTTAAAATATCCATAAATTTAAAATATCCATCGTTCCATCATTTAAAATATCCATAAAATTATAATATCCATTTAAAATATCCACAAATTAAAATATCCATTTAAAATATCCATTTAAAAAATCCATATCTATCCATCATTTAAAATATAAATATAATATTTTCTACGATACATATGCTAAGCTCTTAATTCATTTAAAACCGGAAGGGCGGGAAACAGAAAGCAAACTCTAATTCGGTTTTTCATTATCCCACCCACCGCTATGCATATTCAGAACTAGAGCTCCTCTACTACAGGCTGACTTATCAAGCATATTGAAGCCTATAGGGTTGCATACTACAGTTACAGAAATTATAAAATAAGTGTTCAAAATAAATATTTTATATAAAAAAAGAAGTTTCAATTAGAATATTGTAGAACTTAGCTCGCACAAGTATGCTCCAGTACCGAGTATCCAATTATTTATTAGCCATTGTTTTCTTCTTTCTTCGTTTTTAGGAAAGCGAAATGGCCTAAAACCCTTTCTAGAATGATTAGAGCAGTTCGGTGCAGAACAACCACCCATAATTATTTCAATTATACTTTCTAAAGTGAAAATACGAGTAGAGCTAATGCTAATGGATTGCGCTTCCAACTATGGTGTGCTTCAATATGCTTGATGAGTCAGCTCGTATATAGAGAAGCCTTATTCAGAACTAGAGCTCCTCTACTACAGGCTGACTTATCAAGCATACTGAAGCTCACCATAGCTGGAAGTGCAATCCATTAGCATTAGTTTTATTCGCATTTTCACTTTAGGAAGTATTATTAAAATAATTATGGGTGGTTGTTCTGTGCCGAACTGCTCTAGTCATTCTAGAAAGGGTTTTAGGCTATTTCGCTTTCTTAGAAACGAAGAAAAAAAGAAAACAATAGCTAATAAATAGTCGGCGCGATAATTGGATACCCGGTACTGGAGCATACTTGTGCGAGATAAGTTCTACAATATTGTACTTGAAACTTTTTTTTTATATAAAGTATTTATTTTAAACACTTATAATTTCTGTAACTGTAATATGGAGTATTAATAATTTTTAGTTGTTATAGTCTTATCTTAGAACACTTGGTTTGTAATGTAAACATCACCTTGAATGCATTATACTGTCTTCAAAACCTAGAAGTAAATAGCTTCAAATTATACATATATATATTAAAGATTTATTCCTGTTACACCAATATCTTTCAAGTTTTATACACTTTGTTGTATTTTTAGATCATAGTGAATTACAGAATTGGTGAATTCTACTATCAACAAACTGTCGCCAAGTGGAAAACTTGCCATGTTATAGTAATTATGCAAACATAAGCTAAAATGGTAAATAAATCGAAATACGTTTATCAGAAAAGATACTTAATGATCAACTATTATCTTTTCGAAACACTGCTAAAAAATTATGTTCGAATGACACGGAATTACTTTTAAATGGCACCGATTATTTTATCCTAAGTGGATGTTTGGCGCCAAACATTTGATATAAACATTGGCGTTCTGTTTTTCCCTTTATAGGATTTTTTCAAAAGGTACTTAAATTCTTTTGTATTAGGCATAAATATACCGTTTGCAATATAGATTTATAAAATGTATTATTATTACTAAGATTTTAACTGTTATGACTGTACATACACAAGATTATAACAAAATTGCCCTCTTTAAAATTTCAAGTCAAAGGTGTCGGATAAAATAACCCTACTTCCTTTCCTTTTGCTACTTTTACAATGACAGTGAACCTCCAATGCTCCTCCCCCTCCCCTTTACAAAATTATCAATTTTGTCTTAATTTCCAACAGAACTACAGTATTTTAGCAGAAACAGGGAAAATTGGAAATCCTTCGCCTGGATGTGGTTACAATTTTGAAATTTTAAATGTATTGTACTGTTTTCAATAAAAATGTGTGTTGTACATTAGCATATCATTTGTTGGGTGGGACTACAAAAACATATTTTTACATTCTGTAGTAACCGATATCTCATAAATAGGAAGAAGAAATTAATTGAACTTTTCATAACTTATCGGATTACGTTTATCGGTTCTAAGGCTTATTGGATCGGCAATATTATCTACTAGGATGTTTATGTGTGGTCAGTGATTTCTCCTGAATGAATCGAGAAAACTGGTTAAAAGTTTTAATATATATATACATAGCGTCAATTTCTTTAATATATATATAGCTTCAAATTATATATATATATATAATTTGAAGCTATTTTCTTCTAGGTTTGGAAGAGAGTACAATGCATTCAAGGTGATGTTTAGATTACAAACCAAGTGTACTAAGATAAGACTATAGCAACTGAAAATCATTAATAATCCATACTACAGTTACAGAAATTATAAAATAAGTGTTTAAATAAATAATTTATATAAAAAAAGAAGTTACAATTAGAATATTGTAAAACTTACCTCGCATAAGTATGCTCAGTACCGGGTATCCAATTATCGCTCCGACTATTTATTAGCCATCGTTTTCTTCTTTCTTCGTTTCTAGAAAAACGAAATAGCTTAAAACTCTTTCTAGAATGATTTGAGAAGTTCGTTGCAGAACAACCACCCATAATTATTTCAGTAATACTTCCTAAAGTGAAAATACGAATGGAGCTAATGCTAATGGATTGCGTTTTCAGCTACGGTGGGCTTCATACGCTTGATGAGTCAGCTCGATCTGAGTTGCTACGATATGCTTGATGAGTCAGCTCGTATATAGAGGAGCCTTATTCAGAACCGTGACGTCACCTCCACCTAGACATAAACCGGTGCCATTGAAACGCTTGCTTGGGGGAGACGGGCGATGGGAAATGGGAACTTCTTTCGCCTGCCGATGAATTTTAAAATTGTGACTTCTTTAAAATTCCGATCCAGCGACCAATTTTAATAATTTCTTTACCAGATTGGATTTGTAAGAAAGCCAGATATTTGAGCTTTCTAAAAATGTTAATTATTAGTCGAAATTATGAGTACTTTTTTCTATGCGAGAATTTAAAACCAAAAATCGTGTTTTTGAGCCAAAAAGGACTTTTGCTTTAAAATCTTTAAAAAATATTAGAAATCAAATTTGAAATTTGAAATTGATATATTTTTACTCGTAATTATCTGCTCTTTCCGGTGGGGTGATTTGTTTATTCTACGACGCCTCGTTCGTGGAGAAAAAGGGCAAAAAACGGTCGAAACCGCATAAAACATTAAATAACAAAAAAAAAAAAAATAATTAACATTTTAAAAGTCGGTTTTCACGTGCCACCTTCTCACCCTCCCCCCCCCCCAGGTCTCCGATTGCCAAATTTCGTAGCTCTCTGACGCGCGGTCGCGAAACGTATAGTGTATAAGGCAGACACACAGACATTACCTCTTATTATTTAAGATGGGATATACACTTGAAATTTGATACACAAGTCAATCGTAAGGGTAAAGTAAAATCAAGTTTTTAAAAAATTCTGTAGAGAGGGTAGGGGGCTTCACCGTGAAGCCTTCGAAATGTGAAATGTCAGTAAGTCAGACTTTGCAATGAGAGAGACTATATTCTTCAATATAGGCCGTAATTTATTCTCCAATATAGGCCAATATATGTCAAAATATATGCCAATATACCTGTACTACTTATATTCTCGTAAATTAGAAGATATATCTGTGATTTTATAGAAGATTACCCGCACTACGTACAATATATGAGTTTCAACAATTTTTGCAAAATATAATTATGGCATAATAAATTGAAAATATCAATAATAATAATAATAATAATAATAACCTGAAGACCGTAATTGATATTATCCAGTTAAAAATGCAATATCAATGAAATTTATTTTATATACATATCTTTATTACTTAAATCTGAAAAGATTTAATAAACATCGTCTGCCGCATAAACACATTGGATTTAAATCCGTAGCTAAGCGATGTAATATTGCACTGTCTTCAAATAAATTGGGGGAAAAATATCGTCTGCATAATGCTATATAGAATTTTTAATTGTGCGTTTTAAAATTATATCTGGATAGCCCCTTGTCCTAGAAACTCGAAACATGGACTAAATTTTAAGTGGGGCTATTTCAAGTCTACCTCGAAAATTTCATCCAAATAGGTGCAGCTGTTCTCCTGTGATGATGAGACAAACATAAAGAAACTTAACATTCACAATTATATATGTATTCTTATATTATTCTAAATGACTTTGTTGTTAAAAATGTTGTACTTAATAACTTGTTAAAAATATAGTACGTAATTAGGCAAAATATTGGATTTTTATCGGTTCTGCGTCATGTTGATGAATTTAGTATCATTTTATAAATTTGTCCACATTTTCGTCAATTAGCGACATTTTAAAAAATCGCTAAATTTATCGCCAAGTGGGACAGTAGAACTTATAGTCCCACTTAGCGACAAATTGACGAAACATCATCTCAATACTATCCCCTAGCAAAACAGAATTAATTTCATTTATTTTGTGCAATTTTATCAATTTCAATGTATTTTTATGGATTTACAAACATTTTTATCAATTTAGAGACATTTTAAAATTTTGCCAACTGTGTTAAAGTAGGACTGTTGGACTGACAGACAAATGCTACCGAAAAATCATTTCAGTACTCTCTTCTAACAAAACAAAATTAATTTCATTGATTTGGTGTCGTTTTTATCAATTTGGCAAGAAAAGTTGTCAAGTTTGCGATAATCCGCCAAATTCGTAGATCTGAATCTGCAAATTTGAAGAATAAAACATTCGGATCTCGTTTGTATATACTAAATGAAAACGCTAAAATTGTGTTAGAAGCTATACCCGTTCTACTCTCATTCTGTTTCAACAATCGGCTAAATGAGTTTATTGGCTAAACACTATATATGAGTTTATTGGCTAAACACAATATATGATTTTTCGCTAAACACAATATATAAGTTTGAAAACTTTTTGCCAAAATAAATGAAAATGATATATGCAGTACGCAATTAATATAATTGAAAGCGAATCAAACCGTTCATTTATAAGATATATTTTTACATCCATTTATTTATTATTCAAATCGAAAAATAAATAAAAATTGACAAGCAAATTTGATTTAATTACGTTGCTAAGCAACATGATATAAGATAGAATATTCCTCATAAAATGCTAATAATTAAATAACCATTTTGATTTCTTAATACTTTTCATTGTTGAGTAAAACCTTGTGAAAAATAAACCATGGTGACAGATTTTCCATTTAAATTCATGTTTTTAAACAATTCATGTTTTCAGATAGGGACTAATTAGTTTAAAAATCCCCCACCAAACTCAGAGCTAAAGTTTTAATTCACTTTCACGTTTTCAACAAGCGATTTCCAACCTTTTAGTTTGGAGGAACCAGGGAGTTAGAGAGTGGAACTGCTAGGAAAAAGTTTCGTTTTTCATTAATATCTCAACAAATCCTGGCCTTAGAAACTCGAAACTTGGAATTATTTCAAGGCTACCCACAAAATTTCATTAAATTCGGTTTAGCCGTTCTTCCATGATGATGAAACAAACAAAAGAAAAACAGACAGATTATCAATTTTATTTATATAGATTAGAGCACATCCATTTTATATCTATTTAGGCTTACATCGCATAAATAATATATAGATAAAAAGAAGTGCCTAAATATTTGAGGATGAATTCCATAATATCAGAAGGTCTATCTCTCCGAAGGATACTATCAATTTGTATATGTTAATTTTGGTAATTTAAAAATGTTAGGTCGCAGAAAATTACAACTTATTGATATCTCAATGGAGCACTGAATTCATCAATTCATCCTTAACTTAAAAATTTCTGCAATCGGATGTTTTGCAATATAAGATCACATCAAATACATTAAATTGAAACTCAAGACTTGAAAATTATTCCTTTATATTCAAGTATGTTTCTTGAAGCATATCACATTTACATTTCAGAGGGTATATTTGCATGATGAACACAGTGTAAAATTCTGTAAAAATAGATATATGTATGCGGGCGTACGTTTCGGAAATTTTTGGATTTACTTCAAGTGCGGACATGCCTGTACCTGAACGCCCAAATGAGCACTCAACTAGACTGGTCAGACTGAAAATAACTAAAGGACAGAAACTTGGGAGTCATTTTATAGGAAACATAAAAGCAGGAAGTTTTAATATGTTTTAAATTCGTAAATTCATCCTGTCATAAATTGAATATTTTGTGAAATTCGAATAGTCTTTCGAATTTCACAAATTTTTTACATGATATCTAAGCTTCTGCCTGGCGCAGTTATATCTCAGTTGTTAAGAACATCTTCGGTAATCCCAATATAAAGCAGACGATATAAAGGATTGCATGATCGTTTGGGTGAGCATAAAAGTGCATTATATCCATAGTCACTCACTTCCCATTATCATAAAAATTAGAGCCCATCTAACAAAAGCGCTACAAAGTTACCCCAAAATCACTCTATAATAAATAATAAATGCTAGTAAAACTGAAAATGGCAAAAGGACAGAAATCTGGAGTACCTATACAGGAAACCAAAAATGAGCAATCATTAATAGTCTTCCAATTCCTAAGCTCATCAACGATTTAAATTAAAAAAAATACGACTAAGATTCTGCCTGGCGCAGTTATATCTCAGTTTTTAAGAATATCTTAGGTAATAACGATAAAAAGTAGACGATTATAAAGTATTGAACACTCGTTTGAAATTGCGGTTACATATATGTGCATAAAAATGCGTTATACCTATAGCCACTTTCATTCCATTATCCCCAAAAAATAGAGCCAATATATCAAAACTCAAGCTATATTAGACATCACCGCTACAATATTACTCAAAAATCGTTCTAATATAATTAACAATAAATTTAATATTGATGAGTGTTATCATTCATATAAATCCTCCGATGTACGCATACGTTTCTTTTATTGTGCATGACAGAAGCATGTATACTTAACAAGTTTCCATTGCTGTTATGATCTTAATACAAAATGTTGCTCTTCTTTTTCATCTGTTCGAGAGATATTTTGCCGACAAATACATCGTCTAAAATGTGATTGCGTTTTAACTACTGTTGTCTTCTTTGCAAATAGCTCAGAATGTCCATACTTAATTTTCAACACACATAATTTATACTAAATATTCTTTTTATTAACACTTTACAACACAGTTGAAAAGTGTTTCTGACTTTATTCATTCTGTCTGTCTGTCTGTCTGTCCGTTAGCATGATAAATGCCGTAAAAATGACATTATCAAAATGAAACTTTAGTATGTTGTTCAGACGGCCAGTGGGACCTATGGGAATATAAATGAATAATGCCACATAATTAGTTTTGGATTGAACCCGGGTTGAAAAAACGAAATACATTGAACCCTATGGGACCTAATTTTTGAAATATTTAAGCGAATTTAAAATTCACAAATTGCTTCGAAAATTTTAGGAAACATTCAAATTATCCCATAAAATATATATAAAAAAATTTCAGCAAAATATATTAAGTAGTATTTTAAATAAAAGTTAAAATAATAATTACACCTTTTATATGAAGAGATCACGTGACCATTATATGAAGAGATCACGTGAACTACTTCAAAATAAAATATTACATATATCTTGTGTCAAAATCGGGATTTTTAAAGTTCTTATTAAGTCATATTTAGTGTTACATCCGTCCTAAAACCGCTTTATTTTTGCTTACATTCTGTGCGTCTACAATACTGAAACAACGCAATTACAATATATTTGAGTTTAAATGATTATCCAAATTTGATTATTCCTACAACAAAGCCTAGTTTTTACTTATGGAAAATGTAAACAGCAAAATATGTAGAGTTGTATATGAATTACTACATTTTTTTAACGCAAAAGTATTTAGCTCATGGAGTCTTTAATATAGCTGATATGAATGAAATATTCATTGACACAGACACGCAAACGATTTTTTTCGATGAAGTTTTAAGCATAGAGTTAAATTACTTGTATCTCCATGGTTTTCAGTTTTTAAATAAAATAAATTATTATAGTATTATGATGAATGAAATGAATGGAAAAAGTTATGAATGAAATGAATAGAAAAAGTTATGAATGAAATGCTGCTTTTATGTAGAGAGCCAGGCGTGTTATATTTCGATGACTTTTTTTTAAAAAAGTTCATTTGTTTTCGATGAAGTTTTCATATATAATAAATTATTGTAGTATTATGATAATTTCAATAATATTACCGAGAAATGCATCGCATTTTAGAGATGTTTAAACAAGGCAATTTATATTTCAATGCTGTCATTTAAATGAAGTTCATTTTCTTGGATGAAGTTTCAAGTTTTCAAATATAATAAATTAATGTAATATTGTGATTATTTTAAAAATATCTCCGAGGTATGTATCGCATTTTAGAGATGTTTAAATAAAATTGCATTAAAATTGTAAAGTGTTTCATAATCAATACTTTATGCATAATTGATCTGTCTTGTTTTATTTGACTGTAGGTTCTTACACAATTGAATGATTTACTATCATGGAGCAAAATTTGCATTGCTGTTGAATATAAGTTAAAGGAAGACTCAACAGTAGACGGATATTCCTTTTACGATGACATAGTAAAAATGCTCAAGGAATACTCCAGCGTTAGAGGTAAGAAAATCCCAAGCTATAAGAAAATTACTATAATCCATTAACCTGTACACATAAGATATTCACTGGACCTCTAATACCCATTGATAATAGTTTTCCCAAAAACATTCAATAATAAGCATTTAATATACATTTGATATCTATTGAATATCCTGTCATTTGATACATATCGATTTGGTAACCATTTGGTTGATTGACTATGTTTCATATCCACTGAGTGCCTACTATACCATTCATGCTACATAAGGATTCTCCTTAATTCACCCCATACATATACGGTGGAGGAATCTCAGCTTCTTTGGGGGATTCTAAACTGAGACCTTTTACGAATGACAATTTCTGCAAAATTTAAATTTGTCGTCCCAAGGTTATAGCCAAAATTTACTCATTTTATATCAATAATAAGTAACAATAATTTTACTTTAAAGGTTATTTGTTTTCAATTTTATATATGATATTCTGTATCTTAGACTCCCTTATAGATCTGGCCCTTCCCCATTACGGAATTTAATTCCGCCCTTGCATCTATATAATGAGACAGTTTACTTATAAAAATTTGTTAGCAAATGAAGTTCTCTTGGTAAAATTAGCTAACAAATAACATGCTTACTTTCAGGTGTTATAATCCTTGCTTCAGACAAAGCAACTGCTAAAGTGATGCATGCTGTACGGAGAAACAATTGCACGAGGATGTTCTCTTGGATAATAAGCAGCGGAGGGAGTGCCAAGTCACTCGATTTAGATGCCAACAAAGAAGAATTAGAAGGAGCTATTTCTATCAAATATTTTGACCATCCTGTACCCGGATTCTACAATTATTTTCAAAAGCTAAACGTTTATAATAATACAAGGAACCCTTGGTTCGCAGAATTCTGGGAACAACTTTTCAATTGCAAACTTCCTGATACTAATACAATGCCATATAATATTAATTTTACAAGTATATGTTCGGGAAATGAGACTATTTCCCAAGAAAAGCAATATGGAGCTGAGGGACCGTTTCAGTTTGTAAGTAATTCCGTTTTGGCATTTGCATATGCCTTGAAGGACATGCATGATGATTTTTGTGGAAAAACTAAAGGTATCTGTGATGAAATGGATCCAATTTGTGGACAAAAGTTTTTGAGCTACTTGCAGAGAGTCAATTTTGAAGGTAAGGAAACATGATGAAATAAAGTTTTAATAAATTATCCTATCACTTTGCAATAAATTCAAATACACTGCCTTAATAGATGTAGTGAACTTAGTAAACTGGGTACTCAAAAATAATTATGCAATTCTAAAATTTCAATAAAATAAGTCTAAAGTCGTAGAATTATTGTAGACATAATATGGTATGTCGATCCCATGTGGAAATCATATCTTTTGTCCTATTTGCAGATTAATGGGTATACTATTATATCCCCATTTGGGATCCAAACCGACTACATATGTTCTTCATTTCAATCAGTATATTACACTAGATGATATCGAGCATATATATTGGCCTCATGTCATTTGTTTGACATGGATTGGATAAGATGAAAATATTTGTGCTCCAAACCCCGTTTAAAACCTCATGATATATTAGCAAACCAGTTGGGATAACTTTTATAACCTCAACTTCTTATATACAGGACAATCTATTTTTTACACAATGTTTTTCCAAGTTTGAAAAAAATTGCGAATGATAAGTCCAAATAACAACGGTCAACCCTAAACTACATTTTATAGACTTTTTCTAATAATGATTTTATTTTTAAAGTGCTAAATCAAACGTTTTGTTTACGAAGATATTTTAAATTTTTTGACCGTCGTAGAGGAAGCGTGATAAATAATTTGGATAATTTTGAGAGCTATAAAACCAGGAACAAAAATTTTAAATTAAATGCTTTTATTTGTTTTCAATGTTTACTTCATTTTGTTCGCCTAAATTTACCCCAAATACATATAATTTCCTATGGCAGGTTCTAGAAGAAATGAACTAGTAAAGTTCAGAATCCAAAATAAATATATCACGAAAGACAAGGAATACTAAATTTGACCTTTCTAGCTGTTCTTCAGTTACAAAGTTATTCCTCAAAACATGTAACTTCCTATTACAATCCCAGAACAGACAGGACCACTAAAGTTCAAAATCTAAATAATCGCAATGTACAACGAAAGACAAGATATGCTTAATTTTCGCTTTCTAGCTGCTCCGGTTCTCCAGTCATTCCCTGAAAACTTGCACTTTGCTATTGCGGGTCTAGAACTGGATAAGACCGTTAAAGTTTAAAATCCTGAGAATTAAAATATTACCACTAAAGACAATGATATATTTGATTTTGACGTTTTAGGTGCTCCGGTTCTTGAGTCATTCCCAAAAGACATGCACCTTACTGTTGCGAGCATAGAAAGGGCTGCATAGATAGGGTTCAGAATCCAAAGAATTAATTCCCTAAAAAAGGACAGCGCAGTGCCATACTGAATTTTAAGTTTTTGTCTGCTCCGGGTGGCAATTTATCCCCCCCCCCCCCGAAAAAAAACAGTACATGTATATTTCGGGACCAACACGGACTGGCCCATTAAAGTTCAAAATCCAAAGAATAAAAAATCCACAAAAGATAACATGGTAAATTAAAAGTCGCAATGGATAGTGGACACTGGTTAGTTTGGGCCTCAAAGGTTTGAAACGCGGCAAATGAGTGCAAAGAAAACAGCAGATAGAGATGGCTGTCCGATACCTGCTATAACTAGGGAATAATCAGACCTAGCATATTCTTTCATCTCTGTACTCTTTTAGTTATACTATTGATAGGGAGAGGCACTTTGGAATATGTTTCTCCTGAATAATTGGAGCTATCACTCTGAAACAGGCAGGGAAAAGGATAACTGGTTCCAAATAGAGCAACAATTTGTAGATATTTCCCTTCAATATTTTTTTACGTTTATTTCGAATTATGTATAATTTAAATAAAAGCTACTTCATCGTAAATTATTTGAGTAGACATTGAACACCTTGTCAACCCTAACGTTTCGCCACTATCTGCGTGTCAAATTTCATAACCCGGTGTGGTCTGATTATTGCTCTAGAGGCGTAATGAACACATAGAGAGACATTGCATTTTACTATTATAGACTAAGATACATTATTTTATAAATTTCCTTAGAAAATAAGGGATACTCGGGATTGTGTTTTTATTATGTTCGCCAAAACTGCACCCCACCCCGGGCCTGACTAACGTAGGGGCATGCGACGCAGTAGCCCAGGTCCCTCTGTTTGAAGGGCGATAACGCATCGAATATCGAACGCATAAATAACGAATTTAAGATCTAGAGTAGTCCTTCTTAAACTTTTTGCAACCGCGGTGTGGTAAAAAATTTTTTTATAAGACGAGAGACCGGTCCCAACAAATTTTTTCGTAAATTATTTTTTTAAGGTCATACATTAAACTAAAATAAGTATTAATAATTTATCATGGCATAATCATAAAACGTAGTAGCACATTTATATATACGGTGTGGCATGCTGATAAGTATGAAATTACATTTAAATAAGTTATCAATCATTGGACTCATGAAATCGTGTAGAATATTGTAGTTTTCTAGAAAAAAATAAATTTTACATTCATTTCAGAAATTAAATTGGTTATATTTAGCATATAAGATTGCAACATTTTCAGCTCTTGTATATTATCCCATTTAATAGCGAATGTTGTAAATGTTTGCTTCGTTTGTAGTAAATTTTCGTTTCTTCTAGGTTTAACTGGAGATGAATTTCGTTTCTCTATTGATAGATTTGGACCTGTTCGATATAATGTATTTAAATTCCAGAGAAATTTAAAAGGCAACTACAGATGGAATAAAGTCGGTGAATACAAGGATCGCATCTTGAATCTGAAAATTAGCAACATTAGATTTATAATGAATGAAGAGAAAATACCAGAATTGACATGTGGTCGTCCATGTGGTACTCACCAAGTTAGAAAATATAAAAATAAGTGCTGTTGGTATTGCGTTAACTGTACAAAGTATCAGTATCGGGTTAACGAAGCCACTTGTGACGACTGTCCAGCAGGCCATTTTCCTAATGTTGATTATAGAAGTTGTGAAATCAGCTACTGGATAATCGCTGTAATGATATGTGCTTCTGTTGGAATGATTTCAACTATGTTTGTTGTTATCGTATATATACAGTACAACGATACGCCTGTCATTAAAGCTTCAGGTAGAGAGCTCAGTTACATATTGCTTATTGGTATATTTCTCTGCTACGCAATTACATTTCTTATTGTTCTAAAACCTGCCATTTGTGAAGCTCAGAATATTGGAACTGGTTTGTGTTTTACTATTGTCTGTAGTGCGATCCTTACGAAAACTAATAGAATTGATCGTATTTTCAGATCTGCGGCACATACCAATAACGAGCCTATTTTCATCAGCCCTCAGTCACAACTTATTATTTGTAGTGGCGTAATTAGCATACACGTTCTTTTATCTGTAACGTGGTTGATATTCAATCCCTCAGTACCCACGATTAATAACCTAACAAGAGAAAGCCACTTAGTGCGTTCAGCCTCCTTTTATGCTACCTATGTAGTAGCGTATGCCTATCCCATGGCACTTATAACTATTTGCATAATTTATGCAATTCTCACTCGAAAATTACCGAAAGCCTTTAATGAATCCAAAGTCATTGGATTCACTATGTGTGTAGTATGGTTAGCTTTCATTCTTTTGTTTATCCTAACTGCTACTGAAGATAGAATTAACATATTAACCATGTCTGTGACTGTCAGCTTGAGTGCAACAGTCACTCTCTTTGGCCTTTTCACACCAAAAGTTTACATTGTCCTTGTGCATCCAGAAAAGAACATTCGACAGCCATTGAGGAAGCAACGTCATCACGGAATGTATAATGACCAGCGACTGATTCCAAATAAATTCTATTTCACAGAAGTTCCAGAAAGTAAGCAATTCTAATTAAAAATAAATTATATATAACGATTTATTTGAGATTCAGTTCGAATAAATTATACATTTTATTTCAATTAATTTTTTAATTGGATATTTAATAGTACTTTATTTCTATATTTGAAATATTGCCTTTAAATACTGTCCCATCTATATAAACAAAATTGAAAATATGTCCGTTTGTCGTCTGTTTATCTCATCATCAAGGGAGAAAGGCTGAATCGAATTTCATGAAATTTTGTGGGTAGCCTACAAAGAGATAGTATCACTTAGATTACTCCTCGAAGGTAGCCATGGATTAACCTCACTTAAAATTTAGTCTACGGTTCGAGTTTCAAGAATCAGGAGTTGTGAAGATATTTATTGAAAACGCACAGTTAAACCTTTCATAGACATATCATTATACAGACGATATTTTTTCTTTAAATTCATTTGAAGAAAATGATATCATGTAGCAACGGATTTAAATTCAATGTGTTTATGCAGCAGACGATTTTTATAAAATCTTTTCCTATTTAAATAATATAGAAATGTATATAAATAAGTTTTATCGAAATTGAATTTTTGAATGGATTATATCAATTACGGCATTAAGTATGAAGATTATTGAGATTATTGATATTTTCAATTTATTACGTCAGTTGTTTTATTTGGCAATATCGGTTAAAACTCACTGTAGTACGGGTAATCTTCTATTAGTACAGGATTTATCTTCTAATCTACGAACATATATGTAGTATGGATAGATTTTCCCATACACATTAAGCGCTTTTATTTTGGCATATATTGGAATTAATTATGGCCTTCCAGTTTAAAAATTGCAGATATAATTGTTATTTTCACTTTATTGCACCATCTGTTTTATTTTGGCAAATAATTTTGAAATTTATATATTGTAGTATGGGTAATCTTCTATTAATTCACGGGCATATCTTCTAATATTCCGAAATATAAGTAGTATAGGTATATTTTCCCACAAAATTTTAGCGCTTTTATTTTGGCATAAATTTATTTAATTTCATACTTTATTGTAAATTTGTTAACAAACGGGACCATGATATTTCATTCTTCAGATCTCCCTGAGAAGATAATTTTGTATAGCGAGAACAGAGATTCTTAAACTTCCTTTTTGGAGTATTAATTTAAATATTTTAAAAAAATGTTTTGAATAGCACATGATTATGAATTTAAAGTTTCTTTATATATTCCGTACTAAGAACGGGAATTAATAAAATGTTTTGAATAATAATGTCATGTACTAGAATACTATTGCGAAATTATTATCATAACTAATTATTATCATAACTGAAATTATTATCATAATATGACTAAAACTGTCCTGTAATTCAAGATGTGCATTTATTCTTTTTCAACGGTAGGATAATTATCTGGATTATGGGAAACAATTCCAACAGAAAATAGATATTATTCAGAAATTAAAAACTTTAGATAAGAAATAATGGTTATCATATTTTTAACTAAAACTGCACTGTAATTTGAAATGTGTATTTATATTTTTGCAACTATGAGTTATTAATCTGGATTACGACAAACAATTCAAATGGAAAAACTCTGATGTGGGCATCATATGACTCCCCCTGCAGACTTACATTCACGTTCTATTTATTTCTTCAATAATTCTTTAAATTGAGTTTAGTTGCACAAAATAACCCCCATGATTATTTTCGATTGCACTGAATTTGAAATTTTAATTCAATTTTCGTTTTCATTTGGTAACTGGACTTATTTTCAAAGTGGCATAGCACAAATGCGAACAAACTAAAATATCTTGAGAACGGCTAGTCTTGTAGTAATGGGGTTGGTCGAATTCTTTTTATCGTAAAAAAATACGTCTAAAGAAAGCATTTAATTAATACATTTGAGTCTTTGTAGTATTTAAATTTAAATCGGATATTTTAGATTTACGGGTCATTTCGCAAAAAGAGGCGGATTTTTTTCCGACTCGTACCAAAATCTAACTAGCACCAGGGTAACCTACAAGTAATTTATCTACAAAATCTGATCAGCTCCACAGTATCCCATAAGCGGCTTATCTACTAAATAAAGCGATTTATCTACTAAAATTATTTGAAAATAGTGCGATAATGCTGGTGAAAAGTTCATGCTAGCGATCAAAAATTTGCATCCAACTTTGTCTACTGAAAAATTGCATAAGAAACGGTTGTTTACATTACATTATTGAAGGTTCTGATTTCTAGTTGATATTTTCAAAATTTCATTCGAATAATTGGAGATCTTTCAAACATTTAATTGCGTTTAATATTAATATGCTTTCAATATTCACGGATTGCAATTTATGTACCAAATATCATTCGAAACGCTCTATTCGCTCATGAGATATCATCTCCATAATCATACACACACATACAGACAGCCATCAACTTAGAACCTTTCGATTCGAGTTCAGGAATGTTTGAAACGTGCTTTTCCGTCGAAAATTTAAATTCGAATTTACGATACCGTCGCAATACTTTATACATTATATTATGTATATAGGGAAAGAAATAGGTTAAAATAATCTAGACTGAAAAAGAGAAAATAATTCATTACTTATTTTTATTTTCTCTTTCATTTATCTTTAATCTTCGCGGTTTATTTCAACACGACGTGTTTTTACCTTTGATAATGTTTTGCAATCATAATTTAAGTATTATTTTTATTATAAGGACTCCTTTACACACATTTTATTTTCTGCAATTTCAGAATCAAATGACGCAAATCAGGAAGTATCTCAACCAGAATTATCTCAAACTGCATGTCGAATGAGGGCCAGACGTTGTAGCTTACCAGGGGAATTGGAACGCTGTATCATTAGCACCAGTACGGTAACTTTTTAAGTGATGCGACGTGCTTTTACCTTTGAAATGTTTTGCAAACATACTAAGTATTTTTTCACTACAAGAAGTAACTTTACAAACATTTTCTTTCCTTATTTTTCAGAATCAAATGATACAAATCCGGACTCGCAACCAGAAATGTCCCAAACTACAAGTGAGATGATATAGCCAGATGTTGAAACTTATCAATGAAGTATGAACGCCGTATCGATTGCACATCTACAGACAACCTTAAAAGTGATGAACACAGAGATTATCGAAGCAGTTATCGTGCATTTTGAAAATAATTTTTATTAGCTGCAGCATACAAGGTTGGAAAATATGTGTCAACTGGTCACAAACGCTAAGAAAAAGTCCGCTATAGCTCTTTTGCTTGGAAATATCTCTAATAAATCTCTAACTTTTCGTTTTCCTCCTTCTTTTTTCAATAATTTTCATTTTCCTGATTTTTATTTTCACTGTTTCTACTGTTGATGTTAACTTTTTTAGCATCCAAAAGCCATTTTTTGTTACACTTATTTTTCGTATTTTATTTAGAATTTTCCCTTCGCATGGTTGGTCATTTTATTTGAATTGGGCTTTTAGGGATAACTGAACAAATGATTTGAATCCTGTGTTGGACGTCCACATTCCTCTTTGGTATTTTACCATTCATTGCGTGTATTCTACCTCTTGTTTATTTCTCCTGGACTGTTTTGCCTGCTTATTCATCTCCCGCTGTTGACAACCCCCTTCACTACTTCAGTCAAGTTTGCTTTTTGTACATTACTCGCCAATGTTTCTCTCACGAGTGATGGTTGCAGTTTTTGTGTAACCGGACGAAGAAGGCTGTTTTTGCCTTCGATACCGGTCGATATTATTATATGTGTGTTGTATACTGCTCTTAACGAAATAATTTAAGTTGTATTAGTTTGATCATATTTTGGTTTAAGAACAGTTAATACCTTATTTAAACCGTGTATGCTATGGATCTGTCTTTATTTTTCTAACTAATTATGTCAGCATTTCGAGCGATTTGTGTTTATCTTATCCATTGTAGAATTAAACTGTTAATTAGACTAAGTAAGGTGCATCTATTCGACTCCAGTTACATAAATGAGGACTTTTTTCAAACTTTTGGTATGAAACCTATTATGTATTTTCTTAAAATATTGCACATACTCTGGTGCAAAGAAACCTAAGCAAGAATTATATTTTTGCTGTCATATGAAAACCTTTTCATTATTTCAGTCAAATGTGGACATAAATCTATGGCTAGTACAAAATTATTTTTAAACAAATTCATTTGCAAAAATAATTAATTTAACATATTAATAATAGTTAATTGCAACATATTATTAACGTTTTCTAAGTACGCAGCCGGATAAATTATCTGCAGAGCTATAAGAAAACTACGGGTAGATACATATCATTATGTAATGTATCAACCCCAAACTAGATCTCACAATGTCTTTCCATACTTTATAACAAGTTATCAAGGATTTCTTGTCCTTACAAACAAGGGTAGGGCACTTTTTTCTGGATGGCAATTCTAAGCAGCAATGAAACTCTCTATTGCGTACCAAACGTGTTATACAGAGTGTTTCAGCATAATTGATCTCGTTGTTCGAGCTTTAGCAATTGGTTTTAGACACATATATCCAAATATAAATTTCATTAAAATTAAATGCTACATTCTGTCATATTATTTCTTTCCAGCGGGGGGGGGGGGGGGGGGGTACTTTCTGAAAAATTGAGGGTTAAAAATGTTGAGCTGTAATATAACTAGTTTAAGGAATAATCTTCCCTGCAAATATCTGCAATATTCGGCCAGCTGATTAAAAGATCGGAAATTTCCCCTACAAATACAGAGTAAGCTGCAGATAACATTGTACAGATACGTTATAGTCCGCCCCTGTAACATGAGTCAATATTAGAAGGAAAAACGTCGATTCATCGAATCGAAAGAAATCCGATAAATAGTTTTCCTATTGAGGTAGTGTTCTACATAATTTTAGTTTTAAATATTTTCATGAATATTATGGATTTTTTTAAACTAGTTTCATTATAGTGCAACTTTGTCTAATTGACCATTTATTCCAAGTAGCCCATTTAAAAAGTAAACAACTATTTATTAGAAATTACTATCCACCACAAAAAATACATAAACACTTTTACATTTAATTTTAACAAACTTTCAAATGCGAAGTACCTATCCTTGATGTCGAAAACCAATTGCGAAAGTGTTAAACGTGAAGTAGCTGTGCTGACGCATCCTATAGAGAAGTTTAAATCTGTGAAGAATGCTGGCCATTAAATTTGAATAATATTTTCAAGTTTCGGGTGTATCTGCACTGCTCGTATATGATGTGGTATGGCATTGACATACATAAAAATGAATTATTTGCCTAGGAACTTCTTACATAACGTTGAAGAGCATTGCAATATTGTTCACCTTCCATAGTCTATTTTCAAGGACTTTAGCTCGTTTTGTCCATTATAAACATAATGCCGTTCTATACCAAGACCCCAGCTTTTCCATATCTGTCATTTTCAAGAATATTCTCACGATGAAATGCAGCATTAATTTTCTGCCAGATGAACTGACGTCTAGAATTTAAAGAAATACTAATCATTATTCTCATCTATAAAATGTACATCATTCTATCCGTGTTTTGTTAGATTTTTATGAATAGACCATATCTTTAAACGGGATCTACCATGAGCTTCGGATAAAGGTACTCAGACAATATGCTTTCGGACAATCTCACATGTCCCAGACGTGTTTCTACAGCTTGCGGATAAATATGCGAAAATAGGTTTTTTTGTAACAGACCCGCAAACTGAATATCCGAAATGCGTCGATTGTAGTTTGCTCTTGTTGCCAAAACCTTGTCTTCATTATCTGTGGTTGTATAAGTACGACCCTATAGAAGGACTGTAAAATATGTTATGTAGATTTGAAATGTTGCGCAAAGCTTGGAAATAACTATATCTGCGATTTTAAATATCCTGGAAATTTTTGTAGCTCTGAGACCTTCTCCAAGATTTTCGATAATTGTTTTCCGCGTAAAATCGTATAGATGTTGGCAATCATCAAAATTGGGACATCAAATTTGGGAAATGCATTATTTACCATCTGAGCATCCTTCAGACACTATTTCCTTAGCTCAGCCTTTTACCTTTTATTCATTTAAGTGCTACCACTTGACACCTGAGCACGTGACTCAAGAACTGGTATATCTTCTCTACCTAATGTCCACCAGAAATGGATAATTATGCAACTTCTCATGAAATGATTCGTCGGCATTTGTGGTTGTAATCTCCAGATATAATTTTAGTCCTTAGGATTTGAACACCAGTGCATAATAGCTTGTGGGAGTTTTGGCCTATAATATCTCAATGTAAAAATGTAGCTATCTAATTGCACAGTCATATATTAATCTGTATATCATTATATGTATATCATTCTATATATCGCTTATCTTATATGTAAAATGTAAATATAACTCATAATAAATAATGCACAACTTGAGTTCGAGGGTATTAAAAGCAGATAGCAAGGAAAAGCATTGGTAACAAGAGTTCGAGGCAGTTTCATTATATTATTCACTTAAGAAGGCTTAACATTTTCAGTGCTTTAATTGAGCTTTAACACCTTTTTAACCAATGTTCTACACATAGGACCTATTGAATGCACATAAAATACAGTACGTGTGGCGCTTATTTTGCAATGTTATTGAGATAAAGATGACTTGGCGCGTTACCAATAGTGTTGCCTTTTGTATATTGAAATATTTGTTTTTTAATGCATGTGCTTTCATTGTAATAGTAGTTCAGTGAATAGCTTCAAGGCTTTTCCGCCAGTTTACCAGATACGTGGTTTTTTTTATCTAACATAATTTATACGACTCATATTTATATCCAATACTGTTTAAATTACCTATGTATACGTTCACCACTAACTACTGTAATATTGTGCATTTAACTGAAGCTACATTAAAACATAGATGGTGTAAAATATGTAAATGAAAATTAATGTTCTTATGTCAAATATTTAAGGTAGGACTAAGTATTATATAACTTATCTTACTTTTCTTCAGAAAAAGTCATTTTGTGTGCGTTATTGCACTATGTTGTGTTATTTTCTCTTATTTTATTTTGAAATGTTGCTTCTAACAAACATTTTTTATTTTAAGATGAATTTTTCTTTGAAATGCATTAGTATAAATGGCAGCAAGAATATGGCTAGCTGTTTATACAATATTCAGTACGCAGGATAATCATTTTCTAGTATGTAAATATAAGAAATTTCCTATTATGTTAGAATTTCTTGGTCCAATAAAATAATATATTACAGTGGCAAATAATTTCCTCAAATATAAATTCTTGACTAAAAATGCTTTAAATCTTTTGAATTTTCCTGTATCACTTCATTATTATCTAATTTCTGTCCTGTAGATCCCATTTAATATTTTCAATGTATTGCTTGAATAAAATTTACATGAAAAATTTTCTGGTTCTTTTAACTTTTGTTTTTGTATTCAGCGTGTTGATATTCTCATTTTTGATGGTAAATGCTACATACTTTTTTAAATTTAAGCCCATATTTAAAAATATTTAAAATAGAAAAACAGTTGGCAATAAAAATTATACTTTTTATACAACTGAATAATAATGAAGGCTGAAGATTCGCCAAACTGTAGTCAGTGGTGATAAGAAAAATCGAAATATCATTTCACGGCAGATGTTGACAGAATTTTTAAAAACCTAGAAATCTTTCAAAACTAGCACCCGTGATACCACACGTCATTATTAAGACCCAAGAAATGAGCCCACCATGTGAGAGTGGAGTGTCTGACCTTCATCATCAAGTAGAAACTAGAATATCATTGAAAATGATGTACGCACAGAGTGAAGGAAAAACAAGCAACAAACCTGGCGTCAAACTGTCGAAATAAAACAGATAGAAGAAATAGAAGGGTATATACCCAAGTCAATGAATTCAGAGTCCGCCAGAGAGAGCCAATCAAAACGCAGAATTATTAACAACTCAGCCAACCGAAAAGAATAAATAACATACAGGATTAGAATAGCCCCAAACACAAGAGACAAGCTCCAACAAGATGAGATAAGTCTATATAAAATTTATCGAGATCGAGTTTAAAATAAAGAAAACAAGTCGAAATGACGCGTAAGACTACCTGATGATTTTCTGCCCATTTCTTAACTTGTTGAAATTTTAGGAATATAAAAAGAGCGCACCAGCAAAACATAGTTTTGAGAGAGAAAAAGGAGTGTAACAGCAAATACTAATACAATACACACAGTTATTATAAAGGGCAGTTCAATAGGGGAAAGAACAAGTGCCATAATAGGCACATATGAACATTTATTAATAAGCGGTTTAATATCAGGATTTCACCATAATGTAATTAGCAAAAATAATTCATTTGCTTAGCAACTAGGAAGCAATTTCTTATGCAGATATTAAAATATTTTATTTTATACCTTCACTAATTTGCGGTAAAAAAAATAACAAAAAATGAACAACAAATGGTATATTTTCCCAAGGGACTTTTAACACATGACATCCAAGAATTGTGATTTTTCTTTTCGTAGAATGATGATATTATAATAATTTTTCTGATAACAAATTTTATGTGGAAGGTTTCATGTTTTCATTCTACAGACTCATTAAACTTTTTTTATCTTTTGCTCTCATGTTAAATAAAAATAAGAATATAATTGTTTAGTAACACAAAACAGGAGGCTTAAGCGAGGAACTTCCTTTATTTGGTATCCACTACTGTGCCCCCTACTACTACACACTAGTGGATAATATTCGTGTACTGGTAATCAACATTCTCTGAATGATTTTCATCTAACTTGAGGGACATTATATCCCTTCATCACTTTCAAACATATCACTTTGAAACTATACGGGATCGGTACACTTCGTGGTACTATTTTTATTTGGTTCCCAAGATTGCCATCGACCAACTGCTGCTTCATTTTCTTATCTGCCTTGGGATTCCTGGAGGCTTAATCCAGAACCTTCCTTTATTTGGTATCCACTACTGTACCCCCTACTACCACAGACTAGTGGACAATATTTGTGTACTGCTAATCGAGTACTAACGTTCCCTGAATGATTTTCATCTACCTTGGGGGACATTATATCCCTTTACCACTTTGAAACTAGACGGGATCGGTACACTTCATGGTACTATTTTTATTTGGTACCTAAGATTGCCATCGGTCAACTGTTGCTTCATCTTCTTATCTGCCTTGGGACTCTTGCAGGCGTAATTAAGAAACTTCCTTTATTTGGTATCTACTACTATGCCCCCTACTACTACAAACTAGTGGATAATATTTGTGTACTGGTGATCGAGTACTAACGTTCCCTGAATGATTTTTATCTACCTTGGGGGACATTATATTCTTTCATCACTTTGAAACTAGAAGGGATCGGTTTGGTACGCTTCGTGGTACTATTTTTATTTGGTACCTAAGATTGCCATCGGCCAATTGTTGCTTCATCTTCTAATCTGTCTTAGGAATCTTGGAAACTTAAGCGAGGGACTTCCATTTTTTGTTCTCCACTAATGTGCCCACTACTACTCCTGACTATTGGGCAATGTGTGTGTACTAATGATCAAGTACTAAGCTTCCCTGAATGATTTTTATCTACTTTGGGGACATTGTATCCCTTCTTTTAATCTCCTAATGTGACTCTCTGTTTGTGGACTTTTCTGTGCTCGGCAGTATTTTTGAAAAAACTACCTTCGAGTACTATGGAGAGCATGTGATTAATTATTATTATTTTGCATTATTTGACATTACATATTAACAGTCATAGTATTCTCAGAAGTGATCTAATTTCAAATGAAATATTGTGATCGTTTTTGGAAAATACATTCTATAAATTGTTAGCATTTTTATCACTGTTTTACTAAATTATGCACATATTGTTCAATTAACAATTTTAGGAAGAATTTTTCCCAAGTTCTCTTCTCTTCTGATTGCATCTATTCATCAATAAAATTCAAGGATTCTATAGAATGAATACATTTACTTCACACTAAATCAAAAGAATCCGCATTATTTGCCTTTTATTTTCCAAGTGATTTATTTTATTTTTTTCCCAATGAAATTGAACTTTATTAAAGAGAAGGAAAAATTTTAAACAGAACATTGAAACAAAGAAAGTAGAATTACAACTGTTATAGTTACTAGAGAGACAGTCAGATATTTTATTATATTTTTCATTGAAAACTAACTGGTTAAGTAAAAAAATTAAACATTAGAATACATGACGTTTTTTAATTAATATGTTTATTAAAATGACATTGTAATATGTGCAATAAACATGTGATATAAGAAATCAATCGATTTTAAATCACGATTCGTGCTAATTTTTGCTTCTGAAAAATGAAAATTGAAACTGAAAAAAAAAATAAAACGTTAGAATCCGTGACATTGTATTTTGTGGCGAAATACTAGTTGGCGCGAGCACATTATATAGTTTGCGCATTGCATCTCGGTCATTGACATTACATGCGAGTTAGCGCCATCTGGCAGAGGCCGTTTTGAAAAGTAATTTTGACCATTATTTCTCAAAATCGATTTTTCCAAGTAGGGGACCTATACTTTTGGAAAGAAGAACTCAAAATCTACAAAGACACTTCAACCAAAAATCAAAGTTGGTATTTTCGCGAGTTATAAAGCGTTGAAAAATATTTTCATATTTGTGGCAATGGGATGAAAAATTTCAATATGATTTCAAAGTCAAACGAATAGTTCTTTCTTCTTTTTTGAATTGGAAATTACATAGAGTTTTGCGGTTTGGTAGATTTTAATGTGGATGCTTCAGTTTTTATATATAGACTAGCAGCATACACGTTCTTCGTACGCAGTATATAATATAAATAAATTTAAAATACATAATTATATGCAAATTCCTATAGTATACTAAATGATATTTTTAATCAAAATATCAAATTAAAATGTTTAATACAATGCTCCTAAAAAATAAGTTTAGGAATCTCTATTCTCGCTACACAAAATTATCTTCACGGGCAGATCTGGAAAATAAAACGTCCCGGCCCCTTTTATAAGCAAATTCAAAAACAAAAAAGGAATTGAATCAATATATGCAAAATGAAAGCATTAAAATTGTATGGGACCCGTACAACTTATATACGCAAATATTAGAAGATATAACCTATATTAGTACATTACATGTAATTGTACATTACATGTAAATTGGGAATATCAATAAACCCGTAATTGACTTCAATATATGCCAAAATGAAAGCACTAAAATCATATGGGAATATATATATCCCCATATTACTTGTATTGTCGCAGGTTAAAAAATATGCCAGTGTGTTAGTAGAAGATTACCCGTATTACATTATGAGTCTCAAAAATCTTTGCCAAAATAAAACAGATGACGTTTTAAATTGAAAATATCAATATTCCCAGTAATCTTTATACCAGAAGGTCGTAATTGATTCAACTATATGCTAATATATATCAAAATATAAGCCAATATAGGTGTAATACTTATATTCTCGTAGATTAGAAGATGTGCCCGTGCATTTGTAGAAGATTACTCGTACAACGTACAATATATTAGTTTAAACAATTTTTGTCATAATAAAGCAATGGCATAATAACTTGAAAATATCAATAATCCCCGAAAATATCAAAAATAATAATGTGTACCCTGAAGATCGTAATTGATATTATCCAGTCACAAATACAATGTCAATGAAATTTATTTTATATACATATCTCTATTATTCATATCGGAAAAGCTTTAATAAAAATCGTATGTCGCATAACACATAGGATTTACATCCATTGCTAAACGACATGATATCATTTACTTGAAATAAATTGATGGAAATTATATCGTCTGAATAATACTACAGTATTGTGGCAATTAATTGAGAAATGCAGTTTTTTTTATAAAATTCAGTTTTATTCAAGTTTTCTATGGATACATTTAAAACTAATAAGTGATATGACCTCCCCGAGACTTTATAACATCACAGACACGTTTCGGCATGGAATGTACTAGACTAGCACATGTAGTTTTAATTTCAACATCTCTGAACCATATGTCAATAACGGCCGAAATTAACTTGTCCATCGTGGTACAGTCAAATTTGTGAAGCCGTTTTTTGACAATAGCCCACAAATTTTCTATGGGATTCAAGTCTGGTGAATTCCCGGGCCAATCCAGTACGGTAATATTTTTTTTTGAGCAGAAATTTTTGATTCGCTTCGAAGTGTGACATGGCGCGCTGTCTTGTTGGAAAACGGAATATCCGTTCGGCCACAGTTTAGCCATGGTTGGAAGCACTTTTCGGGTCAGTATGACTTCTTAACTGGCACTGTTCATCATTCCCTCTACGGGAACAAGAGATTCTGTCCCCAAAACGCTGAAACAACCCCAAAACATCTTTTTGGGCGGATGCTTGATTGATGTGGTGCTGATTGAGAGGTTCTCCATGGCTCCTTCTCATGAACATAGATCTAAATCCCTGAACCACAAAATGTGTTTCGTCAGAAAAGAGAACTTTCTCCCAGTCCATGTTTTGTATTTCCGTGCCCATTCCAACCTTTTTTTCTTCATGCGAATTGTCAGAAGCTGCTTCTTGTACGGTCGACGTGCTCTCCGTCCGCGTTCTAACAGCCTGTATCGCACTGTTGAAGGTGCAATATCAACACCAGCTGCCACCATGGACTTAGACAGGTCAAAACTGGTTAATCGAGGATTTTTAACACTCATTCGATGTAAAGTTTTATCGTCACGAGTCGAAGGTGATCTTTTCCGGCCGCATCTTCCAGAGCGGTTGGTTCCAGCATTTCCTGAAACCGCTTCCAGATCCTCCCGACACTTGCTGTACTCACTCCATATATTTTACCTATTTCCTCGAACGTCTTAGAAGTGTGTTCTCTAAACGCAATCACTTTAGCACGTGTTTCCGCGCTGATATCCATGACGCTAATGAGCCCCGCAACAACTGAGAAACTACCACTGCGGAACACCTGCCACCTGGCGGAGGAATTTGAACACCTGCTACTTACCAGGTGCATACGAACACCTGCTACTTTGATAATAACTGCAATTTGAACTCTGAGCTAATTTGGAGTGCTTCTTCCTAAGCTTACGTGTGATAAAATGAAAAAAAATGACATTTCTCAATTAATTGCCACAATACTGTACAATAAACTCCCGATTATCTGCGGAATAGGGTGGCGCGATAACCACGGATAAGCGAATTTCGCGGATAATCCACAAAATAGCTGGAAAAGGACAAAAATCCACACACAAATGCATTTAAGCCATTTTTAAGAATCATAATATAGTAGCACATACTTAGACACATAGAGTTGTGACTTCATAAACGGTATCCTTAAGTTTTTACAAAAAAGTCGGTTAATTGTTTTTGTTTTTTCGTTTCGATGCTCCTCTTCTTTATTTGCGATTGAAGCTTTTTTTAACAGCATCTTGTCTCAAAGTGATGAATCGTCCTGCTCCTCTATGTATTTAATGATTCCATCAATGTGAGTTAGCGCTTCATCATTTTCTTCTGCATCCCTTCTTCTTCATCTTCTTCTTCGTTCTCAGCCGAAACCACACCTTTTTCTCGGCTATGGTTTCTTCATCGGTGAGATGTTCGAAGCCTGGATCGTTTGCGTCACAATTGATCCACTCAACGATGTTATCCACGTTACTTCCACGTTACTTCATCCACTTCATCCACGTTACTTCCTCCATCCTCGGACGAGCCGAATGGTCTGGGCTTTCGACGTTACTTCCTCCAGGAACAAACAGATTTTGCTAAATTTGCCAAATCAGATTCAGTAACTTCCTCGTTTTTTTCTTCCTGTGGAGACTCTAACGCTTTTTCCACATTTGGCAAATTTTTTCTCCAGGACTTTACTAAAGTCGTTATCTTGACCGTATTCCAAGCAGTGTTGATGTCTTAAATTCTGTCAAGAATCGTGTAGTCCTTCCAGATGCCCTGGAGATCACCTCCCTCTTCAATCCGTTTTTTCAATAAGTTGGTTCGATACCTTTTCTTCATAATCCGATTGTTGCTCTAAATCCGATTGTTGCTCTAAATCCGGTTGTTGCTCCGATCTTCAATCCGATTGTTGCTCTATAAACAGAATTTGCATTTGTTGATCATGAAAGGCATGTTGCGTGTTTATTTCTCTATATTTCGTAAAAGATCGTCGCAAGAAAAAAAAAATCGGGGAAGACCGCGCGGATAATCGGGAGTTTACTGTATATCCATGGAAGGTTTGGCGACATTTTCGTCAATTTAGCGATAATTTAAAAAATCGCCAAATTTATCGCCAAGTGGGACTATAAATCTGATGGTCCAATTTTGCGACAAATTGACGAAACAACATCACAATACTATCCCCTAACAAAATACAATTAATTTCATTTATAAGGCGCAATTTTTTCAATTTCATGGTACTTTAATAGATTTACAAACATTTTTATCAATTTGGTGACATTTTAAAAATTCGCTAAATGTGTTACTGAGTAGGATGGATGGACTGACCGACAAATACTACCGTAACATCATTTCAGTACTCTCTTCTAGAAGCACAAATTTAATTTCATTGATTTGCGTCGTTTTTATCAATTTGGCGACATTTCCGTCAATTTGCCAAAGTTTAAGAAAAGTTGCCATTAGCGATATTCCACCAAATTCGTAGCTCTGAATTTCCAGATCTGAAAACTAAAATATCCTGATCCCGTTTGTATATACTAAATGCAAACACTAAAATTGTATTATAAGATATACCCGTTCTACAACACTTTTTCTGTTTCAACAATCGGATAAATGAATTTATTGGTAAACAGAATATATGAGTTTATTAGTTAAAAACACTATATAAAATTTTTAAAACTCTTTGTCAAAATAAATGAAAGTGATGCACGCAGTCCGTAATTAATATAATTAAAAGAAAAATCTAACCGTTCTTTTCTAAAATATATTTTTATATCCATTTATTTATTATTCAAATCGAAAAAAATAAAATTAAAATTAACAGACAGATTTAATTTAATTGCGCTTCTGTGCAACATGATATAAGATAGAATCTTCCTCATAAAATGCATTAAATAACCATTTTGATTTCGTTAATACTTTTCATTGTTGAATAAATGCTTGTGAAAAATAAACGATGGATATAGATTTTCCATTTAAATTCACGTTTCAAACAATTCATGCTTTCAGATAGTGACTAATTTGCGCAAAAATCCTCCATCAAACTCAGAAATAAAGTTTTAATTCACGTTGACGTTTTAAACAAACGATTTTCATCCTTTCCGTTAGGATAAACCACTGAATTTAGAGAGTAGAACTCCAAGGGAAAAGTTCCATTTTTCACTAATATCTCGATAACCCCTAGTCTTAGAAATCCGGAACTTGGACCACATTTATGGGAGGCTATTTCAAGACTATCCACGACATTTCACTAAATTCAGGTCAGCCATTCTCTGGTTATGATGAGACAAACGAAAGTTTGGTTTTTTACTAATGTCTCAAGAACTACTGGTCGTAGGAACTCAAATAATAGACTAAATTTTAAGTGTAACTATTTTTAGTTTACCCACAAAATTTCATCAAATTCGGTTCAGCCGTTCTCCGTGATGATGGGACAAACAGGCAGACAGATAGATTTTCAATTTTATTTATATAGACTACCAGCATACCCGTTCTTCGTACGGAGTATATAATATAAAAGAAACTTATAATTCGCAATCATGTGCAAATTCTGTTAAAATATTAAATTTATTGCTCCTAAAGAGGAGTTTAAGAATATATGTTCTGCAATCTGTTCTGAATATCTGTTTCAGCAATTTTCGTCATAAAACAATGGCATAATAACCTGAAAACATCAATAATCCCTGAATCAACAGTCAACGAAAATATTAATAATAATAATGTTTAAACCTGAAGATTGTAATTGATATTATCCAGTCAAAATGCAATGTCAATTAAATTTATTTAATATACATATCTTTATTATTCAAATCAGAAAAGGTTTAATAAAAATCGTCTGTTGCATAACACATTAGATCCGTTGCTAAGCGACATGCTCAGAAATCATCATTCTCATTTGCTTCAAATAAATTGATGGAAATCATATCGCCTGAATAATGCGATCTCCGTGGAAGGTTTGACGACATTTTCGTCAATTTAGCGATAACTTAAAAAATCGCCAAATTTATCGCCAAATGGAACTATGGAATTGATAGACTCATTTTGCGACAAATTAACGAAACATCATTATAATACTATCCCCTAACAAAATACAATTAATTTCATTTATTAAGCGCGATTTTATCAATTCCATGATGTTTTTATGGATTTACAAACATTTTTATCAATTTGGTGATATTAGAAAATTCGCTAAATGTATCACTATATAGGATGGATGGACTGACCGACAAATGCTACCGAATCATGATTTCAGTACTCTCTTCTAAAAAAACAAATTTAATTTCATTGATTTGCGTTATTTTTATCAATTTGGAAACATTTCTGCTAATTTGGTAAAGTTTAAAAAAAGTTACCAAGTTATTTAGAGATATTCCTCTAAGTTTGCAGCTCTGAATTTACAGATCTGAAGAATAAAAAAAATATCCTCTTCCCGTTTGTATATTCTAAATGAAAACACTAAAATTGTAGTAGAAGATACACCCGTTCTACTCTTTTGCTGCTTCAACAATCGGCTAAATGAATTTATTGGGTAAACACAATATATGAGTTTATTAGCTAAACACAATATATGAGCATGAAATATCTTTGCTAAATTAAATGAAAGTGATGTACGCAGTCCGCAACTTATATGATGAAAAGAACAATCATACCGTTCAATTATAAAATATGTTTTTACATACATTTATTTATTACTAGCAGCATACCCGTTCTTCGTACGGAATATATAATATAAAGAAATTTATAATTCGCATTCATGTGCAAATTCTGTTAAGATATTAAATTTATTGCTCCTAATGAGAAGTTTAAGAATATCTGTTCTCACTATGCAAAATTATCTTCATGGGCAGATCTGAAGAATAAAACATCCTGGCCCCTTTTGTAAGCAAATTTACAAAAAAAAAAAAGGAATTGTATCAATATATGCAACCCCGTACTACTTATATTGTCGCAGATTAGAAAATATGCCAGTGTGCTAGTAGAAGATTCCCCGTATTACAATATGAGTCTCAAAAATATTTGCCAAAATAAAAGAGATGACGTAATAAATTGGAAATATCAATGATCCCCTTAATCTTTATACCAGAAGGCGTAATTGATTCCAATATATGCCAATATATAACAAAATATATGCCAATATACCTGTACTACTTATATTCTCATAGATTAGAAGATATAATGCATTTGTAGAAGATTACTCGTACAAAGTACTATATATGAGTTTCAACAATTTTCGGCATAATAAAACAATGGCATAATAACTTGAAAATATCAATAATCCCTGAATCAGCAGTCCCCGAAAATATCAATAATAATAATGTTTAAATCTGGGGACCGTAATTGGAATTATCCAGTCAAAAATGCAATGCCAATGAAATTTATTTTATATACATATCTTTATTATTCAAATCGGAAAAGATTTAATATAAAATCGTATGCGGCATAACACATTGGATCCGTTGCTAAGCGACATGATATCATTTGCTTCAAATAAATTGATGGAAATCATATCGTCTGAATAATGCGATCTCCATGGAAGGTTTGGCGACATTTTAGTCAATTTAGCGATAATTTAAAAAATCGCCAAATTTATCGCCAAGTGGGACTGTAGAACAGATAGACACATTTTGCGACAAATTGACGAAACATCATCACAATACTATCTATCCCCTAACAAAATACAATTATTTTCATTTATTAAGCGCGGTTTTATCAATTCCAGGATATTTTTATAGACTCACAAATACTTTTATCAATTTCGTGATATTAAAAAAATTCGTTAAATGTGTTACTAAGTAGGATGGATGGATTGATCGACAAATGCTACCGAAACATCATTTCAGTACTCTATTCTAAAAAGCAAATCATTGATTTGCGCCAATTTTATAAATTTGGAAACATTTCCGCTAATTTGGTAAAGTTTAAGAGAAGTTACCAAGTTATTTAGAGATATTCCGCTAAATTCGTAGCTCTGAATTTGCAGATCTGAAGAATAAAATATCCTGATCCCGTTTGTATATACTAAATGAAAACGCTAAAATTTTATTATAAGATACACCGGTTCTAATCTAAACAGTTACCTTACACCTTTCTGGTAGGTCGGACGGTCTGGGTTTTAACAACAACAACAACAACAACCGGTTCTAATCTTTTTCTGCTTCAACAATCGGCTAAATGAATTTATTGGGTAAACACAATATATGAGTTTATTAGCTAAACACAATATATGAGCTGGAAACCACTTTGCTAAAATAAATGAAAGTCATGTACGTGGTCGGCAATTTATATAATTAAAAGAACAATCAAACCGTTCATTTAAAAAAGTATTTTTACATCCATTTATTTATTATTCAAATAGAAAAAATAATAATAAATATTAACAACACATTTAGTTTCATTCCGTTGCCGAGCAACATAATATAAGATAGAATCTTCCTCATAAAATGCAAAATTTAATAGCCATTTTTATTTCTTTATACTTTTCATTTTTCAGTAAAAGCTTGTATAATATAAACCAAGGAGATAGATTTTCCATTTAAATCATGTTTCAAACAATTGATGTTTTCAGAAAGTGACTAATTAGTGCAAAAAATCTCCCCCCAAACTCTGAGATACAGTTTTAATTCACTTTCAAACGATTTTCAAGCTTTTCGTTTGGATAAACCACGGAGTTAGAGAGGAGAACTCCTAAGAAAAAGTTTCGTTTTTCATTAATATCTCGACAACCCCTGGTCTTAGATACTTGAAACTTGGGCTAAATTTATGGGGGGCTATTTAAAGGCTATCCACAAAATTTCATCAAATTCGATTCAGCCGTTCTCCCGTGATGATGAGACAAACGAAAATATCGTTTTTTACTAATATCTCGAGAACCACTGATTGTAGAAACTCCATATATGGACTAAATTTTAAGAATTTCGCATTTTATGACGAAGATTCTATCTTATATTAAGTTGCTCGGCAACTGAATGAAATTAAATGTGTTGTTAATATCTATTATTATTTTTTCTATTTGTATAATAAATAAATGGATGTAAAAATATATTTTATAAATGAACGGTTTGATTGTTCTTTTAATTATATATATTGCGGACTGCGTACATCACACTTTCATTTATTTTAGCAAAGAGGTTTCAAGCTCATATATTGTGTTTAGCTAATAAACTCATGCATTGTGTTTACCCAATAAATTCATTTAGCCGATTGTTGAAGCAGAAAAAGAGTAGAACGGGTGTATGTATCTTCTAATACAATTTTACTGTTTTCATTTAGTATATACACACGGGATCAGGATATTTTATTCTTCAGATCTGCAAATTCAGAGCTACGAATTTAGAGGAATATCTCTAAATAACTTGGTATCTTTTCTTAAACTTTACCAAATTAGTGGAAATGTCTCCAAATTGATAAAAATGACCCAAATCAATGAAATTAAATTTGTTTTTTTAGAAAAAAGTACTGAAATGATGTTTCCGTAGCATTTGTTGGTCAGTCCATCCATCCTACTTAGTAACACATTTAAGGAATTTTTTAATATCACCAAATTGGTAAAAATATTTCTAAATCCATAAAAATATAATGAAATTGATAAAATCGCGTTTAATAAATGAAATTCATTGTGTTTTGTTAGGGGATAGTATTGTGATGATGTTTCGTCAATTTGTCGCAAAATGGGACTATCAGTTCTACAGTCCCACTTGGTGATAAATTTGGCGATTTTTTAAGTTATAGCTAAATTGACGAAAATGTCGCCAAACCTTCCATGGAGATTGCATTATTCATATGATATGATTTAAATCAATTTATTTAAAGCAAATGATATCATGTCGCTTAGCAACGAATCCAATATGTTATGCGGCATATGATTTTTATTAAATCTTTTCCGATTTGAATAGTAAAAATATGTATATAAAATAAATTTCATTGACATTGAATTTTTGACTGGATAATATCAATTACGGTCTTCAGGTTTAAACATCATTATTATTGATATTTTCGGGAACTGTTGAATCAGGGATTACTGATATTTTCAAATTATTATGGAATTGTTTTATTATGACGAAAATTGTTGAAACTCATATATAGAACGTTGTACGAGTAATCTTCTACAAATGCATGGGTATATCTTCCAATCTACGAGAATATAAATAGTACAGTTATATTGGCATATATTTTGATATATATTGGCATATATTGGAATCAATTACGACCTTCTGGTATTAAGATTACGGGGATTTTTGATACTTTCAATTTTTTACGTCATCTCTTTTATTTTGGCAAATATTTTTGAGACTCATATTGCAATACGGGTAAGCTTCTACTAACACACTGGCATATTTTCCAATCTGCGACAATATAAGTAGTACGGGGTTGCATATATTGATTCAATTCCCTTTTTTTTTTTTGCTTACAAAAGGGGCCAGGATGCTTTATTCTTCAGATCTGCCCGTGAAGATAATTTTGCATAGTGAGAACAGATATTCATAAACTTCTCTTTATGAGCAATACATTTAATTTTTTAACAGAATTTGCACATGATTGCGAATTATAAGTTTTTTTATATTATATACTCCGTAAGAAGAACGGGTATGCTGCTAGTCTATATAAATAAAATTGAAAATCTGTCTGTCTGTCTGTCTGTCTGTCTGTCTGTTTGTCCCATCATCACGGGAGAACGGCTGAACCGAATTTGATGAAATTTTGTGGATAGCCTAGAAATAGCCCCACTTAAAATTTAGTCCATGTTTGGAGTTTCCATAACTAGTGGTTCTCGAGATATTAGTGAAAAACAAATATTTCGTTTGTCTCATCATCACGAGAGAACGGCTGAATCGAATTTAATGAAATTTTGTGAGTAGCCTTAAAATAGCCCCCCATAAATTTCGCCCAAGTTTCGAGTTTCTAATGCTAGGGGTTGTCGAGATATTAATGAAAAACGGAACTTTATCCTAGGAGATCTACTCTCTACCTCCGTGGTTTATCCAAACGGAAAGGATGAAAATCGTTTGTTTAAAACGTCAACGTGGATTAAGACTTCATTTCTGAGCTTAGTGCAGGATTTTTGCATTAATTAGTCACTATCTGAAAACATGAATTGTTTGAAACATGAATTTTAATGGAAAATCTAACTCCATGGTCAAGCATTTACTAAACAATGGAAAGTATAAAGAAATCAAAATGGTTATTATTTTTGCATTTTATGGGGAAGAGATCAAAATGGTTATTTAATTTCGCAGTTTATGAGAAAGATTCTTTATTATATGATGTTGCTCAGCAATGCAATTAAATTAAATGTGTTTCTTAATATTTGTTATTATATTTTCTATTTGAATAATAAATAAATAGATGTATAAATAAATTTTGTAAATGAACGGTTTGATTTTTCTTTCAATTATATTAATTACGGACTGCGTACATCACTTTCATTTGACAAAGAGTTTTTAAGCTTTTATATTGTGTTTAGCTAAAAAACTCATATTGTGTTTAGCTAATAAACTCATATTGTGTTTACCAATAAACTCATTTATCCGATTGTTGAAACAGAAAAAGGGTAGAAAGGGTATATCTTCTAATACAATTTTAGTGTTTGCATTTAGTATATACAAACGGGATCAGGATGTTTTATTCTTCAGTACTGCAATTTCAGAGCTACGAATTTGGCGGAATATCGCTAACTTGGCAACTTCTCTTAAACTTTGCCAAATTGACGGAAATATCGCCAAATTGCTAAAAACGACGCAAATCAATGAAATTAAATTCGTTTTTTTAGAAGACAGTACTGAAATGATGTTTCGGTAGCATTTGTGGGTCAGTCTATCCATCCTACTTAGTAACACATTTATCGAATTTTTAAAATATCACCAAGTTGATAAAAATGTTTGTGAATCTACAAAAATGTCATGAAATTGATAAAATTGCTCTTAATAAATGAAATTAATTGTGTTTTGTTAGGGGATAATATTATGATGATGTTTCGCCAATTTGTCGCAAAATGGGACTATCAGTTTTACAGTCCCACTTGGCGATAAATTTGGCGATTTTTTAAGTTATCGCTAAATTTAAGAAAATATCGCCAAACCTTTCATGGAGATAGCATTATTCAGACGATATGATTTCCATCAATTTATTTGAAGCAACTGATATCATGTCGTTTAGCAATGGATGTAAATCCAATGTGTTATGTGGCATACGATTTTAATTAAATCTTTTCCGATTTGAATAATAAAGATATGTATCTATATAAATAAAATTGAAAATCTGACTGTTTGCCCCATTATCCCGGCAGAACGGCTAAACCGAATTTGATGAAATTTTGTGGGTAGCCTAGAAATAGCCCCACTTAAAATTTAGTCTATAGTTGGAATTTCTACGACCAGTGGTTCTCGAGATATTAGTAAAAAACGAAACTTTCGTTTGTCTCATCATCACGAGAGAACGGCTGAACCGAATTTAATGAAATTTTGTGGGTGGCCTTGAAATAGCCCCCATAAAATTTGCCCCAGTTTCGAGTTTCTAAGGCCAGGGGTTGTCGAGATATTAATGAAAAACGGAACCTTTTTTATAGGAGTTCTACTCTCCAACTCCGTGGTTTATCCAAACGCAAAGGATAAAAATCGTTTGTTTAAAACGTCAAAGGGAATTAAAACTTTATTTTTGAGTTTGATGCAGGATTTTTGCATTAAATAGTCACTATATGAAAGGATGAATTGCTTGAAACATGAATTTAAATGGAAAAATCTACCTCCATGTTTTATATATCACGAGCTTTTACTCAACGACTAGAAGTATAAAGAAATTAAAATGGTTATTTAATTTCGCATTTTATGAGGAAGATTCTATCTTATATCATGTTGCTCGGCCAAGGAATGAAATTAAATGTTTTTGTTAATGATTACTATTATTTTTTCGATTTGAATATTAAATAAATGGGTATTAAAATATATCTTATAAATGAAGGGTTTGATTTCTTTTAATTATATTAATTGCGAACTGCATACATCACTTTCATTTATTTTAGCAAAGAGGTTTTAAGCTTATATATTGTGTTTAGCTTATAAACTCATATTCTATTTACCCAATAAATTCATTTATCCAATTGTTTAAACAGAAAAAGAGTAGAATGGGTATATCTTCTAATAATATTTTAGTGTTTTCATTTAGTATATACAAACTGGATCACGATATTTTATTCAGATCTGCGAATTTAGAGCTACGAATTTGGCTGGATATCGCTAACTTGGCAAATTTCTTAAAAGTTGCCAAATTGATTGAAATGTCCCCAAATTGATAAAAATGACGTAAATCAATGAAATTTATTTTGTTTTGTTAAAAGAAAGTACTGAAATGGTGTTTCGTTAGCATTTGTCTGTGAGTCCAACCGCCCTACTTAGTAACACATTTAGTGAATTTTTAAAATGTCACCAAATTGATAAAAATATTTATAAATCCATAAAAATATTTTGAAATTTATGAATTGCCCTCAATAAACGAAATTGTGCTTTTAGGTGATAATATTTTGATGATGGTTCGTCAATTTATCGTCAAGTGGGACTATCAGTTCTACAGTCCCTCTTGGCGATAAATTTGGCGATTTTTTTAAATGTCACTAAATTGATAAAAATATTTATAAATCCATAAAAATATTTTGAAATTGACAAATTGCCCTAAATAAACGAAACTGTGTTTTTTTAGGGGATAATATTTTGATGATGGTCCGTCAATTTATCGCCAAGTGGGACTGTCAGTTCTACAGTCCCACTTGGCGATAAATTTGGCGATTTTTTAAAATGTCGCCAAACCTTCATTAGAGATATTCAGACGATATTTTGACCACCAATTTATTTGAAGCAAATCATAACATGTCGCTTAACAACGGATTTAAATTTAATGTGTTTATGAGGAAGAAGATTTTTATTAAATCTTTTCCGATTTTAATGATGAAGATATGTATATAAAATAAATTTCATTGCCATCGTATTTTTAACTGGATAATATCAATTACGATCTTCATGTTTAAACATTATTAATATTGATGTTTTCGGGGATTATTGATTCAGAGATTATTGATATTTTCAATTTCTTATGACATTGTTTTATTGCGGCAAAAATTGTTGAAACTCATATATTGTACGTTGTACGAGTAATCTTCTACAAATGCACGGGTATATCTTCTAATCTAGGAGAATATAAGTAGTACATGTATATTGGCATATATTGGAATCAAGCCTTCCGGTATGAAGATAACGGGGATTATTGATATTTTTAATTTATTAAGTAATCTGTTATATATTGTCAAAAAATTTTCAGACTAAATATTATAATACGGGTAATCTTTTACTAACAGTAGGACATATCTTCTAATCTATGACATTATAAGTAGTACGGGTTTATCTTCCCATATAATTTTAGCACTTTCATTTGGGCACATATTGGAATTAATTACTGCCTACTGATTTAAAGTTTACGGATTTATTGATATTTTCAATTTATATATGTAATCTACTAATACAGGTTATATATTCTAATATTCGCGTATATAAGTAGTACGGGTCCCATACAATACGCTATTATTTTGCATATATTGATTCAATTCCATGCTTTTTATAAATTTGCTTTCAAAAAAGGCCAGGATATTTTATTCTTCAGTTCTACCCCTGAAGATAATTTTGAATAACGAGAACAACCATTCCTTAACTTCTTTTTAGGAGCATTATATTAAATATTTTAACAAAATATTTTGATTAAAAATGCCATTTAGTATACTATAGGAATTTGCACATGATTGTGAATTTTAAGTTTATTTATATTATATACTCCGTACGAAGAACGGGTATGCTGCTAGTTTTATATATATAGATTGTTAATAAATACTCTTTATTTTACAGTTACAATTTTATCATATCTGTTATTGTACTAGATTATGACTCTGTTACTGTACTCTGTTATTGTAGTAATTTAAAATATGAGAAAATTCTATACTTGTATTCTAAATGATATTTTTATTCAAAAAATTCTAACAAAATATTTAATTTAAATCGCATAAAATAGAAATATAAAAATCTCTATTCTCACTGTACAAAGTTATAAAGCAAAATACTATAAAAACAAATCTGAAAAAAAAAACATGATATTCCCCTTTAGAAAAAAAATGACAAAAAATATGGCGTCAACTAACCCTACGACAAAATGCAGGCGCTAAAATGTTGAATAACACATGATATTTTTAACACTTAACAACAAAGTTGAAAAGTGTTTATGATTTTGTTCATTCTGTCTGTCTGTCTGTCAGTCTGTCCGTTAGCACGATATCTGCCGTAAAAATGACTTAATCAAAATGAAATTTTAGTATGTTGTTTAGATGGTCATGTAGGACCTATCGGACTATAAATGAATAATATCACCCAATTAGTTTTGGATTGAACTCGGGTTGGAAAAATGAAATACATTGAGCCCTAAGGGACCTAATTTTTCAAGCATTTTTTAGGCAGATTTAAAATTCACAAATTGCTTCAAAAGTTTTAGGAAATATTCAAATTGTTCCATAAAATATATAGAAAAAAATTCAGCGAAATATATTCTGTAGTTTTTTAAATAAAAATTAAAATAATAATAACACCTCTTATATGAAGCGATCACGTGACCATGATATGAAAAGATCACGTGACCTACTTCAAAATGATATATGGCATCCATCTTGTCGCAAAATCGTGATTTTTAAAGTTATTTTTAATGCATATTGAGTGTTGTATCCGTCCTAAAACCACTTTATTTCTGCTTAAATTCTGTGCATCTCCATACAGAAATAACGCAATTACAATAGATTTGAGTTTAAATGCTCATCCAAATTTGATTATTTCTACAACGAAGCCTATTTTTCACCTATGTAAAATGTAAGCAGCAACATATGTAGAATGAGTTGTATTAGAAGTTCTGTATTTCTTTAACACAAAATCATTTAGTCCATGGAGTCTGCGTAGCTGATATGAATGAAATATTCATTGATTTTACAAAGAAAAGGACGATTTTTTTCGATGAAGTTTTACGCATAGAGTTTAATTACTTGTAGCTAGCTCCATGGTCTTAATTTTTAAATAATATAAATTATTATAGTATTGTGATGAATAACATGAATGGGAAATTATTTATGAATGAAATGCCGCTTTTATAGAGAGAGCCAGGCGTATTATTTTTTCTATAACGTCATTTATATGAATTTCAGTTGTTTTCGATGAAGTTTTCAAATAAAATAAATTATTGTAGTATTATGATAATTCTAGAATTATTACCGAGGAATGTATCCCATTTTTGAGATGCTTAAACCAGACAATTTATATTTCAATGCCGTCATTTGAATGAATTTCATTTTTTTCGATGAAGGTTTAAGTTTTCAAATATTATAAATTAATGTAGTATTGTGATAAGTTTTAAAATGTTGCCGAGGAATGTATTGCAATTTTGACATGTTTAAATAAATTTGCATTGAAGTTGGAAAGTGTTTCATAATCAATACCTTAAGCATGATTGATCTTTCTTGTTATCTTTTTGCAACAATCACTTATTGGTAAATGAATATATATATATATATATATATATATATATATATATATGTGTGTGTGTGTGTGTGTGTATGTGTGTGTGCGTAGGGATTTGAAAATTCTTACATAATATCTAGAATAATGGAAAATTGCATGAATGTACAAGAAAATAATTAAGCCAAATTAAAATAGATTTGTTATAAATGGAAAATATAAATTGTTCTAGAAATCTCATAATCAATGACTGCAACTGATATAATCAATTCGAAAATATAGTACCATTCATTTATAAATTTATTTGACCATTTTTAACACTTTACAACTAAGTTGAAAAGTGTTTATGACTTTGTGCATTCTGTCTGTCTGTCTGCCCGTTAGCACGATATTTGCCGTAAAAATGACTTAATCAAAATGAAATTTTAGTATGTTGTTCAGATGGTCTTTAGGACCTATGGGAATATAGAAGAATAATATCACCCAATTAATTTTGGATTGAACCCGGGTTGAAAAAATGAAATACATTGAGCTCTATGGGACCTAATTTTTCAAATATTTTTTTAAGCGGATTTAAAATTCACAAATTTCTTCGAAAATTTTAGGTAATATTCAAATTACTTCATAAAATATATAAAACAAAATTCAGCGAAATATATTCAGTAGTTTTTTAAATTAAAATTAAAATAATAATTACACCTCTTATATGCAGTGATCACGTGACCATGGTATGAAAAGATCACATGACCCACTTCAAAATGATATATGGCATTCATCTTTTCTCAAAATCGTGATTTTTTAAGTTCTTTTTAATTCATATTGAGTGTTGTATCCGTCCTAAAACCACTTTATTTTTGCTTAAATTCTGTGCATCTACATACTGAAACAACGCAATTACAATATATTTGAGTTTATATGATTATCCAAATTTGATTATTTCTACAGCGAAGCCAATTTTTCACTTATGTAAAATGTAAACAGAAAAATATTTAGAATGAGTTGCATTAGAATTGCTGTATTTCTTTAACACAAAATTATTTACCCCATGGAGTCTGCATAGCTGATATGAATGAAATATTCAATGAATTTACATAGAGACGGACGATTTTTTCGATGAAGTTTTAAGCATAGAGTTTAATTACTTGTAGCTCCATGGTCTTAATTTTTAAATAAAATAAATTATTATAGTATTGTGATGAATGAAATGAATGGGGAAATGTTTTGAATGAAATGCTGTTTTTATAGAGAGATCCAGGCGTGTTATTTTTTCTATGACGTCATTTGAATGAATGTCAGTTGTTTTCGATTAAGTTTTCAAATATAATAAATTATCGTATTATCATGATAGTTTTAAAAATATTACCGAGGAATGTATCGCATTTTAGAGATGTTTAAACCAGGCAATTTATATTTCAATGCCGTCATTTGAATGAAGTTCATTTTTTTCGATGAAGGTTTAAGTTTTCAAATATAGTAAATTAATGTAATTTTGTGATAAGTTTTAAAATATTCCCGAGGAATGTATTGCATTTTGGACTTGTTTAAATAAAATTGCATTGAAGTTTGAAAGTGTTTCAGAATCAATGCTTTAAGCATGATTAATCTTTCTTGTTTTTCTTCTCGACTCGATAGAAATCTTTTTAGGAATTGTAGTGGAGGGCCGGATGACCAGGAGAGGGTAGCGTCATTGCTGTACGAGCGGCGTGATCTTTTGGACTTGACCTAGCATTTTCTAGGTCAAGGGGCTTAGCAACAATAAACTAAATTTATTTTGTTTCAATGACTTTATTATTTAAATCGGAAAATTTGAAATTAAAACTGCTTTCCGTATAAACACGTGTGAGCTATTTCCACTGCGCAGCAATGTAATATATTTATCGTCACATAAAGTTTTAGGAAAAAAATTTCTGTAAAATGTTAATTCTATGAAAGTTTTTTAAAATTAAAATCGGGACAACCACTGTGCCTCGATACCTGAAACATTGACGTATTTACTCACAGCTAATTAAAAAATATCCACACTAATTTTTTAAGCAAATCCATCAAAAAATCAGAAATTCACTCCCCCTTCTGAAGTATTTAAATAGCATCCAAACCATTCAGGTAAAAATTAAAGAGAGCGGGCGTATCTTTTTTCAATGACATAAATAAAAAAACAACGACGCAGCTGCGGGTACCAACCAGTAATTTGATCTCCTAAATGACGAATATTTCTTACTTTTGACCCAGATCGTCCGACCTCCCGAAAGTGTAAGATATCTGTTTGGACGGCTAGGACAGTGCCACCCAATTTAAACCGGAAACCTGTGGGATCGGCATCCACAGGTACCTACCTTCTTTTCCATAACACCAACCTCTCAGAAGGACTTTCGGATCTCCAGATTGAACATGCTAGTACATCGCATTAAGGCAGGGCTAGTTTGGTGAGAGCCAGGAATAGAACTCGGATCCTTCGAGTGCAGTCCCCGCACGCAAACCACTGGGCCGTCCCACCCAATATCAGTACCTTCAGCATTCATCAGCGCCTTAGTTTAAGTTCATTAAAATCAAGCGGCGGATGCGATGGCATAGTTTAGGGAGGTTGCAAAATAGCCAAATCAAATTAGTGCTTCTGCACATGGGGAAGGTTCATCTCCGCATGCATTTCCGTATGACCTTCATTTTAGACTAAGACTTACTGGTATAACGATACCGTTTATGAGATTTTCGACATTTGACTTTCTCATATATGAAATTTGTTTACGAACAAATAAGTTCTGTATTGAAGCTGTGGATGTTTAATTGTTTATGCAACATAAAAGTAATTGGAGATCATGAAGCACGGTACAGAGCATAAAATTGAAGAATATCATCTTGCACGATGCAATTTTTAATCCAAATATTTTAAATATACATCAATGAAACATGAAACCAATGTATTTGTGAACGTTATATTTAGAAATAAAATATACTAAAATATGAAGTTTTAAAAAATTAACTGAATCATTTTTCACATGTTTTTGTAATTTCTTTAAATATTTTTTTTAACTTTTTTTAATATTCATTTCCTATTGCAACATTTATACGGTTACAATTTTAGAAGTGTATGTACTAAATATAGAACTACATATGAGATAAAGTAAAATTCAAATATATAAAAGAGAATCAAAGTGCCAACATTACTCAGGTCTTTCAAATGAATGACAAATTTTGAACCCCTATGTAGTTGAAGCTAATATTTTTATGTATATGTGTATTTGTGACAGTGTATCTGTATGTATGTGTGGTTGTATATCTGTATGCATGTGCATATGTGTATTGGTATGTATGCGTAACTGTGTTTTTGTGTATGTGCCTGTTTCTGAGCATTTTATCTCAAAAGCAAAGTAGATAATTTTGATGAAATTTGACACGATGAACCCAATCAGTGCATACTAGAACCCAAATGGTACCCCAGATCTTGTGTTAATGTAGCTAAGTTCGATTTTTATTTTCCTTCACATTAGTTTAAAAGTTGTTAATGTTTAGTCTGAATTTCAACCCCTTTTCCCCCACTTTATTAAGTATCTCGTCAATCAAATGATGCGGCGAGTGCATACAGTTGCATCGGCAATGACGCAGCAGATTAGTAATGGACCAGAGATTAAAAGTATACAATTCGAAATTCTTGAACTTTATAGCTATACATCAAATTATACATCAAATTATATATCAAATATTATATATCAAATTATATATCAAATTATATATTTATACATCAAATTATATATGTAGATCTTGTATATGTAAGCAAGTTATATGTAAAAAAATTTCGCGAATCCGATGAAAATTATCCGATATATGATTTTAATTTGATTCTTTTTAATTCTTTTTGATTCTTTGAATTTATACTTACAACACTTTTTAAAAAATCCTCCTGTTTTTTTTTTACTTTCAGAAAAAAAACCACCTTGTAAAAATCTTTAACTAAATGGTAGAAGTTTTATGATGTAATGATTAAAATCCGTTGATTGTAAAGCTGTTTGGATTAACTCGATTTGAATTACATTTAAATCACCATTTAAGAAGAATTTTGATCAGAATGTAAAACAATGGGAATATTCTTTGACAACGAAATATTCAACAAAATCAAATGTTCCCCTTCATAGTAACGAGGAAGCTGTTTCAAAAGGCAGATGCAATGAAAAGTCATCATTTGCTGATTTTTAGCACCAAATTCGACATCATACATGTGGTTGACAAAAGAAAACACTGAATGTATATTAACTCCTCTTAAACAAGGTTAAGCATTGAACAAGTTGATGAAATTTTGAAAAATCAACAATATCTAGAGTAAAAAATTGGGATCTCCCAAATCTCGGGAACCAAAGAAGTGAGCCAAATCGTTTCTTAAGGGTGTAATTTACAGAGTGCTGCCTGTTTTGCTTTTGAAGAAGCTTTGGTATTCGCAGGTAAACATTTCTAAAGAAACACATTTCTTTGCTGGCGCTTTATTTTGCAATCGAAACGACGAAAATGCCCTAAATAACAAGTTGAACGCATCCAATTTTATCACTTGCGAAAAGCGATTAGCTAGCCCATTTTTGGAGCAGTTCCCAAAGCAACGACGTGTCAGGACATGAGCGAATGAATGAAAAATCTATTGATAAATTGGTTTGTCTTCTAAGTATGCGCGAGATGGCAGGTTAGCAACAAACCACGTTTGTTAAAACACTCGTTGTTTTGTTTTCGTTGCCTATATAATTATTTAGTGGAATGGCGCTAAAGCTCAATCCACTGAAACATAATGAAATACGAATGCTTCTTGAGATAATGGAAAATTATTCGATCTTCTGAAACATTAATTTAAAGGAGTATTCAAACAAACCTTTGCGAAACAGATTGATCATGTAATCGTGAATTTGAACCTGAAAAGCTCGTATATAAAGTGAAAATATAGCTTTATACTTCTTTGAAGCCATGACATTCAAGATTGGCTAAACGTCGTCAACTTCTTATCTTCTAACAGCATGATGTAAGCATTCATCAGCTGATGAATTTTTCAGTCAGATGTTGGCTTCCGGAAAGCGTCCAAGTGGCGACAGAAGAAGCAAGTGAGTAGGGTCAAAAGAAGCAGTGGGTAAATCTCCATTTAAAGTCTGGTAATAAACGATGTTTTGTACAATCAGTGACAAACAGAAGAGCAACTACAACTGTGTATTCTAAAAAGTTTCTTTAGCATAACCTAGAGTCAATATTAATGTGTCAACAATTCAGAGCTGATTAACCAAAGACGGTATGATAGCAAAAATGTCTACACACTTATAAGTGTATATAGTTAAAAGATATCGGTATTAGACTGTTGCAGATTGAAGTCGTGTAATAATTTCAGATGAGACAAAAATTAATCGCATTGTGCATAATGGAAGTATTTGGATTTGCTATAAACAAACCAGTCATTAATTAATTCCAGATTAGAATTTAAAATTTAATTACTATTTAACAAATATAGCACCTAATTTAAATTCTAAATTTAACTGCTCTTGCTATTATATAATTTAAATTTTAAATTTAACTGCTCTTGCTATTATATAATTTAAATTCTAAATTTAACTGCTCTTGCTATTATATAATTTAAATTCTAAATTTAACTGCTCTTGCTATTATATAATTTAAATTCTAAATTTAACTGCTCTTGCTATTATATAATTTGAATTCTAAATTTAACTGCTCTTGCTATTATATAATTTACTAAACTTAAAATTGAAAACAGGTTTCTAACTCAAATAATAGAATTACACATTGGAAATAAAGAAAATTAGATAAAAATAAAACTTACCAAATATTGACCAGATTTCTCACCTATTATATATTATTTTAATGTATTTTAATAAAATTTATTTTTAAAACATTTTTAAAAAAATCTGATGTGGGCAACACATGACTTTCCTTATATAATGTAATGAATTTACTACTTTTACAGTGAAAAAAATAGGTTTTTCTTATAGTAGATACTTATATTCTTTCCAAGATATTGAATTTTCGACAATTAGTCGTCATTTTCATTGATTTAGCGTCATTTTTATCCATTTGGCGCGATTTTCGTTAATTTAGCAACATTTCAAAAAGTCGCCAAGTTGGCGAAATTCCGCCAAAATCGTCGCCAAGCGTTAAGGCCGAAGAAATAAATTATTCTTACAGCAGATAAATGACTATTGGCGATCAAATACAAAAGTATTACTCAAAGTATCTTTTATCATGAATGGAACGAGCTAGATCCGCAAGAATGATGTCACTCAATTTATCGCATGATATTACATATGAAAAGTGAACATGTTTCTCAATAGGAAATATTTCTTTTTATTTTATGACTTTTTGAAATTTTTTTTCAAAAATGTGCAATATCTCGAGAACGGTTCCTGTTAGCGTTCTAAAATTTATGTCAATCGTTTTCTAATGAAAAATTACATAAGAAATGTCTATTTGCGTAACTTTATTAGCGGTTTTGATTTTTTGACGGTTTTTCAACATTTCACTCGAAAATTTTGAGGGGTTCTGAACATTCGATTGCGTATAAAAACAATAGGCTTCCAGTGTTTATGGATTCTGATTTTTGCACCAAATTTTGTTCGAATCTGTCCATTCGTTCGTCAGTTATCGCCTCCAGAGACTCACTGACACACACACATACACACACACACACACATACTTTCACACACACACACACACATACTTTCACACACACACACACATACACACACACACATACAGACATCACTTCAAAAATGTTTGATTCGTGATCAGGGATTCTTGAAACGTGCTCTCCCGTCGATAACTCGAATTGGAATTTTCGACCCCGTCACAATACTTTCCTTATACATTATGTATATAACGAAAGTAATATGAACATCACATAGTTAGGGACTAAAAACTCGAGAATCTTGTTGAATCTGGGGAGCATTGCTATCAATCATTGACTAAACAGATAGAAATCCAGAAATACATTACGTAAAATATACTGTGTATTTTGTGCCAAACGTCTTAATAAAGTCGTACTTATAGAACTCACCCATATACCTATTCTGGTACTATTGTTAATACTGGATATTATTTGTTGAAGGCAGGTAAAAGGAACGGACCTGGTTTACGAATACTGATATCTGCTATAGAATACGATAATGTCACGTAAGATTGAGCGGGCTCAACGGAAAGGAAAGCAAATAGTTTTTTTTTCTTTTATAGTGAAGAGAAATAATTATCAAAATTTGGGTTTGGAAGTTCTTTATATGTGTAGCATTTCGAATGCTAGTATACATGCAGTATGTATGCAGTAGTTCGAATGCTAGTATGTTATGTATGTTAAAGGTCATTAGATTTTAATATAATAAAAAATAGAATTTGAGAATCATTTTAGAAACCATTGTTCTTCGTGTTGCCACGCGTCGATTTACAATGTCCTTGGAAAAACATTTAATTCTGCATGAGGGCAGGCGGATCGCAGCTCATAAGCAACAGTTCGCGTGCCTTTTCTTTTGTTCAGGACATAAAATACAAATAACATGCATTTATAAATATCAATTAGGATATACCTGACATGAATCATCACTCATGATGTCGTCCTTCGTATTTTTCAGTGATGTAAGCCTTTTTCACAGCTTGATGACACTGTTACATAATTAAACATGTGTCGAAATAATTGAATTCATAGACATATTGCATATGTACAGACGTACTATGAAAATGAAAGCTTACTGTTTTCTAAAATTTAAATATTAAAATAAGCGTGATAAAATATATTAAACTCCACCCAACATTAACTATTCAAAAAAATTACTGTAGTAACAAACTGTGCGAAATGGCATAATTTTAATTTAGCTAAAATGTTTAGCGAGGTCTCAACTTTCAATAAATATTTTAGCATCATGTTTAAAGTACGATATTTATCCATTAGCCCTAGATTGTAATGTTAACTTTCCCTCTGTTGGAATATGGATGCTTGCTAAAATAATTCTGTATATTGAAATAAATATTCCAAATCGATTCTGCATAATAATTCACAGAACCCGCTTATAAGGGCTATTAAGTTAGTTTCGCGCTCCTATTGCTCATAATAGCATCTGTAAGTTGGTTCCCACTTTCTATGAGACCATTAATATGGAATACCCAATATCTGCAACGGAAGAAATAAATTTTGCTATGGGTCAGAATTTTTCAGTACTACCACTCAGTTGAATCAAATTTCATAATCATTGAGCTCAGTTTACTCAAGGCTGCGACAGTTCATACGAGAAACTGCCTATAGGGGACGTTCTTGAAGATAGGCAATTTCGGAAATGCCTGGGTCAAAAAATAAGGTGCTTTCAGATATCGCAAGAACTCTTAATTTTATGTTCATGTTCTTTACTTATGTTGTTTATAGCTATATAAATATTTATGTTTTATTATAGTTATATTTTAGGGGGTTCGTTCTGCTCACTGCGCTCACCAATTTCCGTTTTCGATGTGTATACATCTTACATGCAACAATAAAAATAAATATTTGCATTAATCAAATTTGTACCAGTGATCAGTATCGGTAGACCAGTAGCCCGCTACATGCATGACGAGCGCGAAAGATTGAAATCGACCCACGATTGCACGATGACAGTTAGCATGCCAGTTGGTAGTGCCAGATAATATCGCCCAGCTTGGCTTCATGAAATCACGTCGCGCCAGCTGCTATTTTTTTCATGTTAACACGTCGCGTCCGTTACTGGCCTTGATAAGTATGACTGTCCGGCCAGCTCCTAAAGAAACCAACGAATTCAGATATTTTTGTTTCGACTGTCCACTGGCATACCCCACACGCACTGCAACTCCTTCTCTATCCCCAATCACGCTTATAAGCCAACATATGTCACCAAAGGAACTACAGATCTGAAGGAAATAAGCCAGGGTTAGCTGATTTTCCGTCAAATTGGAAAAACTAGCCAGCAGTTGGTGTCGTGTAAACAACAGAATGCAGTGAAAACAGAGCTACCCAGTTAGAGACCAAACTGATATAAATTGCTGGCCTAATGGCTGATCTGTAAATTAAGCCTTATAGAAAATTTTTGAAAAATCGGTACCATTGATCCAAATGATGACATTTATAGCTTGTACTTTTCACTGAAAGGGCTTGACAAAGGTTTTCGATTGTTACCATACAACAATGATTGAAACTGTATAAAGTCTCGTGATCAGTGAATCATAAACAACCCTTTTTTTCATGATTATGTCAAATTTTGTCTCATGCTATCATGTTAAAAAATATAAAATTTCGAAATGTTTGCTCGAATTTGAAAGATTTCTTTCTAATACTGGAATTTTGCGAAAACAACGCTAGATAAAAGTTTCGTAAAAATCCATTATTCTGCAAAGAGGAAATCGACTACAGACAGTCAGACAAACGGACATCGCTCCAAAAATAGTTTAACCGTGTTCAGGGGGCCCTAAAACTTATATTAGCATAAAAAATCTAGAATTCAAAAATTTGTAGGAAAACAATACTTCCTTTAAATTGCATAATGCGAGGCAGTAGAAATGATATCATGTTGTAACGGAATTAATTCAATTGTGTTTATTCCTCAGGCGATATTTATGTAACTTATTCGATTTAAATAATATAAACATGGATATAAAAATGTTTTTTATGAATGAACCGTATTGCATTTTCGATTGGGTTCATTTACGGTCTTGGAATATACGCATGAAGATAGAATTATCCTTCTAACTCTATAGATATAAAATGCAGAATTTTTTTTAATTTTCAAATGATGCATTTAATCATCTGGAGTTTTATACTTTCCTTATATACATAATGTATAAGGAAAGTATTGTGACGGGGTCGAAAATTCGAATTCGAGATTTCGACGGGAGAGCACGTTTCAAGCATCCCTGACCACGCATCAAACATTTTTGAGTTGATGTCTGTGTGTGTGTGTGAGTGTGAAAGTATGTGTGTGTGTGTGTGTGTGAAAGTATGTGTGTGTGTGTGTGTGTAGGTGAGACTGGGGAGACGATATCTCACGACCGAATAGAGCGATTCGAATGAAATTCGGTACAAAAATCACAATCATTTAATACTAAAAGCCTATAGTTTTTAAACGTAATCGAATGTTCAGAACCCCCCCTAAATTTCAAAACCTTTAATAAAGTTACGCAAATAGACATTTCTTATGTAATTTTTCCTTAGAAAACGATTGACATAAACTTTAAAACGCTAGCATGAACCTTTCTCGAGATATTGCACATTTTTCAAATAAATATATCAAAAAATCCCATAAATTGAAAACATGTTAACTGTTGAGAAACATGTTCACTTTTCATATGTAATATCATACAATAAGTTTGGTGACATCATTCTCGTGAATCTCGCTCGTTCCAATCTTGAGAAAAGATACTTTGAGTAATACTTTTGTATTTGAACCCAGTAGTCATTTATCTGCTATAAGAATAACTTATTTCTCCGTCCATAACGCTTGGCGAGATTTTGGCGACGAATTTGGCGGAATGTCGCCAATTTGGCGACTTTTTGAAATGTTGCCGAATTAACGAAAATCTCGTCAAACGGATAAAAATGACGCTAAATCAATGAAAATGACGACTAATTGTCGAAAATTCAATATCTTGGAAAGAATATAAGTATTACTGCAAGAAAATTAAATTTTTTTACTGTAAAAGTAGTAAATTCATTGCATTATATAAGGAAAGTTATGTATTGCCCACATCAGATTTTTTTTTGGTAACGTTTTTTAACTTCGTGTTTTATTGTGTTTAGCTGATTGTTGATACAAGATTTTGAATAAATGTTTGAAACCATTATAAAGATTAAATGTATAGAATCAGTATCACCACTAAATAAATTAAATTATTGATTCTATACATTTAAAGATTATATTGATTCCAAACATTTAACTCATGATTCCATACATTTAATGGGAATGTCTTGAATTGCACTGATTTGGAATGAAAATATATATTACATTACCTTTTTAGTTTTAGTACATTTTTAAAGAAAAGTATGGATCTATAAAACTGTTATTTCTTTGCTTGTCTCTTATAGTGGATTGAAGTTTCAGTTATTGTTTACAATAAATTTTTTTACTAAAATATGTGTCATGAATATATTCTATATATTCTTCAGTTTTATGCTGGGTTCTGGCCTATATAATCTCCATGTTTATTGAATATAAACACCCAAAACTTAAAACTGAAATTTATTTTATAATGAATGATTGTCATTTATGCAGAAAATGCTCTTAATGACATGTACTTTATATATTTCAAAGAAATAATGTTAATTTTTAGCATTGTATGAGTTTACTGATTAGAACGTAACCATTTTCAAAGGTCCTGTACCGCTTAAAAAATATCTGACGTGGGTAGCACATGACTTTCCTTATATAATGCAGTGAATTTACTCCTTTTATAGTAAAAAAATAATGTATTAGATCCACGGTACTATGTTTTTATCGTTGAATTGTACTTTTGGCTATTTTCCGGATGACAACATGTAAAACTGTTCAAGGTACACAATTTATATTTTTCGTAACTCTAAATAAACAATTATCAATATGGATAGATAGCATCCCTAATAAGCAATAAATGTGCAATATCTTGAGAGCGATTCATGCTAGCGTTCTAAAGCTTATATCAATCGTTGTGTAAGATAAAATTACATAAGAATTGTCTATTTGCGTAACTTTTTTAAAGGTTTTAAATTTTAAGGATTTTTCAAAATGTGACTAGAAAATTTAGCGCGTTTCTGAATATTCGATGCTAGGTTTCCAGTATTCACGGATTGTAATTTTTGTGCCAAATTTCAATCGCATCGCTGCATTCGTTCGTGAGATATAATCTCCACAATCTCACTCTCACACACACACACACACACATAACCTCAGAAATGTTCGATTCGTGTTCATGAATGCTTGAAACGTGCTCTCCCAGAACTCAGATTCGAATTTCCGACCCCGTCACAATACTTTCCTTAAACATTATACTATGTATATAAGGAAAGTATCAAGAGAAAAATCCAAAATAATTATTCATTGTGTATCTAATTTTACATGTATTATAACCTATGATTAAAAAAGATTATAAAGAGTGAACAATATATTCCATTATAGTGATACATCGTTCATCCTAACGTTAATTTTTAAATATCGATTCAAGTGAAAAGTATCCGCAAATCTACCGAAACGCATGTGGTAAAAGAAAGAAAAATTAAAATAAAATGATTATATACCTAATTATCTATATTTTATGTAAACTTTATTTTAACTTACTTATATAACTAATTAAACTCTTTAATAATATTTTAAAATTTGGATAGCTTTGTTTGTGCCTTTATAATTATTCATACATCTAACCATAAAAAATATCTCCTAAAAGTATAACTACGTATCCTTCTAAAGGGAGCGGTAGCCCAGTGGTTAGCGCGCGGGAATTGCACTCGGTATGCCCGGGTTCGATTTCTGCCACTGCCAAAACTGCCGCCGTGTTCATGCGGAGTACGATCACGTTAAACATGTGGATCCGTAAGTCCTTCCGAGAGATTGGTGGTAGGGGAAGGAGAGTACGGTCCTTGTGAATGCCTCCCCCACTGGGTTCCGGTCAAAATTGGTAAATTGGGTGGCACCTCCCGGCCGTCCAAACAGTTACCTTACACCTTTATGGTAGGTCAGACGGTTTGGATCTCAACAACAACAACGTATCCTTCTGAAGCAGTTTCTTGTAAATCATTAGAAAGATAAATAAATAAAATTTACCATTATATTCAAATTATTTTAACTGTTGATTTATATATATATATATATATATATATATATATATATATATATATATATATATATATATATATATATATATATATATATATATATATATATATATATTATATATATATATATATATATATATATACATATATATATATATATATATGTATATATATATATATATATATATATATATATATATATATATATATATACATGCCATGCTAAATATAAGTGTCTACAGTTATTTCTTCGTATTTTTGTAATGGCACGCAAAATATAATACATTAACTTTTACACACAAAAGACGCAAAAAAAGCCTAACGAGTCGGAGTTCAAAACTTTCAGAATGTTTTTCTTTTTGAATGCAAATGAAAACACAAATTGCCGAGAAGTAACTTTTTTTTAAAACTAGAAACGAAGAGGGCGCTAGCTACAACTGATAGGCCCATCACTGAAAAGCAGTTCCATTCCGCGGCTCAATTGAAGCACTGTTTTCGTGCAAGTTGCTAGCTGATATTGCCCAGTGTGACCACGCCGAGTTTGGTGTCTTGGTAAACATTTGACATCTTCACAGTGAAAGACTGATTAATAAGATTGACTGATTTTTTTTTTGTGTCATGTCTTACCAATTAATATTTTTAGTTATTATATCTTTCAGTTTCAGCATTTTATTTCAATTTAATGATGTGGCAGGAATACAGATAGCACGATCACGACCACCACCGCCAGTGTCAACCACAGAAACCCCACTTAAACCCAGTCCACCACCAGTGCTACTCAAACCACCTCCACCGCCAAAACAGCCATTCCAATCATCATCTTTACCATCCACAGTATTCAATTTAGGAGAGAATGGAGATAAATATTTGGATGAAAAACTAAAATATCTTAATACTGATGATATTTATGAAAATCTGGAAGATAGTAGTCGGTGTGAACGTAGAACTACGAAAAACTGGCGGGTAGCCAAAATTGAAGGTGACATTCTTCTTGGAGGTCTGATGAATATCCATGCACTAGAAGATGATACAAACTGCAGTCCCCTTATTCACCTAAACAGTATGCGAGTCCTTGAGTGTATGCTATTCACCATCGACTGGGTAAACAAGAAGAATCTTTTGCGTGGCATAAGATTGGGTGCTTACATTCTGGATAGTTGTGAAGATATCGATGGACTTGAGCAAGCGACCTATTTCATAAAAGGTAAGCAGATTATATAATATATTAAATGAAAATTTTTGTTGTCAAAACTGCAGTTAAGTCCTCTTATAACGAGTTTGGATATGGCGAATAATAGAGACTGCATTTATTTCTGGTACTCGCGGCTATCACCAGTTTCTATCTATCTTTTCATGTCGGTCACTGCTAACGAAAAATACTTAGATTTCTGAAATCAAACTGACTGAACCGTGAAATAGATACTGGTAATAGATAATAATAAATAAGCAATAAATAGATAATAACAAATAAGCAATAAATAGATAATAACAAATAAGAAATAAATACATAATAACAAATAATCAATAAATATATAATAATAAATAAGCAACCGCTACTCTTATGCATAGGCAGTTTTGACCCGATATGTATCCGCCTCCTACGCGAACATACTACGGCTAAAGATATGCAACACGTATGCTCGTATCAGGGCAATGTAACCGACTACACTCCTGTAGCGATTCTCGCAGACTACGTATCAGACTCATAGAATAATACATCATAGTATATGCCAGCTTATTATGCGAATAGGTCACGGATAACGGCGTGAACTAGGATTAATCAAATTGAACCAATACAATTGACTCTGCCTTCATACCACCCCTTCAGTGTGTAGCGCGCGTGATAGCAAAAATTATCTTCTAATACATTAATTTGCTTTTCAAAAAGATCTTACGTCGTCAGAAATTGAAAACGTATTTCCTTTCAAGCAGATCTTTTTAATAGGATTATTAAATATTTTTAATAGGATTATTTGATAAAAGAAAATAGCTAAATCTGTCATTTTTTCAGAATAATATTACATTTGGACATATTGCTTAGGGGATCCAATGAAATATGCTCAAATATCAAAGTTAAAAAATATATGTCAGATATCGACAAATTTATAATTCTGAATTCTTGGTCAAAATTGTTCGTTTTCCAATACTTGATGTTATCAATATATAAGAATAAGTATGTAAATAAATCATAATCAATTTGAATTTTGTGAAGATCTCGTAACATAATGATGATTACATTTTAATTTGTTTTAAATAACAAAGCATCGATATGTTACCGTTAAAGTATATAATGCAGTTATTTCATAGAATACCTAGTTATTCCAAGAAATAACTGATCGTGTCCGTTAAAGTGTGTAATATGTTAATAATTTGACACTTTAACTAGTTATTCTATGAAATAACTAGGTATTCTATAAATTAACTAATGAGAGACAGTGAAAGTGTAAAATAAACAATTTATCTAAAATGAAATAACTAGGTATTCTATAAATAAACTAATGATAGACAATTAAAATGAAAAAGAAGCAATTTATCTAATTTATGCAGCGTATAAATGGTATTTATGGAAACGTACCATAAAATCATTTGTTACAACAAGGATTACTAAAATGACACTTGGAATTCCAAAGAACATTATTTCTAAAGCAAAAACATCTTTTGTTGACACACTGGGTTTTACACGAACATTTTTTAAATCCCTGACCAGTACCTAAACTTTGAGCTGTAGCAACCGACCGGAGCGACATTTCTACATCCGGTACTTCTTCGATTTTAATTAATTTTTGTTCGCAGACACTGCACTGGGATCGGGAATATAATTGTTTTATGCCCGTTTCTTGTGCCCAATTGGAAAAATCCTTCTTCGGTTATTTTTATGATGATAGCTAAAATAGATTTGGCATCACCTTTTCCTCTGTCAACTTCAGGCACTGGGATACGGACGGTAAACCCCACAGAGGCTTCACAATGAGATTTATCCGACATTAATTTCATCTTTTTCGCTTGAATTTCTAAACATTTTTTAGACTTTTCTCTTTTTCTTTGAACATTAAGTTCATTAAAACACAATTTTCAGATTTTCTGCCCAACTTCATCTTCTGAAACATAATCTTCCGAACATGATATATGGACAGGCTCCATACATTTGCAGCAAACTATATCTTCACTGCATTCTTTTAAACAGACAACACATACTTTCGTAATGGGATTATTTAATACTGTTTGTTCAACTGCGTTTTCATTATCAGGTTGAGAAGAAACATTCATTGCAGTCAAAGTATTTTGTAATTGATCTTCGTCGACCAACGAATTAAGTGCTATTTACACGTAAGTGCTATAACGTAACGAATTAAGTGCTATAACGTAAATGTACCTCATACTAGAAAGCGAGATATATGATATAGATTATTTTACACTTTAACGGGCTGCAGATCGTTATTCTATGAAATAACTAGTTAAACCATGAAATACAAGAGAGTTTTACACTTTAACGGACACGATCAGTTATTTCATGGAATAACTAGGTATTCTATGAAATAACGGATTTCATACTTTAACGGTAACATATATAACGAATAGGGGATTTGCTCCTTGATTCTTATATGAACAGTTAATTAAAATTATACACCTATTTCAAATTTAAAAAATAGAGGTAATAAATATATTACCAATATGTTAAAATTTATACAAAATAACGAGATTATAACGAATTTTAACAAAGCAATATTTTCAAATTTTAAAATATGAAAAATCGAGAATTTTATCAAAACTAGAGAATTTCTATATTTTTAGAAATGTAAATTGAACCAAAATATATACACAAGTGAGGTATAATTCGAATGACATCTTTAACTAAGTACATCCTTCTGAAACAAAGCGAATTAGTAGGCTGTTCAGATAATTGATATTTTTTAAATTTAAAATTGGAAGGAAGAAGAAGTTGTCTCATACTTTCAAATAAAAACCCATAACATTTTAGATTTGTTTTTCAAAGACACTAGCCCTTAACCGAGTTCTATATTTTAATATTTTTAACCTAAAACCCAGGCTTTTCAAGAAAAAAAATTCCAATGTTATAATATTTACAAAATATTTCAATAACTATAAAAATTGATATTCTAACAACTTTTTTAATATAATAAAATACATTTTCATAATCAATATGTATTTTTAACACACAAAATTACGAAATTAAAATTCTAATATTCTGATTATTCGCAGACTTTTTTTTCAACCCAACCATGAATGAAACTTGTTGACAAAACAAAGATTGAAAAAATAATATCAAATAAATAGCAAATTTAAATGATAAAAAGTACACTTCAACTAAATATATAACATTAATGCTAATAAATGAGCCAATTTATACTGATTTTTATGATCACACCTCGGCATGATTTAAGACATCATGTGCTTCTGCTCCGATGACAGATATTAATATTTCTATCACTGGTCTGTCTCACCTTTCAACAACCTGTGTATGATAAGAGTATCGAAGAAACTCTAACGTAACAGAGTAATAAGAAAATTTCAATTTGTTTCAATTAACAAAACGTTGATATAAAGAATAGAGGATGTGCTCCTTGATTCTTATATGAACAGTTTATTAAAATTATACGCCTATTTCAAATTTTTGAAAAATAGAGGTAATAAACTCATTACCAAGATGTTAAAATTCATACAAAATAACGAGATCATAACGAATTTTTACAAAGCAAAATTTTCAAATATTAAAATAAGAAAATTCGAGAATTTTAGCTGCACAGGAGAATTTCTATATTTTTAAAAGAGTAAATTGATCCCATATATATACACAAGTAAGATGTATAATATTCGAATTACATCTTTAACTAAGTACATCATTCTGAAATGAAGCGAATTAGTAGGCTGTTCAGATAACTGATTTTTTTTTTAATTTAAATTTGGAAGGAAGAAAAAGTTGCCTCATACTTTCAAGTAAATACCTATAACATTTTAGATTTATTTTTCAAAGGCACGAGTCCTTAACCGAGTTTTATATTTTAGTATTTTTAGCCTAAAACCCAACTTTTTTTTAAAAAAATCAATGTTGAAATACTTATAAAATATTTCAATAATTATACAAATTGATATTCTAACAACTCTTATAATGTAATGAAATACATTTTAATAATACATTATTTATTTTTAACACACAAAATTACGAAATTAAAATTCTAATATTCTGATTATTCGCAGACTTTTTTTCAATCCAACCATGAATGAAACTTCTTGACAAAACAAAGATTGAAAAAATAATATCAATTGAATAGCAAATTTAAATGATGAAAAGTACACTTCAACTAAATATAAAGCGTTAATGCTAATAAATGAGTCAATTTATACTGTTTTTTATGATCACACCTTGGCATAATTTGTCTTCATTTTATTTTAGCATGATTTAAGACATCATGTGCTTCTGTTCCGATGACAGATATTAATATTTCTATCACTGGTCTGTCTCACCTTTCAACAACTTGTGTATGATAAGAGTATCGAAGAAACTCTAAAGTTGCAATAATTGGAGTGTTCATAAAAAATTCAAGGTCTTCATTTGTAATGTTTGTCAGACTAAGAGAATATTCAAAATTACACTCATTCAAATTAATTATCTCGTTGTAGTCAATAGCATCAAAGTTAATGTTTGGTAATTTGGATGTTGTTTCTGTATTAACCATTCTCTTCGCAGCCTTCAGAATCTCCATTGGTCCCAGTTCATGAATAGGGTAAAGATCATTGCTGATCAGGAATACATTCTCAGGGAGCACTTCTTTGAGTGACTGGGTTAATCACAGCTCTCAATTTTTCATAAAAATAACTAGATGTATTGAAAATTACTTCGTTTCGATTTTGATGGAAGAATTAGGCTTTATCATGAACGACAAGGGCGCATAAGTACTTAAAATAAATTCTGAAATAATTTTGAAGTTTGATAACGGTTTGTAACTTGATATGTATTGTCGAATAACACGGTTTGCAGTCTTCATTCTCCGTGCATAAATTAGCGCTCTAGATTGACCATTATATAAATTTGCAGTGTTGTCCTAAAGACATAATTTTGAAAATGTCAAACAAATATATTTTATCTAACCTTGCAAATACCATACAAATATATATTATCTAACCTTGCAAATGTCGTACAAATATATTTTATGTTGTAGGTTAACTTTTCGTAAATCGTCCGAAATAGCCATACATTTTCTCAATTATCTAATAATTGAAAAATTATGCAAAAATTTTTAGACCCATGAGAAGCTGCATCTAAATAATGAAATACAGTAGAACCTCGATTATCCGACTGTGAGACCAGAAGTTGTTCTCACATGAGACACTTTTATTTGTGAAATTTATGATGCCCAGAACGGCAAACAAAGCCGTAGTCTGGCTTGCACCGAAGTTTATGAGGACTTGAACTTTAAGGTCAAAAGACTAATAAATTTAGGGGTGCAATACCACAGGGGCTGAGCTAGGCCATACTAAATGTGCAATAGTGCAATTGGGTAAAGAAGAACCAATTAGTGCCAAAGAAGTAAAGGCGGAGCTACCCACCACCACCACCACCACCACCGAAGGAACTACAGACGAAGAGAGAACGAGATCAGACATAGGAGAAAAAAGATGGAATTTTAAGATGAGACGTAGACGAAAAGAAATGGAGATCAGACTTTGACGAAGACTTTGGAGACGATTATGAGTTTTGACTGAAATAAGATGTGTGCAACGACTGCGACGTTTCAGTGCAACCAAGTATTTGCAAGCAATATGGTCTATTGCAAAGGCCCAAACTGAAGGTATGTGTCCCTCAAATATCCACAGGTTATTAGAACATTAGATATGGTTAAGGGTCTCACATGCTGACTCCCCTCACATGTTGTCTTCCAAAATGAATAATAAGCATGTAATTATCGTAATTGAATTTGATAGGTATTTTATGTCATTAATAAATGTTATTATTAAGTTTAAAATTGGTCTAATCTTTCTATATTAATTAATAATGCTTTTCAGCACTCACTCAAAAAGGAAAAATAATTGGAGGGTTTATTGCGGCACAACAAGCAATGTACGATTATAATGATACTAAATATAAGATTAACGGCCATGGCAAATTGATAAATTTAGCATTAAACAATAATTACTTAATGTATTTAATATTTAAAAGTATAACACAAAGTTTACTTAAATGTGTGCCACACCGACGTAATTCGGACCGAACCTATATCGGATAATCGAAATTTCCGGATAATAGAGAATTTTTCAATAATCGTCGAGTTTAATATGTAACATCTTCATCGAACTGCTATTATGACTATTTAAACTGTTAAATAAATATCTAAATTCATCTTACAGTACAGTATATTAGTACATGAACATTTATTTTGAAACAAGAAACTTACAATGATTTAAATGGAAGCTTCATCTGGCGTAAATTGGTAAACCTTTATCGTGCAGCTCTGTTACGAAGTTTTTTAAAAGCATTAGTTCAGAGGAATCACTCTGTTCTTGTTGGTCCAACCAAGCAAGGCCTTTTGAAAAGCACTCAGAAGCATCATTGTTACTAATCTTTACTTGGGGAGATCGCCTTAATCATCATCATCTTCTTCGTCTTCTTTTGGAGAATGTCGGACTTCTGAGATAATTTTCTCATCATTAAGCAACTGGCAGCCTGCATCTTCTATGTCACAAATCAACCAATCTGTGATTTCTTAAATCCCACAGTTTTCCAAACCAGGCATCGTGCTAAAAATGTTTGAAAATTCAGTAACACCATCTTTCGCAATGCTTGTAACATTTTCATCTCCGCCAGTTGAAAAAAAAAGTCAGGAAACCGACGTCGGTTAACGGAGCGTTCCGGTTAAACGAGGGTCGGATAATCTAGGTTCTACTGTAAGAGTTTCAGAAGCAATTCGTTGGAATGCAACTGGCATACGAAGCATGGGAGAGAACGATTTAATTTAATTTCAAGACAAAGTATATAACTCCGTTTTTGCTTCCAATATTGACAGATGTGCCAATACAATCTATTGTCACAATGTGATCTAGGCTTAATTTACTTTGAAATATATAAGGATACTTTAAGAAGTACCTTTAACTATACCTGAATGTTGGGTATTGTACCCTTTATAAGAAAACCTTGGCCCATCTATAAGAGAACTATGTGTTTCACAAATTGTTTTTCAATGGAATCGGTAGGTATAATGTTTTACCTTTTATCCCGTCAAAGTATAGAACTTTTATAATAATTATCGCCTATTTAAAAAAAGATCAATTGATCTCGATTCTTATACCTTCCTCTGAGAACTTTGTTTTTATCTATAACGTTCATACAATAAATTGTCTTCTGTTACTTACCCTATACCTTTAAAAATCTGCAGATTCTACAGCTGCTGTAGTCTTATATAAAGATCCATATTATTCACAAACCATTAGTCACATTTTAAGTGTTTTAAGTTTACCTTATTTCAAATAGAAACATTAGGATTTATTTCTGAAGTCGGCGGTCTATATTCTTCTCCAATAGAGGACATTGATAAATCGTTCTGCAGCAAGTTATTTCAACATTATCTCGTATTTCTGTGATACAATTTGCAGTCACACAAGACACCTTATGTTTCCTTTCTTCACTTCTTAGAATTTTATTTATTTCAGTAAAGTATATTGCTCCTATAGCCATTTTCATCAATGTTCTCTGGTTAAGAAGAAATGGTTTTCTTTGGCACCTGTCAAAACTTCCCACAAGAACACGACGAAAACATGCAGGACTTACATGGTGCAATGTAAAACAAAGCGGTAAATTCATTTTTAAAAGTCTTAATCTTTTATTTATAGCTGGCATTTCATTTCTCTTTAGATAATCCAACAGTATTCATGAACTTATCGCAGTATTTACGAAACACTTACAATACCCTTTTTGGCAAACAGTAAGTTTGGAAGATTTCACCAATATTTTCTCTATATGTTCTGCTAGAATTTCAGATGTTACATAAAAATCTGGTTCTGTGGATGAATTCTGGCATTTCAGTTCGTGATTAATGAATAAATAATATTTCAAAACACTATTGTGGGTAAAACTGAGTGTTGAAGTCCAAATGGGGCACCCAAATATGCTGCATTCTTATTGTTGCCTCGTAAACACACTTCTAGAATAACTCACTTCTATTTGGTCATTTCACAAAATAAAAGTTTCATTGCAGACGAGTTAGGAACGATTGAATCACTTAATTGATTGCAACATTGAAAACACATATTTTTTGGTGGAAGCAAAACGGTACATATAGTTGACAAGAGTAGATTATTTCAACTTATCGATAGCGATTACCGTGTTTTAATATGGTTTTCATACTCAGAATTTGTTTTCTTAGGTATTGCAATTTAAAATATCAATAATAAAACTGTGAAAATAATATGTGATTTTAAAAACTTTTTTAACAATATTCACCATTAACATTATGTAACACGTGTTTGTGGGCTCACGACATTGAATAAAACTATCTGAAATGTATTTATTAATTTAAATATAAGCTTAGATGTGTGCGATATTGAAAATTTTAATCTTAAGTTGCTCTAGAGTATTTAAGACAGTCAAGATGAATTAAGTCGAGTTTTAAGCAATTAAATCAAAGATAAAAATTATCTTTAGCAATAAAACCTGATAGAGAGATACCATGTTTTGACACTAAAACTGACGATATTTATGTGCCATGATTTACATCAACAGAAACGAAAAAGCAGAATATTGCGGTGACACCACTGACAGAGGTTATACCCCAGTTTTGTCTTCCAATCAGAGGAAAGGCTGAGGGAGTAATTTCCACTAATGAGATCAGATCCATGGGGAATAATAGAGAAGAATTCGTAAGAGGAGCTAAGAAAGAGATAAAAAAACACAATTAGCAGTTGGAGTACGCGCTTATAGATGGAAAGGAAGATCACACAAACAGAAAGATGGGGTTTTAAAAATACCAGTGACAAGTCCTAAAATTGTTAAAGACTACAAACAAACTTGCTGTGATCCGATTTTCCAAAATCCCAAATATACCCATTCGTGATTTTTTAAGACCTGCTACCACTTTGGAGGTATGTCTATATTATGTCAGATATACGCTTCTTATCTATATTAAGTTTATACGCTAAAACTATTACTCTAAAGAATCTGTCATATCAAAGCTCAACACGTAAATTTGTTTAGGTTTCAATCTGTAGAGTTATGCTTTATAATTGTAAATCCAAATAATAAACGACAAGTAAAATGCTAATAAATATAATTAAAAAACTTAACAATGATTTGTAATTTAAGTTGACAGTGTGTCATTACTTATTTTCTGAAAATATAGCTTTAGCTAGGTGAAACCTGACTGTAGGAAACGTGGGTTATTGATAGTTTAAATCTCTTTACAGCACCTGTTAGAGTGTTTCTTTTAATGTCAACAAATATACAATTTTCGCCAGATTTAAGATATATAATAATTTTCTCCACAGCAAGGAACCCTCTTATAAGCCCTCTCTCAGAATAAATTTCAAAAAACGTTTTCGGCCCACGCTATTGTACATCAACTGATTAAATTGCGACATGTTTATCTGTAAAATATATTTTGTAGCATTTGGTTGGACGCATTATTCGCAGTTGTTTTAAGATGCTATTTTTATGTTACAGGATCCTTAGGAAATACATACAGTAATAAATTACGATATGTCGATAAATTACAGACCTTTCCGCGCAAAAGAATAGTTGGACTTGTTGAAGCTGCCTCAAGTTACAAATCCATGCAAGCTGGTAGTCTGTTGAAACTATACCAGATTTCTCAAGTAAGAATATGATTGTATTCTATTTATTTGACATTGTTGCCTCCAACTGTTTCTACACATATTTTCGTACTACTGCCGATAGAATTTTTGGACTCTTATACAGCAAATGCATTTTACAAATTATTAAATTTTTTCATTAACTGTTTATGATGTTCAGGCCTCCGGGCTCCTATGCAATACATCGTATATTGAAATTCAATCAGGTATATTGAAGTCTAATAGGATTTATGCAAATACATTGGTTAAAATATCGGGCGTTTTAACAAGCACTCAATTAAATAAAATAATTATACCCGTATTGTAACCGATATATTTTTCTATGTTGGATGTGAAAAACAGTTGAAATATCCTTATACAGGGTGATCCAAAAGTCCTTGACACATTTTAAAATTGAATATAAACACAAGTAATTGCCGTACGATAGTGAGATTTGGACTAAAATGCTTTTCACTTTGAAAAATTTTGGTTAAACAAATACAAAAATTTATTTCCAAACTCTGCCCATAGATGGCGCTACTTGTTCAATTGTTTGTATTTCTGTGTTTTTTTTTATTTCAGATTGGTTTTGACACTGTCACTGAGAAGTAAGAAATGACAACTCCCACCGAAAAAGCTCATTACGTAGGTTGGTATTTTGAAACTAAATCCACCATTACAGTTCAAAGGAAGTTTCACGCCAAGTATAAAAAGAAAAAACCTCCATCTCGAAACAGCATTTTGGATTGGCATAGCAAAATTTTAGAAGTTAGAAGCGTTTTAGATCGAGAAAGAAGTGGCCGACCAAGAACTTCTTCACTACTCGTTTTCAGTTTTTACGCTTTTCTGGATATTTCTAAGGTACAGCGCCATCTATGGGCAAAGTTTGGAACTATATTTTTTTATTTGCTTAACCAAAACTTTTCAACGAGGAAAGCATTTTGTCCAACCTCACTGTTATAATGCATTACATATATTTGGTACTTAATGTAGGTATATTTCATGCCCCTGGTAGCTCAGTAATGAAAGGGGCAGGAGTAGCAATTACTCAGAATGTATATAATGTGTATGATGTTCTATAGCGATGCCTCCACGCAAACAGGATGGAACTGGTTTGAATACACATTGGCACGGGCTGAAGACCCAGACCACACGACCAAGCCTGAGGCTTATGGTAGCTTAATGTGTGGCCGGAGTCACACATTGACACGGGTTGTAGTTGTTGAGACCCAGACCATTCGACCTACCAGAAAGGTGCAAGGTAACTGCATTGACGGCCGGGAAGAGCCGCCCAATTTAAATTGGAACCCGGTGGGGTAGGCATCCACGGGGACCGTACCCTCCTTCCCCTACCAGCAACCTCTCGGAAGGAGTTACGGACCCACATGTTTAACGTGATCGTACTCCGCGTGAACACAGTGGCAGTTTTGGCAGCGGAGGGAATCGAATCCGGGCCTACCGAGTGCAATTCCCGCGCGCTGACCACTGGGCTACCGCGCCCTACATTGACACGGGTTGCAAATATTCAGAAAAGAGTTTTGTAACAAATGTTAAAATTCTAGACTACAAATCTCGAGAAATTTATAGCTCCTATCAGGTGGGGGCCTACATCATGGTCCGGTCCGTGACCACCCGGCTTAGGGAACCCCTCAGGTCATATTTTTTTCATTAGAGCGCATAAAATTATGAGCGTCACTTCGCAGGTGAATGACGTGTGAAAAACCCGGACCACACGACTGACCCGAAGGTTTACAGTAGCTATTTGTGTGGCCGGAGGCGAATGAAGTGTGTTGAAATTGAACCGCCCTTCTCGCACATTGGGAAACATCGAATGGGAAGACGGGGGACTTCCTCCCTAAAACTTTGTTCCCCTCGTTTCAAAAATCTGAAGGTACTTTTTTAAAGTGAAAAAATTTAGACCCAACTCTGATCCCGTGAGAGAAAGATCTCCACAGTGTGGCTGGCCGGCCGTCCAAATAGTTGCTCCTAGTCCCTTGGACGAGTCGGACGGTCTGGGTCTTCAACAGTGTGGCTGGGTACTTGTTTGAAGCCGATGAAAAAATTTGTGACGCAGTTTTAGGCGGCATTCGTCGCCACTTGTCGAACGGCAGTCCCTAGCTAATAGCACGAAACGAGCGCTTTTATACCTGACTACGAGTACCTATACTCCAGCGTACTGCACGACCAGACTTAGCCAGCTCGTCATTTAAACCTATGGCCGCTCTCAGCAAAATCGGCTAGGACTGGACTGGGTCTCGCTTTCGTCAGGGCGGTGGCTATCATTGAAAGCCACGAGTAAGTCGGCACTTTGCTACGCAGTACCACACAGCTCCGACTCCCGACGGGGTAGTGTGGGGAACCCTTTGAACTCTTTAACTACATCCAAGCCGTGGTAACTGTGTGTACTAAGAGGACGGCAGCGTATATAGTCTTTACAAGCGAGTGTGCATGGACAGCGTGTTAGCGGGTGTCAATCCTGGACCCCTATGCAGTGGACGACACGCGTCAATTGAGTGCATCACAGTCATCGGTTCTGTCCGTGGGACAGCACCGATGACTACAACCAGTTAAGCGGGAAACGACCAAACCGGCAGCGGTCTGCACGTAGTTCGTGGATCATGGAATCATTGGACCAAACACGAGAAATCCTGGCAACAAACCGTTTATCCGCAAGAAATAATTTCAATTAAATCACCGAGACCTCTTCATTAGGATCTGGGTCATAGCAAAAATGTGGATTACTTGGCATCTCATCTGGGAGGAGGTATTGTAAATATTGAATTCAATTGTAATTTCATGTGTTATTTATGTACTGATATCAATCAAAGTGTAATACCAATTATGTTTTTGGGGATACTTTCCCCACTAGATAGCATAAACTTTAAATTAATAAAAATTGAAAGTTGAAGCATTAATTATTCCGTACATCCCGAGGTCAAGCTGCGTAGATTTAAGTATAATACAAGAAAGATCAATCATGCTTAAGGCATTGATTATGAAACACTTTCCAACTTCAATGCATTTTTATTTAAACATGTCTAAAATGCAATACATTCCTGGGTAATATTTTAAAACTTATCACAATACTACATTAATTTATTTTATTTGAAAACTTAAACCTTCATCGAAAAAAATGAACATCATTCAAATAACGGCATTCAAATAACGGCATTTATAAATTGCCTGGCTAAAACATCTCTGAAATGCGATACATTCCTAGGTAATAATTTTAGAATTATCATAATACTACGATAATTTATTATATTTGAAAACTTCATCGAAAACAACTGAAATTTAATAGAAAAAATAACACGCCTGCCCCTCTCTATAAAAGCAGCATTTCATTCATACATAATTTCCCATTCATGTAATTCATCAGAATACTATAAAAATTTATTTTATTTAAAAATTACGACCATGGAGCTACAAGTAATTGAACTCTATACTTAAAACTTCATCGAAAAAATCGTCCTTCTCTTTGTAAAATCAATTAATATTTCATTCATATCTGCTATGCAGACTCCATGAGCTAAATAATTTTGTGTTAAAGAAATACAGCAATTCTAATACAACTCATTCTACATATTTTGCTGTTTACATTTTATATAAGTGAAAAATAGGCTTCGTTGCAGAAATAATCAAATTTGGATGATCATTTAAACTCAAATACATCGTAATTGCGTTGTTTCAGTATGTAGATGCAGAGAATTTAAGCAAAATTAAAGTGGTTTATGGACAGATACAACATTCAATATGAATTAAAAAGGACTTTAAAAACACGATTTTGATACAAGATGGATGCCATATATAATTTTGAAGTGAGTCACGTGACCTTTTCATATCTTGGTCACGTGATCGCTTCATATAAGAGGTGTAATTACTGTTTTAATTTTTATTTAAAAAACTATTGAATATATTTCGCTGGATTTTTTTCTATATATTTTATGGAACAATTTTAATATTACCTAAAATTTTCGAAGCAATTTGTGGAATTTAAATCTGCTTAAAAAATGTTTGAATGATTAGATTCCAGGGCTCAATGTATTTCATTTTTTCAACCGGGGTTCAATCCAAAACTAATTGGGTGATATTATTCATTTATATGCCCATAGGTCCTACAGACCGTCTGAACAACATACTAAAATTTCATTTAAAATTCATTTTTTGATTTCATCAAGTCATTTTTATCTCGGCAGTTATCGTGCTAACGGACAGACAGGCAGACAGAATGTACGAAGTCATAAACACTTTTCAATTTTGTTGTAAAATGTTAATAAGTGTATTGTATTGTTATTGTCAAAACTGAATATTTTATATGCTTTTAAATAAATGTGTACTGGCCAAATTTGGTTGATTATTTAGTGTAACGCAGTGCACTTTGACCCTTTCGGATCCCACTTTATGATTGCTGGTTATACTGGGGGACACTATGGGTAAGTACTATTAGTGTATGTATTTAAAAATTCACCTCTCCACAACTATCGTACTGCAATTACTTTAGTTTATAAACTTTAAAATGTGTCAAGGACATTTGGATCACCCTGTACAATAGTGTAAAAGACCAATAAATTGGAAAGACAGAGCTTTAATGTTTACATCATATGCTTGTCGACAATTATCGACTTAGCGATAAGAGTATCAATGATGTTCAATAATTTTGCGTTATAAAAACATATAGGTTCTAATAATTTTCTAAAAACATATTTTAAAATTACTAGCTTTTTATGACAAATGTATTTCGATTTAATTACCTTTTTAGCTTATATTTTCATAGTTATTGTGATTCGGTAAGATTTATATTCGACGACAGTGGAAATCAAAAATTTTGGGATATATTTAGCATCAAAAATAAAATACAAATTTAATTTTGAAGGATATTGATGTAACATAGAAAATATAAATATATTTATAATAACAGTATACTCGTTTTTTGCACGGAATATAAAGAAATTTAAAATTCATTACTATTATTTTCAAATTCCTATAGTATTTTAAATTGCATTGTTATTCAAAACATTCTATTAAAATATTTAATTTAATTCTCCTAACAAGAAAGATCAATCATGCATGAGCATTGATTATGAAATACTTTCCAACTGAAATCAATTTCATTTAAAATCTCTAAAATGTGATACATTCAATGGTGATATCTTTTACATTATCACAGTACTACAATAATTTATTATACTTAAATAATTAAAACTGCATCGAAATATAAATCGTCTGATTCTCTATGCAAAATCAATGAATATTTCATTCATATAACTTATATTCCAGACTCCAGAGCTAAATAATTTTATGTGAAAAAAAATCAGCAATTCTTATGTAACTCACCTTACAATCGCTTGAGATATTTGCATTCTGCATATGTTAAAATTAGGCTTCGTTGAAGAAATAATAAAAGTTTAGGGATCATTTAAAATCACAACTATTGTAATTGCATAGGCACGGAATTTAGATACGCAGATAATACACAGATACACAGATAATATATGTGTGTGTGTGTGTATGTATTCAAAGTATTGGAATCGTGCCGAAGATCGGAACTCGAATTTTCTAAGGATCTACACGTTTTGGGACTTCTAGAACACAAAATAAATATTTTTAGGAAGACGTCTGTGTGTGTAAGGGTGTATCTGTGTATGTTTCTGTGTGTCTGGGAGGATATTACATCCACACTAATTGAAAAACTAATGGGCCGAATTTTATAAAATTTGGTAGATGTATTTTTTGTGGGAAATCCTGACGTTCAATAGATTATAGTACGATTCGTAATAAAAGAATCTGCCTTCTTTGCGAAATGACCGGTAGAAATTGCCTTTATTCACTCTAGCTAAAATCTAATGAAACAAATTTAACAAAATTGGGTGTATAATATTTCAATAACCTACAAGTGATTTATATACAAACTTTAACAAAATTCGGTATATAAATCATTTGTAGGTTATTCTAGTACGATTCGTGAAAAAGGAACGGGCTATTTTTGCGAAATGACCCGCAAAAATCGTTAAATATAAAAATAAAGGACTACGTGTGCTTAATTATAAGTAGTGTATGGGGCTGACTCTGGGACAAAATGACATAATCATTTTGACACAGAGTCAGCCCCATACACTACTACTTTCCATTCATTTTTTAAAAATCAGGACAACCTCTTAAGACCAAAAATATATAAAATCATTCAAAAATGTATAAAATCATTCAAAAATGCGTATTTTTAAAAAAATAAAAAATCAAGAGAGGTTTAGAACTCTAAAATTTCATTCATATTGACTTAAAAATAAGACATTATTGAGACCAAATCTTTGAATATATGAAAGAAAATAATATCAAATAGATAGATATTAAAAAAAACATGCGTGAGGACCTGAATCCTCTAATATACCCTGTTTTTAAAGGGTGGGGTTGAGACCCCCCCCATAAAATAAAAAAAAAAGAATTATAAAGATATCAAAATTAAAAATGAGGCCTGATGATATAACACGATCCCAAAATAAGATCGTCTCAGAAAATGATAAATATAAAGAAGAATATAATATTATAAAAAATTGAAAGATAAAAAAGAAATGATAAATTTTCAGGCCTCACCTGATACAAGATCTTAAGAGGAATCTAATCATAATAGAATAAGTTCTTTGAAATAACATATAAAACTCCTAATCCCTTCAATTTAATATTTTCATTTTCTTCTTTTTCAATTAATTCAGTCAACCTATGAGAACTTTCTGATAATAGTTTTATATTATGATCATCATACAATTCTTTACAAAGATAAGTCAAATAGTAAATTTCTTCAGAATTTGTAAAATTTAAAGCTCGAATATCACTTAAACACTCATCCATTTATTAGTAAACATTTTTATAAATATTAATACCCAAATGGTACAGTATCAAAATTATCTAAAATTCTTCTTTTATCATATCCAAACATGTATCTTTTATTCGTTTTATGCACTTTAATATTTCTATCCTTTTGTATATGAAACTGATTTATTTCCTACATCTATATGTTCAGTTTCACCTGTTATTGTTTTCATTCTTTCATCGAAACTGAGCTTAGTTTCACTCTCGTAACTCATCTTAAATCCTTTTACTTTTCCTTTTACAGATCCATCATTAAGAATATAACCATAATCTTTACTAGCTCCAGAAATCCATGTTGTCATATATTTATCTTCTCCTAATTCATCTGTCCATTCTTCTAACATACAACCTGTTTTTACTTTATTAGTATCATCATCTATATAAACAATACTATCTGTATCATAATACATTACTTTATCTCCTAGTTTATCAAGCATTTTATATAATCTTATTCTAGCGGAACTAGTTGTAAAAGCTGCTATATAAATATTCGTATTAAAGTTATCCTTGGTATATTCATTTTTCATCTTATAATCCATTTGTACACAATCATCATTTAAAAATATCATATTCAAATCTTTAATTTCATCATTCAATATAATTCTATAAAAATCTATAAAAATCTTCCAACTTTATTACATATTCAGTTTGTTTCATATTTTTTCTTTGTCCAAACTTACCCCATAATGAATTTAAACATATTTTGGCTATAAATCTGATACCAGGATTTTCTTTTATTTCACCTAAATCAATATCTAATTTTTCTTTGACAATCTTTTTATAATTATTAATGTATGTTTCATAATCTTTTTTATTTTTAAAATCTTTTGGTTTTTTTAATTTATCATCTGTTTCTAATTTAATTTTTAAAAACATTTTGACATACTCTTTGAATAGTTTATATGTTTTCTTTTCAAAATGCCAAACTTCATATATATTTAAAATTTTATATCCTTTTTCTATAGCTAAATTTACTTCATCCATTGTCCAAGTACTTATAAAGTTTCTTTCATCATCTGTATGATTACATAATTTATTTCTTATTTCATAACACTTTTTACATTTTTTCTTTTCAGTATCTGTTTTATAATGGTAGCATTTAAATGTTTTTGAACATGATTTACACAAACTAAATATCAATTTTTCTTCTTTATAAGGCAATACAGGATGATATAATTTTCTAGGAGGAAGTACTTTACACTGTATCATCCCAAACCAATTCTCATCATATTTTTCAGGATTATAGATCTTTTTAGGATGTCCAATTGGATAATAATCAAAATAATTTACAGTCGGATAGAGTGAACATACATCAATATATCGACCTTTCTCTTTATTTTTCATTTCATATTTTAATTTGGTTGGTTCACATCTACCCCCATGGAAAGCATCTCTAGGATTTAATGGTTCTATGAAATATCTTTTCCATTCTTTTTTCATATATTTTTTAATTTCTTTATCATTATCAAAATCACATTCCCAAATTTCAATTAACTCATATCCTGCATCTTTTATCTTATTATTTATCTTTTTTGTTTTTTCATATAAATCTGTCATACATATTTGATTTTGTTTATTTAAAGTAGATTTTCTGTAACAACAATTACACCCATGCCAATGACAACCTTGAAATTGATATACAGTATTATCGTAAAAACCATCTACTTTATAAGTTTTATTGTCTAATTTTATTTTTTTCTCTCCTCCATTTAAAGCATGCTGTATGTTTATTTTATGTTTTTGAGATAAATAATCTAACCAAGCAATTGATTTTTTACTGTATTGATCTTGTTTGATGGTCTCTTCATCTATAGCTATAGTATTCTGTTTTAAGAATTTATCTCTAAATATAGCCATACAAACACCAGCAAAAGTAACATATTTAAAAGGATCAATATTAGCTATTTCTAAAAGTAATCTTCTTAATTCCAAACAACCTTTTCTTAAAATATCTACATCAGACCTACAGTATTTTATAATTTCTTTTTGAAAATCAAAGATTTCATTTTTTACGGATTTGTACCATTTATTAAACAATGCTCTATCTTCTAAAGTCATAGTATCATATCCATAATAGTATTTTTCAGGATATTTTCCTATATAAGTTTGATTTTTAATAGTGTTAAACAAATGAGGAAAATATCCTTTTGTTAATTCTGTTAATTCAATACGTTTTAGCAAATTTTCTTAATGGAATCAATGAAAAATTAATAGAATCTATAAACCTTATATTATATTTGTTTGCATGCATATAAAGGAGTTTATTTCCTTGATAGATTGTAAAAACTTTAATTTTATTTTTAAAACAGTATTTAGATATAAATTGAAAGTCAAAACCTTTTCCATAATGAGCTAATACGGTATAACCTACATGTTTCTTATCAAATAGTCACTTACAATAGTCGTTTTCATTCTTAAATATGTTTTCTTCTCCATGAAATTCTTGATTTATAATTAAATTGACTTCATGATTTCCAGTGTCTTGATTCGCTTCAACGTCAAAAAACATATATTTTTGTGTAAATCCTGAATATTTACATGCATCACACCAACTATATCTGTCATTACTACATTTGTTTTCACACATACTACCATACATATAATTTTCAGGAAATCTATGTTTTTGACATATATTACACCATTCTTGGTAGAACAAATATTTTTACAGGTACTAACCTTAGCTTTTTTAGTTTTCATATAACATCTATGATCTTTTGAGACCCATTGTCTACAATTTTTACATTCTCTCTCTCCACATTTATGATCTTCAGGTGTTCTTTTATCTCTGTTGATATTACTCTTACATTTTAAACATTTCCATAGTCTTTCACAAACAGACAATATTTTAAATTTTTTTTTATGATTTTCAAAACAGTTTTCGCCTTTGAAATTTCGAAAACATTCATTACACATGATATCATCACCTTCGCAATTACTTTCTTTACTAAAACATCTATCACATTTTAATAGACATTTATGTTGATCGCTTCTTTTATAACTCACCTTACAGTAATCACAATAATTGTTTTTTCCTAAAAATCCTGTAACAGATGTAATCACATCAAAGTGATTTCTATTTTTTAGAATGTAAATACAAGTAGTTTTATAAGTACCACTGTATATTCTTTCATTAAAATTTTCTCTACAAAATATAGTAATTTGTATATTTAAGAATTCTTCAAATTTTTTAACATGCTCTAAATTACAAATTTCTAAAGGAATTTCACATATTTCATGTAATTTTTCAGCTAACGTTTTTTGTAATATTCTTCCTTTTTTAATATATAGAATGTCATTTTTAGTTAGTTTTTTATAGTTTAATTTTTCACATAAAAGTTCAGGATTATGAATAGATAGAGGAACTACAATAGATCTGGATAAACATATATTATCGTTATTTTTAATTTGACAAATACTCTTTTTGTTTACAATATCATCATCTTTGAGAATTTTTAGATGTTTTCCTCCGTGTGGTAATTCTATGACATGAAAATCGAATGTACATTCTTTAATATCTAATTCTTTGTATTCAATTTTATGTGTTAAAGCATCTAAATAGGTATCAGCCTCTGTAGTTGACATCATTTTAGGATGAAAAGGTTGACTTAATGCAGGATTGTGTACTATAATATCTACTTTTCCTTCTACTTTTCCAATAGCTTTTCTAAATAAATCCCTTAAAATATTATGATATTGTACAGGTCTAAGTTCATTGATTTCTACAATTTTATAAATATACCTATATGTGTTATATTTTTTAATATATTTTTGACTAATTTGAACAATTTCATAATCAGGTTTTAATAAATCTTCAAGATAAACTTCTATATCTACTTCCTTTTCTTTCTTTTACCAATTCTCCATCTTTATATTTCAAACCAAAATAATCAAATATATTCTTCAGTTTACGCCTATTTTTAGGTTCATTAATAAATTTTTTCAATTGTTCTGTAAGATCAGGAGCAAATAATTCTTTAAGATTCACTTCTGTTTTAATCTTTTTTTCTTCTTTTAGCTTAAATTCATTATTATCAAATTTCAAATTAAAAGAATTAAACACCTTTTTAATTTTATTACGTTTTTCAGGTTTTTCAATAAATATTTTCTTCTTTTCTTCCAAGTATTTTGATATATCTAAATTTAATAAATCTACTAAAACATATTTATATTCTCCAGTTTCTTTTATATATTTAATTAATAATCTAATTAAATCATCCTTCTTACAACCTTTTGGTTGTTTAATATTCAATTGTTTTACTACTTTTCTAAGTTCATTAATAGTCTTTGACTTTAAGGTGAGCTCCATTTATAAGGAAACATTTTTTGCAATACTTTTTCCTGGAAGATGCTTACTGTGATAAATACGTTTTAAATGTCTCTTTTTGTGTGTATAGGTATATTGCATACCACATTCACATTTAATTTTTTTATATTTAATTATGGAATCACAACATTTACAATGACTTTGGAAATAAATTTTTCCATTTCTATGATATATATAAAACTCATTTACTGATTTCATAGTCAAACAGTGTATACACTTTTTTGTAAGCTCCATTTATTAGAAAACATCTTTTTGAAATTCATTCCAGATTTTTTCATATTTCCTTTTGACTTTATAACAAAGTCTTTGAACCTTTATATTATTTTCAATTTTAAAATTATCACAAATCTTTTTCATAAAATAATAATAATTAACTGATTTCTCATAATGCATAAAATCTAAAAATTTTAAAAACATATCCTCAACTTCTTGAGTAATATTATACCTCCTTTTTATACGATTAAAATAACTAATTCTACTTTTATATCTTTGTTTTAAACTCTCATAATCTATAATATAAAAATATTCATCATCAAAAAATAGTAATTTCATCTTTAAATTTTGCGCAACTTCATTATCTGAATCTTCATTATCTGAAATATCAATCGATTCAACCATTTCAATACCATCGAAAAATTTAACATTCATTTATATACAAGTAAGGATAAGATCATTTAGAGTTTAACATTATGATAAAGTTATAACACATGAAATACTATTAATCTTTTTAATAGAATTAAAGAAAATATCATCATCCCTCGTAAAAATCATCATAATTGATTTAAAAGTTAAAGATTTTGAAAAATTTAAACTAATTCAGATGTCCAACTATTAAACTCATCAGGATATCCTATCCATTTTACAAAATATTTATTTCCTTTTTTTATGATTTTTTCAATTTTAAATACATCATCTTTTTTATTATATTTTACCATTTCATTTTCATAAAAAGTTCCTTCAATTTCTTTACTGTTTAAATCTTTTAATCGATAAATTATTGGATCAGTTTTTAATGCTTCAGATACTATAAAAATCTCTTCAGTAAATGTAGAATCATCTACTTTCCTGAACGTTTTTTTAATTGTTGATATTCTAACTCTATCCCCTATCTTAAATTTAGGTTTTTTATGATCTTTTTCGTATATACATTTTTATAAACTTGAGATTCATTTTCGTCTCGACTAGCCTCAATGTGTGTCATTTTAATAGATCTATGATATGAATTGTTATAATTTTTAAGTAATTTGGGTAATACATCAATCTATCTTTTAGTATTGTTAGCGTGCATATATTTTATAATTTTCTCTCATATACTTCTATTAAATCTCTCAGCTATTGCAGATTTTATTTCTTTATTATAAGTCGTAAACCAATGTATATTATTATCTTTGAATAATGTTTGTGTAACTTTTCCTGTAAATTCAGTACCTTCCTTCATTGAAATGAATTTTGGCTTTCTTTCTTTAAAAACTTCTTTGAAAGCTTGTACGACTTCTTCAGATGTTTTTCTTTTTATAGGGAAAACCCAAGCATATTTATTAAAAGCATCTATAACTGTTAACAAATAATTAGTTCCATCATTATATATGCTATAATTTTTTATAAATAACAAATCAGCGTCAAATTGATTATTACTGTTTGGAACATAAACTCTCCTTCTTTTAAATTTACGAATGACAGGTTTATATCTAGTATATACATCTTGTTCATGTAAAAATTCTTCAACATTAGGTAACCCTGTTTTTCTTTTCCATTCTTGAATACCACAATAACCTGTTTCTGGATTATAATATGTCTCTTTTAAATTCCTAAAAAAGTTTTCTTTTTACTTCCACAAATTGCACAAATACCTTTACCAACCGGTTTATTATTTTTAGAAGTAGTTTCATAATAATTTTTAGTTTGGGTTTTCTTTTTACACTTGATACAATATATAGAAGGAGAAATTCCTAATCCAAAAGTTTTTTTAGCTTTAATAATAGGTTTAATAATTCCTCTATCTAATCTTTCTCGATATGTTGGATCTTGTATAGCATTTTAATCATCTATTAATTCTTGATCAGCAACATGTCTCTGTTTAGCATCTTTTGTTTTACTATAAGAAATATCATGTTTTTTACATGCCTTATCAACTCTGTTTATTCCTGGATCACCTCTTTTTAATCTTTTTTCTAATTTTGTAAATTGACCACAATATTGATATCCTGGTAAATGCATTTCAAGAGGATTTATTTTATCTTGTAACCATCCAACAATATCACCACCTTTCATTTATTTAGGATGAATAAATTTATATCCATTCAATTGCATTTGTTTTACATATTTTTCAACTGGATAAATTTTAAACTTTTTATGAAATCCTTTTCTCGCATATAAATTTCTTCTTCTGTCATATTAGCTTTAAACGAATTAATGAATTCTTTATAAAAATTATAACAATGTCTATATTCTTCTTTTCTTTCTGCTATTTTTAATGCTAGATCAATAGCTTCTACTATTCCAACCGATAAACTTAAAAAAGCAAGCGGTAGAAAGGCTATTGCTGATAAACTCGTTCCACTTAGAATAACCTTACTTACTGATAATGAAATACTTATCTTTTGATACAAATTTCTACTCTTTCTGTAAACATACAATCTTTTTTCTAAATATTCTTCCCTTTCATTTATATAGGATAAAAAAAATTTCTGTATCTCATTTTTGGATTCACTAAATCTAACATTAAAAATCGTATTGTTTTGAACACTTTTATTATATATTTGTTTAAATTCTTCAGTACTTAATTTTCCATCTATCTCTCTTATAATCTGTTGAATTTCTTTTGGTTGTAGATTGAAAAATATAAAGCAATTACAGTTCTTTCTTATATTGATAGGTGTTGAATAATATGACTGAGATAAATAAATAATGGATGCGTTTTTCTTTCTACCTCTGATAAATAATTCCTGTATGGTTTTTTGATCTTTCTTAGTCACACAATCATCGAAAATAACTAAATTCTTTAATGTAGGATTTAAATCATCTACAGTAATAAAATCATCTGTAGAAAAGAATACTTCTTTTTTTGTATTTATCATATAATTCTAATAATGTTTTCTCATTCTTTATATTTTTACATTTTAAAATAACTTCTCTTTCTATATCTTCAAACATTGTATATTTTTCTTGTAATTTAAAATATTTAGGTTCGTATAAATCTTTTGCACATATATATAATGCATCAAAATTTAAAAAATCATAAATCATATTTAAAAGTAAATGTGTTTTACCTGAACCTGAAGGCCCCGTTATAAGCAATCTAAATGGATGTTTAGGTAACAAAGGATGTTGTTTAGGATCAGGTAACTCATCTGGTTCAGTGTAATCTTTAATTTTTAGCATTTTTATAGGAGTAAAATAATTTACTCGCAGTAACAATAAAATTAGCTGCAGTAAAAAAATTAATATTATATAAATGAACGAATTAGAAAAAGAACGAAAACACAAACTTGTAAAACAAATAAAAGATTCAATTAAATTAGTGAAATTAGAAAATGAAATAGGAAAGAATAGTGAAGATTAACTAAAAGAAAAATTAGGTATTCAAAAAACCTTAGAGGAATTTCATAAACCAGTCACTCAAGAAAGTGAAAAATATGAAAAATTAAATAAAGAGGTTGTAAAAAGTATTCAAAATTTTGTAGAAAATATTTCATTTCCATCTATAGAAGAGCCTATTGAAGCTGTGAAGGAATTAGTATCTGATACTTATGATATCGATAAAAATTTAAATTTAAAATATTTGAAAGAGGAAAAATTATACAGACCGTCAGTATTTTTAAATGATCAAGAAAAATTAAAGGAGATGTATGGAAGAGCTAAACAGTTAAAAGAAGGATTATCGATGAAAAGAGGTAACTTAAAAAGTACAATTTCTAGGCCTAAAAATTTTTCAGAGGAGGAATTAAATCAGAAAAAGAATGAAATAGCAGAAATTAAAAATAAAGAAAAGATGTTGCAAAATTATATGTATAGATTAAATTTGATTCGAAGTAGTAAAGAAATGAAGGTAGGTAAAGGATTGGATGTATTATCAAATGTAACAGAAAAAATATGTAATGGAAGTAAATCAAAGAAATCGTATAATCAAGTAGTTTTATTGTTAGATATGTTATTAAAAATGGAGAAATGACTTATAATGATGTACAACGATATCATAAACAATTTCTCTGTTAATAAATGATAAAAAATAAAGTTTATTTGAGTGAAGGTCAGAAAAATAAACTTAAATCAGCTTTTAGAAATAAAGAAGAACTAACATTACAAATAGATAAATCTAAAACTCCTAATCATGAGATGTATTTAACTAAAACTCAAATTAATCATATTAATGATGGGAAAATAATTACTATCAGAAAAACTCAATTAGTTAAAAATGGAGGATTTTTACCATTACTAGCAGCACTTACACCCTTTTTAATAACCGCTGCTAAATTTGCAGTTCCAGCATTAGCAACAGGTACTTTATCAGGATTAGCTAGTTCAGCTGTACAAAAGAAAATGAAAGGATCTGGGGGAAAAAACGTGGCAAGGGAATATATCAACCTTGGGAATTAGTAACAAAATGATTGAAGAAAATATGAAAAATGAAAAAGGATTTAGAGGTGTATTTACCTCTGATTTATTACCTAAAACAATAGGAATATTTGAAAATGGAATCATTAATTTAGATGTTTCAACAGGTCCCGGAACTCATTGGGTTTGTTATTATAATGACACTAAATATAAATATGTGGAATATTTTGATCCGTTTGGTGAATATTACGATATTCCTAAAAATATTAATTCATTTCTAGTTACATCCAATAAAAAACCAAAAATAGGTCATAATGATAGCTTTTTACAGAAACCTACATCTGTGAAATGTGGTTTATTTTGTATGAAATATATAAGAGAAAGGAATAAAAGTAAATCACCTAAATATGTTCTCAAATCATTTCCTACACAAAAACCCAGTGACTATAATGAAAAATGTGTTCTGTATAAATGATAATATTAAAATCCGAAGGTCATGAGAAATCAGAGGAATTTACTGTAAATTTCATTACACCTCTTAAATTAAAAAAATTAGCTTTAAAGTCGTTTTCTATGGAAGTTTCATGCTTTTATATAAGTGAGAATTATGGAAATAACATATTTAGAATATATACATTAGGCACAGATAGAACAATTACTATCTCAAATGGTAATTATACTGTAAGAGGTTTAAATGAGTATATGATGAAAATATTCGGTAAGGATCCACCTATGAAAGTTGGTATTATTGAAGCAAGACAAAGAATAGCTATTAAACTGAAAAAAGGTTGGGTAATTGATTTTACAAAAAGTAACTTTCACAAAATTATAGGCTTTTTAAAACTGACATATGGAAGTTATGATGAAGAAACAGAGGTTGAAGGTGAACATATAGCTCATATATCCAATGGACATGATAATATTTATATTCACTGTGATGTTGTAAAAGGATCTTTAATAAATCAATATAATTCAGAAGTAATTTATTCTTTCACTAATAAAAATCCTCCAGGTAGTATAATTTCAAAAGAATTTAATAATTGGATATATTTTCCTGTTAAAACGGATCCTGTTGAAAGAATAAAAATGAGGATTACTAATCAAAAAGGTGAATTAATTGATTTAAATAAAGGAGCTGTAGAATTTAATTTTATTCCTATTTCTTCTTCTTAAATAAATGAATAAACATAGATTATATAGAAAAAGTAAAAAATACAAGGATTTTTAAAGGTTTTATTGAAAACTAAACCTATTATTAAAGCACAGAATAAATTAAATGAAATATTTTCAATGAAGAAAGGAGGTGGTTTAAAAATTCTTCCTAAATAAATGGTTTATGATTTGAGTGATACTCATTATTATTATAATGATCACATTAAAAGTTGTGAATTAAGAGAAATTCATCCAAAAGAACATAGTTCTGATGAGAATGCTACCTGTGTTTTTCATATTAATGATACTAAAGCAAAAATTTTATATTCTAGAGGATATCTTGAACAAAAATTAAAAATTAAGAAAAATGATAAATCATCCATTGGAAACGAAAATGTGAGTCTGGTAAATGGTGGAGGTTTTATAAAACTTTAAAAGTACATATAAGAGATATCGAAATTGAATCAAATACACAGTCGAATTTTTCAATCATGAATCATGCTTTAAGATTAACTCGTTATATTCCTGATTATACAACATCACAAGCTCAAGATGAATTTTTTTATCTAGATACATCTGATTCAACTGACCGAAAAGAGTTAAAATATGATGGTACTTTAGAAGATACTACTAAAATAACTGAATTTTTTAATAACTTGAAAATGAATAAAGATTATAACGAAGGATTCACTAAGAGATGGGAACTAACGAAAGATATCAATGTCATTTAAATATGGACACCTTTAAAAGATATAATCGATTTCTTTAGAGAATATGAAAAGGTTATTTCTGGTTTTGAAGTGAAAATAGAAATTCAAAGAAAGGAAAATAAGAATATGATATATACTGATATAGGAAATGTTAATTATAAGGTAGTAGTTGAAGGTTAGCCTTGCATTTACCTTATATAGAATTTAAAAATTCTGCAGAAAGCGTGTTTATGGAATCATTTCTATCTGATAAAGATATAGAGGTAAATTGGGATCGATATAGATTTAAGATGACAGGTCCCTATAAAAGTGATAGCGCATCTGTCACAGCTGCAACAGTCTCTGATGAAATTTTAGGTGTCTATGTTATTCCTCAGTACGTTAAAAGGGATGGTAATTATGAAAAAAATAATATGATATTTGATAATATAGATATGACTGAATGCTGGTTGATGATTCATAATAAACAAATTCCTCTTATGCGTTACAAAACGAATTTTACCAATAAATAATATAACAGAGTGTATGAAGCTCTTTTACATGCAGGATTGAATGATATTAATACAGAAACAGGATGTTTGATAAATAAGAAGAATTTTGGAGATATGTATACTATTTTTTATTTTGACTTATCAATTCATGAAAACTATACCGATTTAAATAATTTAGATATTGAATTTAATTGGGAGAGATTAATGAATACTCAAACAGGAATATAAGTTTTATTTTATTTTTAAAGAAAAAAAGAGATGTTTTTAAATTTGAAAAATAAAACTATAACAATGGTTAAGAGTCTAAAATCATAAAATTAATGCTATAATAAATGAGTGCTTATTATCTACCTTATGATGATCATATGAAAGAAGGACCCATTGGACCTCCTGGTATAGGTTTTTAATTAATGGATGATGGAAATTATGATATGGAAAACAGAATTTTAAAACATTGTGAAAATCCTATAGATGATTTAGATTTAACCACTAAAAGTTTCGCTTTGAATAAAATAGAGAATAATCATTTTGAATTGAGAGATCTTATAGAAACTAAATATGATAAGGATTTTTTATCCTTTACTGAAGAAACAGACAAAAGAATAAAAGAAATAGATGAAACAACTTTACATTCTTTAGAAGAGGCCAACGGCCGTACCGTGCTGAAAACACCGGTTCTCGTTAGATCACCGAAGTCAAGCAGCATCGGGCGCGGTTAGTACTTGGTGGGTGACCACCTCGGAACGCCGCGTGCTGTTGGCCATCTCGGGTGCGGTATCCCCGTGGTTTGCGCGCTAGATTTGCACGCTGCCACAAATGCCGCCGTGTTCATGCGGAGTACGATCACGTTAAACATGTGGGTCCGTAAGTCCTTCCGAGATGTTGGTGGTAGGGGAAGGAGGGTACGGTCCCTGTGGATGCCTCCCCCACTGGGTTCCGGTCTAAATTGGGTGGCACTTCCCGGCCGTCCATACAGTTATCTTACACCTTTCTGGTAGGTCGGACGGTCTGGGTCTCAACAACAACAACATTCTTTAGAAGGAAAAGCTTTTGATGCAACAGCTAAAAGAATAGGAAATGTTTCAGATCCTATAGAACCTAAAAATGCTGTGAATAAAAGATATTTTGAAAAAATTTCATTAATATTAAAGAATGATATATTTGATGCAAAAAATAAAATTATTACGAATGTTTCAGAACCTGAAAATGATAAAGATGCTGTCAATAAAATATATTTAGACAATAGAGATATCTGGGTTACCATAGAAGATGATTTTCAAACTTTTAACTATTTTGGATATCAAAAAGCAAATTTCAACATGATGAGTTCAAAATTACTGGATCAAGAGATGCGATTAAATACAGATATGTATATGAAAATTTCCATATATTTAGTTATTTATGTAGAAAGTAAATATATATATGATAAAAGTCAAGATCTACATATATCACTAGAAATCAATGGTAAGGAAATTTTAGAAGCTCATACAGATACAGTAACCCGTTTTGCTTATGGAAAACGTGATGATATCATCATATTGTGGATAAAATCCCATGGTAAATCAAACACTTTAAAACCTTATATGCATACTGAAAAAATCCCTTTCTAAAATACGTTCATCAATAAATGGATTGGAATGAATTTTCTAAAAATAATTAATCTGAAGATGTAATTAGAAATCTGAAAGATCATGTAAATTGGGATTTATTTTTTCAATATTCATCACTGTCTGATTCTTTTATTGAAGAATTTGCTCAACCTGATGATTGGCCTGAAATTTCCAGATATCAAAAATTATCAGAAGATTTTATAGAAAAATGTAAAGATAAAGTAGATTGGGTAAACATTTCTCAATATCAAACTTTAAGTAACGAATTTATCATTAAATGTTCTGATCATTTAGATGTATATAAATTATCAATGTTTCAAAATCTTACAGAAGATACCATGAGAGAATTAAAAGATGATTTAAATTGGTTGTATATAACTAGATATCAAACATTTAGTGAAAATTTTATAGAAGAATTTATGCATAAATTAGATTTTTGTTATTTGATTAAATACAAATTTGATTTATTACCTGATCACCTTTTTAATGTTTATTGGAAAAAAATACAAGCTATGCAGATGAGTGAATTAAATAAAAAGTTTGGTCATCATGAAATAGAACCTTACAGAGAAAAAATTATTGAAGAGATTTGTGAAGCTAAAAAAGTCTAGAGAATGTGTTTATCTTTTGAGAACTAACAAAGATGAAAAAATAAATATTTTATAATAATGTTTCTAAATAAATGAATGTTATATATAATAATGGAATAAAAAAACATCTTTCTTATATATAGAGAATCCTACTGAAGTGATATCTATTTTTTTATTAAGTTATAATTCACTTGATGGTATAGAAAAAAGAGAAAAACTCATAAAAGAGATGGAAGAAAGAGGTTTTACAGATTATAAAGAATGAGTGAATTTATATTTATAAAAATGAGTATTATCAGAAAGTTTCAATAGGGTGACTGAGTGCATCTATTTATTTAAAAAAAAATAGCAAAATGACCCACCTGGCCCCAGGGTGTGATCTGGAAGTCTGGTTCCAACAGCTGTTTTAGAATTCTAGAACCAGAGTTCCAGATCACCCCTTGGACCAGGCCCACTGGCCTAGGACAAACATAAAACATACAGGACATAGAATCCACAAGATTCAACCCACCACTTATTATAATCTCGATGATTTGCCGCTCTCTTTGGACAACGACAAGAGCGGCTGACATGTCATTTTTGGCAATAAACCATCAACCCGAATTGATTAACAATCCGGGCGAGATTTGAACCTAGGGCCTTGATGTTAATAGGCCCAGCGCGCTAGCCGTTCTGCCATGGGTACCCAACATATGAATTAACAATTCATTAATATAACCTTTACATTGCAACTTTAAACGAGTCATTTTTAAAGCAGTATGCGAGAATACTTTAAAAGATCAATAGTTTTGATTTATCTGATCAAAAAATAGCAAAAATAATGTTTATAATATGTGATAAATACTTTCAATAAAAGTCATATGCTGAGTCTGGTTGATGGCTCCATCTTGTGAAATAAATCTCCGACAAGCTAAATATATATTATTTTCTCCTCACGCTACGTAATGAAGGACGTCATAGAGCGTTATCAAGACAAATTCTACACAAAGTATAGGTCGACTCGCAGTTTAGCTGATAAAACAAATCAAAATCGTTTTATTTTCGCTTCTTAAATAGAAGAGTTCTATAGACTGAGGCCGTTTATATTATATGATCCTATAATCATTTTTTAATATATTAGATCCTCTTTTTTTCATGCATTTTTAATTAAAATCTGTATAATGCAGTGGGGAGTGGTGACCCTCCACTGGATTTGCACCATAATGTGTAAAATATAGTATATTATTTGTAATTACCACTTATTTTTTTATTAAACATATGTTTTGTAATTTTATATTCATAATGATTTCATTTTTTTAAAATAAATTAGAGGCCTCAGGTCCTTTTTTTTTCATGCATTTTTAATTAAAATCTCTATAATTCAGTGGGTGTGCGTCACCCCCCACTATAATGTATAAAATTATCATCTCTTTTTTTATTAAGCATATGTTTTGTAATCTTAAATTCATAATGATTTCATTCAGGTCCTCTTTTTTTCATATTTCTATAATTATTTTCAATTTTATAAAAAATGTTTCGATTTAGTTAAAAATGTTGAGTTTTATCTATTAAATAAATGGGGGGGGGTCTCAACCCCACCCTTTAAAAACAGGGAATATTAGAGGATTCAGGTCCTCACGCATGTTTTTTTTAATATCTATCTATTTGATATTATTTTCTTTCATATATGCAAAGATTTGGTCTCAATAATGTCTCATTTTTAAGTCAATATGAATGAAATTTTAGAGTTCTAAAACTCTCTTGATTTTTTATTTTTTAAAAAATACGCATTTTTGAATGATTTTATACATTTTTGAATGATTTTATATATTTTTGGTCTTAAGAGGTTGTCCTGATTTTTAAAAAATGAATGGAAAATAGTAGTGTATGGGGCTGACTCTGTGACAAAATAACTATGTCATTTAGTCCCAGAGTCAGCCCCATACACTACTATTATATCAATTAAATTCCCATTTTATACGTGATTTTTGACAACAAAAAGAATAAGACTAACCCCATTACTCTAAGACTAGCCGTTCTTGAGATATTCTAGTTTTTTCACGTTTTCCCTACGTCACCTTTGACAATAAGTCCAGCTATCAAATGAGAACCAAATTTAAGTTTAACGTGCAAATTCAATGTCATTTAAAATACTTATGGCTGTTATTTTGTGCAGATAAACTCGAATTATTTTTGAAGAAATAAAGAGAACGTGAATATGAGTCTGCAGGGAAAGACATGTGCTGCCCACATCAGAATTTTTAACAATATTACAACAATGATTTATAGAAGTGAACGGGGATTATTTGCAGGCCATTTCGAAAAAAATGTATGATCTATATTTAAAGATCCACCAAATTTTTGTAGAATAAAATGTTCAACAAATTTAAGCTGTGTACCAAATTTTAACAGTCTAGGACGTAGGGAAGTGCATTAAAAATATTATCAAATAAGTATATCATGAAGAGTTATATAAAATTTATAAAAAATTTGAAAAATTGTTATCTACCAAATTTATTTTAAAATGTAAAGCCTCTCTCATAAACAAATGATTAAACAATTGGAAAGATATTTATTATATAATATATCTCCTTTTTCTTTCTGGAGGATATTCCAAAAAAAAAGAATTTAATTGAATTTGTCTTTTTCCCTATATTAAATAATTTTTAGTTAAAAAACAACTTGACATATTTTACTGAAATTTCTTTATATATTTTATGGGATAATATGAATATTTTCTAAAAATTTCGAAGCAATTTGTGAATTTTAAATTTGCTTAAAAAATGTTTGAAAAATTAGGTCCCATAGGGTTCGACGTATTTCATTTTTTCAACCCGGGTTCAATAAAAAACTAAATGGGTGATATTATTTATTTATATTCCCATAAGTCCCACAGACCGTCTGAAAAACATACTAAAATTTAATTTTGATAAAGTCATTTTTACGGCAGTTATCGTGCTAACGGGCAGACAGACAGAATGAACAAAGTCATAAACACTTTTCAACTATGTTGTAAAGTGTTAAAAAGATGTATCTCTGTTCTCAATATACAAAATTATGTATCTTCACAGAAAGATATGAAGATTAAAACGTTTTGTCTCCGTTATTAAACAAATTTAAAAAGAATATTTTTGTATTTCCACAAAATGACAGAGACTATCAAGGAAATGGAACTTAAGTTTGAAGAACACTAAATTTCATCAAGTAAACATTATTTTAATTTATTTAGTGCCACGTTATCTAATTGGAGACATTTTCTTTAATTTAGCGGCATTTAAAAAGTCACCAAATTTGTGGCCAAGTGGGATGATTTAATTAACCGACAAACGCTACCAATTCGTCATTACAATACCATCCCCTTTCAAAACACAATTAATTTCATTGATTTGACGTCATTATTAACAATTTGGTGACATTTTTATCAATTTGTTGAAATTTTCTTTAACTTGGCAATATTTTGCCCAATTTGACGACATTTGAAAAAGTCACCGAATTTGTCGCTATGTGAGACGGTTAGACTGATAGACAAACGTTACCGTAACATCAACATAATACTATGTCCTTTCAGAACATAATTAATTTTATTGATTTGGGGTCAATCTTATCAATTTGATGACATTCAGACTGACAGACAGACGCTACCGAAACGTTATTACAGTGCTATCTTCTTTCAAACCGCAATTAATTTCATTGATTTGATTTCGCTTTTATGAATTTGAAGACATTTTTTATCGGTTTGACGTTCTTTTCGTCAATTTCGTAGCATTTATAAAAGTCGGCAAATTAACAATATATCGCCAAATTTTTCACTAAGTGTTACAGAGAAGACGGACGGGCGGAGAAACGGGTTTTTCTTATTTTGATTAATTTAAAACTATTATACTTCTAGTTTTGATGCAGAGCAAAGCAAATCCAGGATGATGTTTCAACCGTAAAAAAGCGTATACGATAAGTTTATACTAGAAATAAAAGTAAAAAAAATCCATATTTCAGTTACACAGAAATTGAAGTTTGAAATAAATATTTTCTATAAAATAACGAATTCGCAATTGCAATATTTAAGAACTCACATTTCCCAAAAATGTTCCTATACCTCTCCAAGTATTTAAAATCCATATTCTACCTCTCTTTACATTTTCAGGAACGTGAAACAGTTTAAAACCTTCTTGAGACTGATTAGAGCAGTTTGGTGCAGAACACCCACTCATAATTATTTTAAAAACAGTTTCTAAAGAGAAAAGACAGAGCTAATGGATTTTCTTCCTTCTTCAGTGGGCTTCAAAATGCTTGTCAACTCAGCTCGATATATAGGAACCTTAAGCCTGAGTATCCGAAGCTCTGACGTCACAACATAGCTACTAGACACAAACAAGGCACATGGGACAAAATCGGTATTTTTTGCAAAATATATTTAGCTCTGTTAAACTTTGAGAAATTCTGATTTTATATTACAAATATCATATAAAAAGCACTTAAGTTTAAAATGAATCATGAATTTTTGTAGCGCAGGTAAGTTAAAAATTTACGCATGCTATATGTGCATTTGAGTCTGTAAGCAAGTAGTCTGTGTTAAAAGATAACATGTGTTATCTACATGAAATTTTTATTTAAAATTATAGAATACAATATCGTCGGTGAACTGATACCATTGCAATTAATGTTTGTAATGTAATTTGTGGTGAAAAACTGGTATATTTAACTGAGTGTAAATAAGATTAATATAGATTACTTAGGAGTTGACTTAGGAGTTGTAGTTTGAGTACGAGTATTTACACTGTCATGACTTAAGAGGAAAGAAATAAGAGTTTGGAGCCACACACCCCAGAGTTCTGGAGGAAATCAGAGATATAGACGAAGAAAGATGGGATTTTGAGAAGGAGTGTCCCGTAAAGGTTCCAAAGTAATGGAAAGAGATCTATGTGCGAGTGCATTAAAAATACGAGTAGGAGCCACACACCATAGAGTTATGGCCGTACTTCAGCACTAAGACCGATGCAAGCGAGATGATGAGCCCAAGACTAAACTGGAAGGTATGTGCTCTGAATGTTACCGGTCCTAGACACCATCGTAAAACTAATAATTCTTGTCGCATGTCTCCCCTCGCTAAAATAATCAAATAAAATTTGATAATAGTTGAAAATTGATATTGATGAAATTTAGTGTTATTGATAAATTGATGTTGTTAATAAATTATATTGTTTAAGTTTTAAAATAGTCGAATCTTTTAATATTAATTAATAATTCTTTTCAGGACTTACACATAAGCAAAATACCTTTCTGGTAGGTCGGACGGTCTGGGTTTCAACAACATAAGCAAAATAATTGGAGGGTTATTGCGGCACAACAACGAGCGATGTACTTAAATGTCAATTCCACGTTATGAAATCAACGGCCATGTTTTTATTGCTTAATAAACAATTAATATTAATATAATCTTAAAACTTAACTTATTTCAATTCCACGTCCCACATTTGATGTTTTAATGAATTTAATAATTAAAAGTGACTTGTATTTGCCATATTGCCACAGCTTTCATAGAAAATAATAGATAGCGCCACCTCATATGAAATTTAACTTTGGATATGATATCCGAACACAACCTGTAAGAAGAAACTTGATTGGCTCGATTTTCGGACGTTTTCACGGTGGGAAGACCTATGTCTCCGTTACTAGGATTGCAGGTCGCATCTCATTGGCTTTTATCCGCTTTATATTCCATAGCCTCGAATGTTTTCGAATGTTCCTCGCTTGAAGGGGGTATAGTAAAGGAAGAAAATGCAATGCTTGCTGTTTTAGTCATATCAAAGTTCATGCTCAAAGAAAAAACATGTCTGACCAATCTTTTATCAGGACATTTCCCTTCCACACAACCAAAAAAAGCAGAAAAAAAATCTTTGGTTCATACATCTGCTCTCCAAATTCCATCCTTAAAATATTAAAGTCCTAATTACTCATAATTCCAAAATTAGGCTCCCTTCCTTCCAAAAATATGTCTGGTACAATTTTTATCAGGTCAGAATTCCTCATATAAGCGAATGGAATCAGAATTCAATTTATTTTATTTCAAAATATTTCCACTCTATTTATCATTGCATATTATTTCTATTATAGTATTGAACTATACTTTTTCCTAAAATCACACAGGTTCGATTCTCTTCAACAAGCCTTGAAACCCGTAGAAGGATTGGATCCAAGTATTTCTTCAGTACATTTCCGTCGGAATTCCACGAAGCCAACGCAATCCTGTGCATTATCTTGGAGTTGGAATGGAAGTCTCTTTCCATTCTCTATGACGAACCAAAAACACAGGCATGTAAATTATTTTGTTCTCTGCTATTTCGTTTATAAAAATGAAAATGTAAGATGGGACCAGAAGAGTATCACTAGTGCAATGTTACCTCTATTACTGAAAATGGATATGAAAGCTACAGTTACTGATAAAAGGCTTATCTAGATGATTTTTCTTTAAAAACTGTAATAATGGCTATGGCTGGTATTCATTTTACTCTTATATATTAGATCTTAACTTACTCTTTTTACTGCTACTTTAAGCATTAATTCTGGATGACGCTGATAGCAGGTTTTAAATTTTCCAAAAATAAATTCAGTGTTATCTTAAAATATTAAAGTAATATTTACTTATACCACCATGTAATGCTGCATATTTGTATGATATATGTGAACTACATCTGTTGAGTGAAATTCAACCATTGAATACATAGCGGATATTGACGAAAGAATCTACATAACAGTGAAATACAGAACTTTCCAAATGCTTACTCACTTTTTAATCAAAACATTTAATCGATTTCTATTTATGTTAGTGCGCAATCTGTCATTTCATTTAAATATATTTTATAATGAAAGAAATAAAGAAACGTCAAATAGAAATCACTTTAAACATATTACTTGTTATAGTCACAGTTTGCACTATTTGTAGTTGTACTGTAATATCGAGAAAGCACCCTCTAAATTTCAAGAATTAAGCAAAACTTCAAGTTATTACTTAGAGTGGTAGAACTTCAAAATTTTAAGTTGATTTAAATAAATTAAAGACGAAATCTTTATATTCTAAAAGTCATTTAATAAACATCCTATAAACATGCACATAGATTAAAAGCCAGAGCGATTTCGGGCTTCACTATACCCTTCTTCAGTGGCATTATATGAAAATCGTACTAACAAGATTAAATACTATCTATACTGATAGGCAAAATTTGCATATTACAAATCACCATCACTACAACAAACACGATAATGCATCAACATAAAAACATGAGCAAGAGATTTAAATTGAAGGCTCTTATAATGCAAAATTAGAAGGCCAAATTGTCAAGTTCTATATTAAGCACACCATGTACTAAACAATTAATTTTACAATCAGAGATAACGTCTAGACACGCATGGAATCGAGAACGAGTATCCAGGTATAACTCAAAACATGCACAGAATCTAAATTACAGATAGAAGCACGGTATAAAATAAATGAACAGGGATTCATACATTAAAATTGACCGGGGGTTATTACATCTAATCAGAAGCAAATATATTTTTAAAAGGGGCTGAAAATTATCTTTAACCACAAATTGGGCAAGAGCTGTAGATTGTTTACCATTTTTAACGTCCCGAGCAAGTTCAGCTAACCGTATACCAACTGTACGTTTAGTGCTACCAATAGTACTACCAATATAAAACTAATAATAATAAGTTTATAAAATGTTTCATCAAATTCGCCGTAAATTTATTCAATCCAATTCTAAACTCATTTCTATTAACGACTGTATGCCGTTTAAAGCTAGTTTTCCGTATCACTCATACATTTTGCGTCCCTTATCCAATTCTGCACCGAGTTTAAATTTAGACCCACTCACTCGACTGTGATTAAATGATCCTATGATTAAATGATCCTATGTTTAATCGTATTCGCACTAATATATTTAAGGATAATCATAACTTTAAAAGCCTTTCTGAGGTATATGTGGTACCCCTTCTTTCTCCTAATAATCATTTTAAGTTTTATATTGGCATCACTAAACGTACAGTTGGTATGCGGTTAGCTGAATTTGCTCGGGACGTTAAAAATGGTAAACAATCTACGGCTCATGACCAACTTGTGGTTAAAGATAATTTTCAGCCCCTTTTCAAAAAATCATTTCTTTCGATTAGTTGTAATAACCCCGTTCAAGTTAAATGTATGAATATCTGTTTATTTATTTATGCAGTCCTTCTATCTGTAATTTTGATCCTGTGCAGGTTTTGAGTTATGCTTGGCGACTCGTTCTCGATTCCATGCGCGTCAAGCCTTTGCAATGTTACCTCTGATTTTAAAACGACTGTTTAGTACATGCCATGCTTGATATTGAACATGCCAATTTGTCCTTCTAATTTTGCATTATAAGAGCCTTCAATTTAAATCTCTTGCTCATGTTTTTTTATTGATACATTACCGTGTTTGTAGTGATGCCGATTTGTAATATGCAAATTTTGCCTATCAGTGTGAATAGTATCTAAACTTGTTGGTACGATTTTCATATAATGTCAGTGAGGAAAGGTATAGCGATGGCCGAAAGCTTTTAATCTATGTGTACGACTATAGGATGTTTATTAAATGACTTTTAAAATCTAAAGATTTCATCTTTAATTTATTGAAATCAAAACTGTTGCATTTATTTAAACAATGTAGTTGCGAATGGCTGTGCTAATTCTTTGGTATTGGATCATGTAAATTTATTAAATTAAGCAAAAACAATTTCTCACTTAAAATATTAAACATTTTTATAAATAATTAATTTATAAATAATTTTATAAATAATTATATTAAAAATTCCACGTCGGAATTTGTATCTGTTTATTTTTGACCTAATACCGATATGAAATGCAATTACTAGGAAATTGTTCTGAAACAAATTGCACAATTTCAACATAAACATTTAGATTTACATGAATTAGATCACCTCAATTTTATATATATTCTGACTTCATAATTGCATTATAGATAAAAATAAGTGCCTAAATATTTGAGGAGAAATTCCATATTCTCAGGAGGACTGTCTCCCCGAACGGTACTATCAACTTGTATATGATAACTTTGGGGAAATCTCAAAATTTTAACTTTCAGAAAATTATAAACAATTGTTATATCATTGGAGCACTCAAGTAATCAATTTTTCTTTAACTTAAAAGTATCTTCAATCTGATATTTTGCAATATCAGGGTGAAATCAGATAAGTTAAAATCATATTCCAAATGCCACGTTTACATTTCTCAAGGTATGATTGTACAATGAACTAGAGAACAGCCTTAAAATCTGTACAAATAGAGATAAGTAAACAAATATACGTTTTGGAAGTTTTTTAATTCCCTTCTAAAGTGTGAACATGCCTGTACATGAACACCCAAATGAGCTCTGTAATAAACACTTCAGTATTTTTTCAAAAAGACAATAGATGGTAGTACTGATCCAGATTTTTGAACATTTGTTTTGTTCACGAAACAGTCAAGTTCCAGAATGATCCGAATGGCGTTCGAAGCACGTAACAAGCGTGTTGTAAGATATAACTAACCCTAGCTGTGCTTTGTGAAATATCTACAATTTGTATGTGTAATTAGCAGCATACACGTTCTTCGTACGGAGTATATAATGAAAGAAACTTATAATTTGAAATCATGTGCAAATTCTGTTAATAAATTAAATTTATTGCTCCTAAAGAGAAGTCAAAGAATATCTGTTCTCACTATGCGAAATTATCTTCACGGGCAGATCTGAAGAATAAAACATCCTGGCACCGTTTGTAAGCAAATTTACAAAAAGGAAGGAATTCAGCCAATATATGCAACCCCGAACTACTTATATTGTCGCAGATTAGAAAATATGCCAGTGTGTTAGTAGAAGATTACCCGTATTACAATATGAGTTTCAAAAGTATTTGCCAAAATAAAAGAGATGAGGTAATAAATTGAAAATATCATTAATCCCCATACTCTTTATACCAGAAGGTCGTAATTGATTCCAATATATGCCAATATACAGGATGTCCACAAAATAACGTTAGGTGTTCAGAGGCCTCTTGCGAGTAATGTATTGGACGAAACGTAACAAAATTCGGTGGGCGTACACAGTGGAACATGCGGTTTCGATTTCTAAAAAAAAAAAATAATTCCAAAAGTCGCCTCCAGAAGGGAATTTAGGCGCTGTTTACCGTGTAAAATGCACTAACTTGCATAATCGCGTTCCGTGTACCGATCATGTGGATAAAAGGAAAGTCTACGAAAATTCTCATCATTCGGAGGCAATCTACCTAGAACAATCCGATGGCTCTTGCCTTACATAACCGCGCTTTGTTAGTCAAGTTGTATTATAAGCGGAACGAGAATGCCATTGCTGCTCTTTGTGAATTCCGGTGGTAGAAGAAGTTACGACGAGGACCGATGAGCTTAACAAACTTAAGAAACATGATTCAACGATTTAAAACTACCTGTGGCAAATGTCGTGTGAAGCATGCAGTTAGTTCTTGGTACAGAATAGTGGTCATGTTGAACCTCATTTGTAATTAACAGTAAAAGTTGGCATGCATTGTTAACAAAATTGATGTGTACACACCCATTTGGCATTTACTCATTCATTATTCACACTACTACACTTTTGCAGCGCCCAAATTTCCCCTGGAGGCGACTTCTGGAATTTTTTTTTTTTTTTTTTGAAATCGAAACCGCATGTTCCACTTCGTGCGCCCACCAAATTTTGTTACGTTTTGTCCAATACATTACTCGCTAGAGGGCTCTGAATACCTCACGTTATTTTATGGGCACCCTGTATATCAAAACATATGCCAATATACATGTACTACTTATATTCCCGTAGATTAGAAGATATATCCATGCATTTATAGAAGATTACTCGTACAACGATATGAGTTTAACTCGTACAACAATAAATGAGTTTAAACAATTTTTGTCATAATAAAACAATTGCATAATAACTTGAAAATATCAATAATCCCTGAATCAATAATCCCCGAAAATATCAATAGTAATAACGTTTAAACAGTAATTGATATTATACAGTCAAAAATACTATAAGAAAAATCAAATCGTTCTTTTCTAAAATGTATTTTTATATCCATTTATTATTAGCACTTTACAACAAAGTTGAAAAGTGTTTATGACTTTGTTCATTCTGTCTGTCTATCCGTCAGCACGATAATTGCCATAAAAATGACTTTATCAAAATGAAATTTTAGTATGTTGTTTAAGCGGTCTGTGGGACCTATGGGAATATAAATGAACAATATCACCCAATAATACCACCTCAAGCGCAACCAAAACATCAATACCTTCAAAAAGGATTGCATTGCAAGTAACAGGATGGTGAATCAGGCTATTAAAAAACTCTACCCTATTAAATTCCTGAGAAAATGTTATAATTCCATTTTCAATAATAATGAAGAAGGCAATTCCTTTAATAAGGATAAGCTAATTGTAGTACCGCTGCGCAACTTGTAATACCCAGCGCATGTGTGAGTGGTGTTTATATAGTACAGTTAATCTCTGTAATTTTCAGTCTGTCGGTTCCGTCTTTTCATACTTTGATGTTCTTGTTTGTCCTTTTCGCGTGCTATTGACGTTACGCATTTAGGGGGAATGATCACTGAATTGCATTGGTTACGTGAGCGTTTCCCGGGCTGAAAAGCTGCTTTAAACGGGAAAGAGGGGTCACAATCCCCCTCTACCATTTCATGCATCGCACTTGGTTTTCCCATTATTTTCGTTGCAAATTATTATTATATATATATATATATATATATATATATATATATATTAATGGAACTTTATTTTACATCAGATTTACAAAGACATTTGGAAACCAACAAGTACCAAATCCTCCTCAAGATTGTCATATTTGAGAATATTCTGTATAATAGAATTGCATTTTTTCGACAAATCGAAGGCATCCCAATGGGAAGGGGATGTTCCTCGTTGCTTGAGGATTTTTACCTACATCATTATGTGAAAGACACTCATTTAATCAGCGAAATTCCATTCTTTTGTTTCGTTGATGACGTCATGATTGGTGTGGATAATCAATATACCAAGTTTGATTTTACATATATATATATATATATATATATATATATATATATATATATATATATATATATATATATATATATATATATATATATATATATATATATATATATATATATTTATATTGAAGGCTGAAGGGAAGGAGGGGAAACGAAATAGGCTGCTCCGGAGAAAAATGTAATTGCTTTTTAGGAAGGAAGGTTCCAGTTTAGTGGCGCTGCTGTTAGCACAGTTACGGTTGTTCAATTCAAATACCATTAGGTTGATTAGAAGTTTATTTGATTTTTATTAATTCCTTTATTATCAGTACTGTTATTTTCTCAAAATATGGTTTCTGGTTGAAACTCGGGATATATCAGTAACAGAAAACAACGTAAAATTGAAAGTGAAAGGAATCCCACAAACACACAGGCAGATCTTCAATTTTATTTATATAGATAAAAACTTACAATTTCCTGTTTCTCGTAACATTTCACTCTATTTGCTTGTGATTAATACATTCTTAAAAACAGTGCATAGACTGAAATATAGATTGCATTTTAGAATGCTACCTTTTAGAACAGTGGTATATTTGAAACATCCTCAAAAATACAAACTTAAAATAGTAAAATTTCTAGAGAATTGTTAAGAACATAACATAAATTTTAAATGTGTAATTATTACAATTTGATTTATGTGCTTGACAATATGCATATTCTGATTATTTTTGTTACAAAAGTGGATTAGCACTTCACGACAGGAAAATATCAATCAAGAAAATAAAATCTAAAAATATATTGTGGATAATGTTACATTTTCATACGTTTATATTCCGCAATTTATACGCCCGCATTTTAAAATTAATGAACAAGTGCTATAATTCTATTAAAATTTGCATAGATGAAAAAGAAAATTAGCACGTCTTGTATTTTTTTAATTTACTTGCAATACAATTGAAATACGTTAATATAGAGTGGGATGTTATTTTCAAACTAAAACATTTATATTAAAACTGCGTATGACAATCGAAAAAAAGGCAGTGAAAATTTAGAGTTTTTAGTTTACGCAATGTGCACTAGAGGGCGGTACTGTTAGCAGAGTTATGCAGTACATTGTTCTGCTCATGAAAAAAATGCCACTCCTTACTAATGTGTGTCCCCTCCTTCTATCTCGTCGTCATGATATATATATATATATATATATATACATACATATATATATATATATATATATATATATATATATATATATATATATATATATATATATATATATATATATATATATATATATATATATATATATATATATATATATAATTAAAAATGAATATTACCACAGAAACTCGTAAACAACTAGACAGAAAATAAGAAACCAATATACAATACGCGCATAATGCAGCAGACAAGTATATGGGTAAATATTTGAAATGTAATAATAAAAATTATGGTGGTAATAAGAATTATGGTATGTAATAATAAGAATTATTATATGTGGATGTATATATATATATATATATATATATATATATATATGTATGTATGTATATATATATATATTATATATAATTATTAATTATATAAATAAAAATGAAAAATAATAAACTAAGTCAAAAACATTAGAAAAATCAAAAAATCGGAAAATAAGATGCATTAACATTAATGTTTTGAATTTTATTTTCGCAAAAATATGTAACTTTTGTCAGTATTGAAACTACGTTTTGAGCGCCCTTATAATGGTGTATAGTGGCATTCTCGATTATCCATTTTTCATATGAATTACTTGTTTAGTAGGAATTTTCATTTTTGATTCATATTCATATTCATGTTTGCACATTTGGGAAGTTGTATTCTGCATTGCTTGTCCAGTCTCCAGCTTAGACTCACTGGACGGGTTTGGGAGTAACTCCGTGAACGTTCGTACTGCCTCCCTGGTAGAATTTCGACTTGTTCATTCCGGTGCTTCTAAATTAAGCTGTTGAGGTTGATCGTGTATACACGTGGTAGAAGAATGGTTCATGCCGCATGGTAATACAATTTTCTTATTGTATCCTTTTTTCATTTTTTGTTGCCTGTAGTCTGAGTTTAAGTATTTATAGTAATGTACTATTGCTTAATCTGAAACAGGCATTTGTTTGGGTTAATTGGAATTAAATACTCAGACCTGACGATGAATTTAATTCTAATTAATCATCGAATTTGGGATGGTGTTGTTCTTTTCTCTTATCGGCATTATGGCCGTGAATTTGCTTCTATGGTGATGTTAATATTACTTGAATTGTATTTTTTTATTTTTACATAATTCTTATTATTACATTTCAAATATATATATATATATATATATATGTATATATATATATATATATATATATATATATACAGGGTGAGTCGGAATTGTTTTTACAAAAGCAGAGGGGTGATAGTACCTCACCAGACGAGCAATAATTACCATGGAACATAGGATCGCATTGCACTCACAGAGGCAGAAAAGAGTAAAATTAGAATACGAACCTGCACGTACACCAGTGCTGGAAAAGCGAATGAACGATACCAAACGTTAAACAAACAGATTTATTGTGCTGCGACAAACTCACAGCAAGTGCTCAAAGTGGCGACCACGCGTGTCGTTGCACCGTTCACACCGCCGAAGGAATGTCTGACGCACCCTCTCGAAGATTCCGAGTGTGGTGTTAATGTGGTCTGCGACAACAACGATGCGCGCGACGTGATCTTCCGCCGAGTCCACAGGCGTCTCGTACAATAAAGATTTCATATGGCCCTAGAAGAAAAAGTCCAGTGGGTTGAGGTCTGGTGAGCGAGGAGGTCACACCACAGGTCCCCCACGTCCGATCCAGCGTGCGGGATATGTGGCATTCAATAAGTTCCGGACAGTGATGGAAAAGTGTGCCGGGGCTCCATCGTGCATAAACCACATGTCGCTCTGGATGGGGAGCGGAACGGCCTGCAATAAACTGGGCAGCACGTGTTTCAAAAATATACGGTATGTTGCGCCGGGCAAAAGGTCTGGCAGGGTGTACAGGCCGACCAAGTAATCACCAAGGATACCTGTCCAGATTTCACGGTAAATCGGTGATGGTATTTACGATGGGTTGTGCAGTGGGGATTACAGGCAGACCACACGTGTTGATTCTGCATGTTGAAAATGCCTTCTCTGCTGAACGTTGCCTCATCGCTAAATAAAACTAATGCAGGCAATCGTGGATCAGTATTCCTCATCCCGAGCATTCACAGCACAAAGGCTGCCCGGCGGGGATAATCATCTGGGTGCAAAGATTGCACGTGGTAGGGGTGCATGCGTTCCTCGTGCAAAGTACGCCATACCACTTTCTGAGAAACACCCATTTCGTTTGCCACGACTCGCGTACTGGTGGACGGAGCTGCTGCAAGTCTCGTCAGGACTCACTCTTCCAGTTCAGGCGTTCGTGCAATTCGCGAACATCCTGCATTGCTGTTAGCGATGGCGAGGGATCCGGTTTCTCGCAGTCGTCGATCAACACTTGCAAAGGTAGGATGACTGGGAATACGACGCGTTGGAAACCGCTACTCGTACAATCTTCGTTCTGCGCGTCCATTCCCTTTGGCTTCACCGTATGTGAGGTGCATGTCGGCCAATTAATCGTAGGTGTACTCTGCCATAGCATTCACGCAACGTGTCGGACGATCTTATCACGGAAATAACTTGCAGCATTGAAGTTGTGCCGGTTTTTAAAGAGCAACGTGTGCTCTGATTCGCTATCGCCGGAACCTACTAGGAGCCAGTGATGCTGATTCTGCTCCCTGTGCAATTGCATACGGTAACTGCGTTCGTGTCTGGAGTAGGAGATACTACGTAGGCATGTACATAATGACGTCCGAGGCGCTGGCTGCGTCATGCTCGACGTGGTTCGACGTGCCTCTTTTCTGCCTCTCAGAGTGCAATGCGACTTTATGTTCCATTATATTAATTGCTCGTCTGGTGGGGTACTGTAACCCCTCTGCTTTTGTAAAAACAATTCCGACTCACCCTGTATATGCACACACTGCTGGACAATTACTAAGGACGGATAGCACTATCACCCATAGCAACCCCAAAATGAGAGGAAGCAAAATGTAGAAAATTAGAATAAGAGCGGGATACTAAAAGAAGGGGTATGCGTATGCAAATTTTTCATACATGTTCATCACCTGATAGCGCTGATAAGAGATTTAAAGGAATTGCCGGCTCTGGACAGTTTCTGTTCCAAGTGAAAGTTTTACGCGAAAGATTTAATTGACGAACTCGATATTTTCAGTATATCTTCCCGATATCACTTAGATGATTTTACTCGTAACCGTATTATTGGAAAGTTCAATGAAGAGTGCAAAATAGCAGATATTGCCAGTGAGTTCGACATCGCCCACAACGTTGTTTCACGGCTGTGGCAAGCATTTTTAACAACTGGAATGTGTAGCAAGCGTCATGGAGAGATCGTGTTAGAAGTACGACGCCTGCAGGAGACATGTACATTGTCCTATCGGCAAAAAGGGACTGGCGAACTATGGCTCAGCAGGTGGCAATTCAGTTTCTTGTTACCACAGGACAGCGGATCTCCCGATAAACTGTAGCTAGACGTTTGGGAAGGAGAACTATACGCCAGCAGACCTGTTTTGTGTGTCCCATTGTCTAGGTTGCACCATACCGCCCGTTTGGAATGGCGTAGTGATAATTGCAATTGGACCGGACAAGACTCAGCTTGCGTACTATTCTCAGATAAGAGTAGGTCCAGTCTGTCATCGGATTGTAGACGTCAACTAATCTGTCGTGAGAATAGTACTGCTTATCTTACAGAACATATCCAGGAAAGAGACCGGTATCAGACATGCAGTATCATGGTACGGGTCGGCATCATTATCAATGGCAGCACGTACCTACATGTGGTTGCAACCGAGACTATGGCCGGCCAGCGATACATTGAGGAAGTTCTAGTGCCTCATGTTCGCATATCCGTGGTGCAATCAGTGATAAATTTTCTTGGTGGACTACAACGCACCATATCATTGAACACTCGCTGTTCAGGATTGTTTAGTCAGCGAAGGGATTCAATGCCGCATATGGCCAGCACGTTTTCCAAATATAAACCCCATTGAAAATGTTTGGGATGCTTGGGGAGGCGACTTGCTGGTCGACAATATTCTCCAACAAACTAGAACAGCCTCTTCCGTGCATTAACAGTAGAGTGGGATAACTTGCCTCAACAACTGCTGGATAATATTGTGCAAAGCATGACATGACGTGCGGCAAGTTGCATCGCACTCCACTGTGGACATATCCCGTACTGTCATCTTTCTCAATGGGGCCTGTTGTGATCCATATGCATTTCTCCATTTCTTTGTACACAGCATCAAATGAACACTTCTTTAATTACAGATGTTTCAAAACCTTCTGCAATTTTCAGAACAATAAATGATCTTTATTCTAATGTCCGAACAGGGTGGCAACAATATTTTAGCCTACTGAGCCTCCATCCCCGCTTAATATTGTGCTTTATTGCAATTTGTGGTCCGCCCAGCAGTATATATATATATATATATATATATATATATTAGTTTAAAATTCCAATGATAGAATAGAGAGAGAAGTTGCAACTCAAGAAGAGAACAACAGTTACTCAAACAAAACCTAGTTGCCACTCAAAAATCCTAACTTTAAATAAAATCTACATAATAGAATGAAGTAATAAATAGCGAATCATCAAGCAAATGAAAAAAAATGCGAATTTAGAGTCATCAAGCTAAAGATAATCAACCAATATCAAAGTTATGGAATCGATAATAGAAAAACAAATAAATTCCAACCATTAATTCTATATACGTGAAAAAGGGATAGGCCTAAATAATTGAATTGTTTATTTCGAAAAAAAAAACTCTTTGTCGGGTCCAAGTATTTAATCAAAATGAACACAAAATACATATGTTTCTGAAGAAATAGACAGATTATATATATAAACTATTTCTACTTGAACAACACACATAAAGACAGAACAATTATAAAAGAAACAAGAATAGCTGGATTATAAAACGTGCTAACCATAAGAGCCAAAAATGAAGAGACAAGTGTTGTCAATCGCAAAATTTAAAAGTACAGATCCACCGTTGCCAATCGTGCGAAACAAATAACGGTAACGCGAAAAAGCAATAAAAGGTAATATTTTAAAATAAGATCTACAAAATAATAGGGCGTATAAACGAAAAGAGTGAGGCTAATATACTCGTATAAGGGGATATAATTAAAATGTAATGTTAAAGCTAGAGAATGTTGATGTCTAGCCAATATATGATACATAGAAGAGAATTCATGAAAATTCAGCTAATCCAAACTTTTTAACAGTATCATTAACTAAATATGCTGGATATTTGTACAATTTGCTGGTAATTTTTAGATTATTTATATGCATAGCGTAAATTTTTTTATCTGATATTCTATAAATTCTAAAAAATTGATTAAGGATAATACTTCTAAACAATTATTAATCTGGAATTAAAAAATAATATTTTAGTAATGTTGAAACTTAAATTGTCATTTCTATCATATAAATTAGTAACTATACCATTAGTAGGATCAGCAATTATATTTAAATCCAAAAGATTAATATTATTACTAATGGTATCTTCATTAGGAATTAATTCCAAATTGTCGGGATAGAAATCTATATCTATGATATAATTTTCAGTTTATACTAAAGATATCAGATCATCAACATACCTATAAATTTCATAATCTAATGAAGTAAAAGACTGTTCACAATCATAAAAGTATAAATTAGCTAACATAGTACTACTGCATCTATCTTGTGGAATCCCTGAGACTATATATATATATATATATATATATATATATATATTTATATATATATATATATATATATATATATATATATATATATATATATATATATATATATATAATTCAAAATAAAAAATATTGTAACTGTGGCACAGAATTTAGATACACATGTGTGAGGATACTATTGTTGATGATTAGTGTATGCTAATTTTACTTTTCGTTATTCTAATTTATGTACGAAACTCCTCAACTCTGATTCCGAGAATCACCTACTCACGATTAGACTTTCAGATAAGGAGAAGGTCTTCAGGACTTAAATCGTGAGTCGTCGTCGGTCAGCTTCGGCTGCTACCTTTCTACCGAGTTCGCGTGTGTGTGGTTCTGTTCATTCATGGAAGTTCGCCTTGAAGTTATAGCCTCTACAAATTGTCAGTATACCGGGTGGTCAGAATTAAAACATCTCTACTCTGAGCTCTCTATACATCGAACTACTCAGTGTAAGGGCTCCAAAATTGTTGAACCTACTATTCAAGACATGGGGAAAGGGATTACGCGAAAAAAAATTAGTTCCAGAAACACCGATAGGTGGCACTGTACAACAGAAAATATGCACAAAATAATCACAAAAAAAACAAACACATGCGATAGCGAATATTTCCTTTTAATTTCTTTTGCTGATATGCAAAAAAATAAGATAAAAAAGTGAAGAGACTTAAACTGTCATTGTAACTGCAATTTCGCACTGTAAGCACAAAAATTTGCATAAACCCTTGGTTTGCAGCTACTATGTTCTGGGTATAAAAGAGGATAAAACTGGGAAATTTTCATTCTTGTCAGCGATGGCCATCACACTGCCAGAACGCGGTTTACTTGTGAAGCTGTTTTATGAAAACAAAGGACATGCTGCAGCTGCACTTCGAGAGTTTCGTCGACTTAAGAATTTGCGCAAAGGACCATTACTTCCACAAGCTCTCAGGAGAATGATCGCTCGATTCGAGAAAACTGGACATCTTGGAGTTCAGCCGGATCGAGGACGCAAATCGACTCGTTCAGATGTTGTTGACGATGTTGCCACCGCTATTGTTGAACAATCAATGGGTAATGTTATAGGCTGTAGTTGTGCACGTGGAGTGTCACGACATTCGGTGTTCCCTACAGCAGAGTGCGGAACGTACTGAGTAACATAGTGCTTTTTTTCCCGTACAAAATTAGTCACAATCACCACTTGCTAACCATCGACAGGGAGAAGCGACTGACCTTTGTATTGACATTTCTGGCTAGAGTTGAAGTGGATGCATCGTAGCCATGTCAGATTCTATGGAGCGATGAAGCGCATTTCCATCTAAGTGGAACAGTCAACACCCATAACTGTCGCATTTGGGACTCGGAAAACCCTCGTACCTTCCAAGAGATTCAACTTCACTCACCGAAAATTACAGTCTGGTGTGGATTCACAGCCACATTCATTCTTGGACCTTTCTTTTTCGAAGAGGCTACTCCCAATGGCCCTGTGACATGCACCGTGACGGCCAGGAGGTACAAAACCATGCTCGAAAATTTTGTTGTACCCCAACTGCAACAGCACCAATGTCTTAATTCAATTAATTTTATGCAAGATGGAGCGCCTCCACACATTGGACTTTGTATACAGCAGTTTCTTCGGCAACATTTTACTAATGGTAGAGTAATTAGTCGTGCGTTACCGACAACCTGGCCATCTCGTTCTCCAGATCTTAATCCCCGTATTTTTGGCTGTGAGGATACTTAGTAAGTCGTGTTTATCGAAGACGTCTGGTAATCTTGGCAGATTTGAAAGACAGTATCACTCTGCATATGAGAAGCATCTCAATCGACTATTACGATCCGCAGTTGAACAAGCTGTCCACAGACTGAAGATTTTACATCTTGAGGAAGGGAACCATATTGAGCAGCATGCCCTGTATCGATAAGGTCCTTGTGATATGAATGTTTAGTACGTTCGAATAAAATGTGTTACAAATGTGTATTTTGAGTCTTTTCAGCATATTTTCTGCTGTACAGCGCCCCCTATCGGTGTTTCTGGAACTAATTTTTGTTTTCGCGTAATCCCTTTCTCCATGTCTTGAATAGTAGGTTCAACAATTTTGGAGCCTTTACACTGAGTAGTTCGATGTATAGAGAGCTCAGAGTAGGGGTGTTTTAATTCTGACCACCCGGTATATCTATGGTATAATAATTTGATCAGTATAGATTCAGTTCAGTAAGATGTTATGGTTGAATTTCGGTATACATTATTGTGTCAGCGGGTTAAGATATGGTATTGCTAGCTTTGTAAATATTCTGTATATGTAATTGTATTTTGAGTTATCAGCGACGTTAGCTGGAATAAATTATGTGGTTTGGTAATGTCGTAATTCCTTCGTTGAACTCTAGTCATTTGGTTACTGGAAGTGTAAGTTAGAGTGAAGTAAATTACAGTGATGCAAAAAAACGCATAATTTTGGGAAGTAGTGAAACAGAATAAGTTGATACTTTACAAAGTAGCCCGAACAGCCTTAACTCGGTTGCAACTTTACAAAGGCTACCCGCAAAGTAGAATCTTTTGTAATGGCATCCGCAAAGTAGAATCCTTTACAATAGCAACCGAACGTAAAAGAAGGATAGCGACAATTGTGGTGTTTAAATATGTTGCACAGTGATATTGTTGAAGACCTAGACCGTCCGACTCGCCCGAGGCCGTGAGCAGATATTTTGGGCGGCCGAGAAAACATAGAGTGATATTGTGTAATAATGTTGTGTAATAATGCTGTGTAGTAATATTGTGCAGTAATATTACGTAGTAGTATTGTGCAGTGATACTGTGTAGTAATATTGTTCAGTGATAATGTATAGGGTAGTGATATTTTTACAGAATTTTATGTGATAGTTACAGTTTTCAATCGTGGTAGTTTAAATTGATCAGTAAGATTGCTGTTAAATATGATCGAATTTAAGTTACAAGAAAGTAAAATAAAATTGAATATGTCGCAAGGAAATGATGTGGATCAGTTAGCACAAACCTTTGTAGTAACTGCAAATAATTCTATTGAACAGTATGGAGTTATGTTAGCACAAGCTAGTTCATTGGCAAATTCGTCGAAATTTTCTTTTCACGGGTTAAAGTCTAGCGGAAAGTTTATTGAGGATCTAGAAAGGTATTTTGAGGGAAATGTATTTAATGAAGCATAAAAGTTAGTAGTGGCATAGAATACGTTAATAGGTAGAGCAAAATACGGGTGGGATGTGTTAGGTGAATATGGTGTAACTAATATTTCGGAGTTTAAGGATAAGATTAAGCAGGCATTTCCAGACGACAGGGAAAAATTTCGGTTAGAAGCGGAACAGTATGGTAAACGGCAGACGGAATATGGATCGGTAACAAAAGTTTTGTCAAGGAAGGTAGAAATAGGAAAAATATTAGAACTAAGTTCGGAATTAGACATCTAGATGTCAAGATTTTTTTGGGATAAAATGCCGAGAACAGCTCAGGATTCTTTCTTTAAAACAAAAAAATACGATGAAAGACACACACACCCAAACCCTCGGCCGTCCATACAGTTACCTTACACCTTTCTGGTAGGTCGGACGGTCTGGGTCTCAACAACAACAACAACACACCCAAACCCTCTGTATAATAATCAGTATCGTAAACGAAATTACAGAAAGGCAGAATTTAAACAAACCAGTGCACAAAATTACAGACCTAAAAATCAAGGACATAATTATTTCAATAAAACGGATAACTATCAGTTAAAACAAAGTACCCTGAGACGGGGCAATGTACTCTATAACAAGGATAAAATCCCAAACATAAATATCAACACAGTGCAGCTAATGAATTCAACGCTACCACATATAGTGATTAAATTAGATGGAATTGCAGTAGATGTACTAATAGACACGGGAAGTGAACGATGTTTCGTATCAGAAGAATATTTTAGGGAAATGTGCCCGATACAAAGATTATACAAAGTAAATGATTTGGAAGTGATTACAGCTCAAGGTGATGTAGGTAATATTATAGGATCCTTCCGCGGAAAGAGTGAAATTCGAAACGAAAGATCACAATGCCACTATTAGTACTTAGAAAATTACAATTCCCAGTGATCCTAGGAGTGGACTTTTTAAAGGAAGCAAATGTTGAACTAAATTTTAAATTAAATTCAGTAAAGTTTGAAATGGAAAACTCAAGAACTGTGCAAGAAAAAATAGAAATTGATTTGACAGAAACCGACTTAACTAAGGACCGAAAAGCAGATTTACAACCTGGTGTTGATTTTGTAAAATCTAAAGTGATAAAGATTGGAGTTATGGTGGAAACAACTGAAAGTAATCGAAAAAGTGTTGAAATACAGAATAATGATCAAAATTTTAAATACACGCCTATGAGGGAATTAGATGCTGAAATAAAGAGTGTATCCCAAAATACTTCAGACCTTAAAAATCGGAATGAACGAAATAGGATGATGGAAGTTAAACGTTCAGTAGTGTAAGAGAAAACGGAAATAAAAATGGGTTCAACGGAAGACAATGCGATAGCCATTCAAAATTATCTAAAATTAGTCGAATTTTCAAATTCCGAAGTGCAAAAAAGTAGAAATAAGGAAGTTGCGGAAAGCAACGGAGAGCGTTGCGGAAAGCAACAGATTAACGGAGGCAAACAGTAGAGTGAAAGATTTTGAAAATGAATCGGTGATTCAAAATATCAGTGAAATATCTACTGATTTATCCAGTTTAACTTTTACTAAGAAAAGCAACGTTGAAAAGATCATAAATTGTGACGATCTGATGAGTGAAGCTAGTTGTACATCGTCAGAAAGGAGTGATATTTCTAAAACATGTAAATCTCGTCAGGAATCGAAAATAAGTATTTCTGATAAATCGGATCATGTTGCAAAAATAGAAAAAAGGTAGCAGTTCCAAATAGTGAACACTCTGAAGAATTCAAAAAGGCATAAAAAGAATTTGAAACAAGTCAAAAACACAGATGATCGGAAACTATTCATAAAGCGAAATTTGAAACACGTCAAAAACTCAAAGGATCAGAAACTATTCTTAAAGCGGAATTTGAAACACGTCAAAAACTCAAAGGATCGGAAACTATTTTTAAAGCGGAATTTTAAACACGTCAAAAACTCAAAGGATCGGAAACTATTCATAAAACGGAATTTGAAACAAGTCAAAAACTCAAAGGATCGGAAACTATTTATAAAACGGAATTTGAAACAAGTCAAAAACTCAAAGGATCAGAAACTATTCATAAAGCGGAATTTGAAACAAGTCAAAACTCAAAGGATCGGAAACTATTCATAAAGCGGAATTTGAAACACGTCAAAAACTCAAAGGATCGGAAACTATTCATAAAGCGGAATTTGAAACAAGTCAAAAAAACAAAAAGGATCCGAAACTATTCATAAAGCGGAATTTGAAACACGTCAAAAACAAAAAGGATCTGAAACTATTCATAAAGCGGAATTTGAAACAAGTCAGAAACTCAAAGGATCGGAAACTATTCATTATCGGAATTTGAAACACGTCAAAAACTCTAACGATCAGAAACTATTTATAAAGCGGAATTTGAAACAAGTCAAAAAACTCAAAGGATCGGAAACTATTCATAAAACAGAATTTGAAACAAGTCAAAAACTCAAAGGATCAGAAACTATTCATAAAGCGGAATTTGAAGCAAGTCAAAACTCAAATGATCGGAAACTATTCTTAAAACGGAATTTGAAACAAGTCAAAAACTCAAAGGATCAGAAACTATTCATAAAGCGGAATTTGAAACAAGTCAAAAACTCGAAATATCATAAACTATTCATAAAGCGGAATTCGAAACAAGTCAAAAACTCTAATGATCGAAAACTATTCTTAAAACGGAATTTGAAACAAGTCAAAAAACTCAAAGGATCAGAAACTATTCATAAAGCGGAATTTGAAACAAGTCAAAAAACTCAAAGGATCGGAATCTATTCATAAAACGGAATTTGAAACATGTCAAAAACTCAAAGCATCAGAAACTATTCATAAAGCGGAATTTGAAACAAGTCAAAAACTCAAAGGATCGGAAACTATTCATAAAACGGAATTTGAAACGCGTTAAAAACTCAAACGTTCAAAAACTATTCATAAAGCGGAATTTGAAACACGTCAAAAACTCAAAGGATAGGAAGCGAAAAGGATAGGAAGGATAGGAAGGATAGGAAGCGAAAAGTTTCACAAGTCAAAAAAGCAAAGTAGCGGGAACGAGTGCAACTGCAAATCCAAGAAAACGGAACATTCAAAACGGTGGTTCAGGTAAAACATGACACAGGCAATAGAAAAAACGAACTTCGTCAGAAAAAAGTTATCCGAGTGAACAACAGAAAAAGAAAGGTAAATATGATTTTAGAAAGAGTATGGTAGAGGAAAATATTGCATCATCAGCGCACAGAACAATGCAGGCTTGAATGAAGTTCGAAATGTAAAAATACCAGAAAATATTACGGAAACCAAAGAAAATTATTTCAGAATCAACACAGGAACACAGAATGAAACTGTGCGGAATCGATAAAGACCAAGGAAACCACAGCAGAAACAGATTTATTCGCAGAAAAACTATAATCGGCATCGATACACAGGGAGAACAGCTGGACACAAGAATAGGTGGATACAAGAAGGTAGCAATGATTGGCGGCAGAAGGGAAATGTCACAAGTGAGGACCGAAATCATCGATGAACAGAAAGGTACCAATATCCTCGATGGACAGAAAGGGACCAAAATTCGCGATGGACGCAAACGGATCGAAATCATCGATGGACGGAAATGGATCGACGACTCAGATGTAAGAACAATTTGCCGAAACGGTAATATAATTTTAAAAAGTTTTATTTTAGGGGGAAAATAAAAATCAAAAGAGGCTTTGAACTCTGCCGGCCTGAAAATGACCAGAAGCGAAAAGAGGGATATAAAATGTTAGTTATAAAATGTTTTAAAATTATTAAATGCATAAAATATTATTTTGTTATTGTTAAAATAGTTAGAAATATAGTAAATGTAAAATGACGTATTTTTAAAAGAAAAGTAAGTAATGAAAGACAAGGCTCATGTAAACTGATGTAACTACAAAAATGTAAGCTGGTTTTGAAAAGTAATAGAAATACATGTATTTTTTAAAGTAAATATTATAAATTTTAAAAGTATTAACTGTTTCAGTAGAGGATAAAATAAAATTAAATAGTGTTATTTGAACAGGTAATATGTCTAATTAAGTAAAAGGTTTAATTAAGTAACAATTTTTAAAACGTTAAGATTTCGATATATATTTCAAATATTGCGATTTGTGTATTTTAAAGGTGTATTACATGAATAAATGTAAATTACTGAACTGCATATTGCGAGTTTTGCCAGTATGAACGACTAGTAGAAGAAAAAAATTGCCCCAGTTGTTCCTAGGGAGTTTGGCTGGCAAAATTTTGTGTAGGAAAATTTTTAGCGGGGTCCGTTTAAAGGACCTGCGTCCAAAAATATTTTAGAGTGGCCGGGGTGAGTGTGAAGTTCATATTATTCATGATTAGTGTATGCTAATTTTACTTTTCATTATGCTAATTTATGTACGAAACTCCTCAACTCTGATTCTGAGAATCACGTACTCACGACTGGCCAGGACTATAAGAAGGAGCAGATGTTAGATTTTCAGATAAGAAGTCAGGTCAAATCCTAAGCCGTCGTCTGTCAGCTGATTTTCTACCGAGTTCGCGTGTGTGTGGTTCTGTTCATTCATGGAAATTCGCCTCGAATTTATAGCTTTTACAAATTGTGAGTATATTTCTATGGTATAATAGTTTGATCAGTATAGATTTAGTTCAGTAAGATGTTAAGGTTGAATTTCGGTATAGATTATTATGTTAGTGGGTCAAGATATGGTCTAGCTTTGTAAATATTTTTTATATATAATTGTATTTGGAGTTGTCAACGAAGTTAGCTGGAATACATTATGTTGTTTGGTAATGTCGAAATTCCTTCCTCCAACTGTAGTCATTAGGTTATTGAAAGTTTAAGTTAGAGTAAAGTAAATTACACTAGTGCATAAAAAATGCATGATTTGGGGAAGTCGTAAAACACAATAAGTAGATACTTTACAAAGTAGCCAGAACAGCTTAACTCGGTAGCGACTTTACAATGGCACCCGCAAAGTAGGATCCTTTACACATGCAATACGCAAATATAGTGCAGTTTTATGAAGGATGGAACACTAAATATAAATTTAAATGCTGCTTAAAGATCTACGGTAATAGTGAAAATGGAAGCGATATTTTATTTTGCAATGAGTCACGTGATCTCTTCATATATCATGGGTGTTATTATTATTGCAAATTTGAAAACAATATGTCCAACATATTTTACTAAAAATTTATTACACATTTTATATGATAATTTGAATATTACCTAAAATGTTCGAAGCAATTTAGTAATTTTAACTTCGTTTGAAAAAGTTTGAAAAATTAAGCCCCATATGGTTCAATACCTTTAATTTTCTCAACCCGGGTTAAATCTGAAGCTAATTCGGTGATATTACTCCTATGCATTCCCAAACATCCCAACAACATACTAAAATTTTATTTCTATAAAGTCACTTTTGCGGAAGTTATCGTGCAAAAGGACAGACAGACAGGATGAACAAAGACATAAAAACTTTTAAAATATGCTGGAAAGTATTAATAAAAGCAGATAATAGTATAAAGGATTGCATGCTCGTTTGAAACGTTGGGTGCTAATATGTGCTTAAAAGTACATTATATTTATAGCTACTTACATTCCATTATCTTAAAAATCAATCTAGTGAAACTTATGCTATATTTGACTTCGGCACTAAAATGTTACTCTAAAATATCTCTAAAATCGTAAACAGTAAATGCTAGTCAAACTGAAGGTAACCAAAAAACCAGAAACTCTACAAAGTTATCTTAACATTGCTCTAATATAATGAACAATAAAATTAGTGTTGACCGGTGTTATCATTCGAGTAAATCCTGCAATGTACACATACGTTTCTTTTATTTCTAGTGTATGATAGAAGGATGTATTTAACATGTTTCTATATAGACATTGCTGTTATAGGCTTAATTCAAAATGAGTTTCAGTATTCTTTAGACAGCTAGCATTTTCCCTTACGTGAAGTGTAAGTGAAATGGCTAGTTTAAATTATATTTGAAGAAGCCAGACGTGGCTGTTCCTTCTTCTTTCAATCTGTTCAAACGATATTTTAGAGATAGACTAGCAGCATACCCGTTCTTCGTACGGAGTATATAATATAAAGAAACTTATAATTCAAAATCATGTGCAAATTATGTTAAAATATTAAATTTATTGCTCCTAATGAGAAGTTCAGGAATATCTGTTCTTACTATGCAAAGTTATCTTCACGGCTAGATCTGAAGAATGAAACATCCTCGTCCCTTTTGAAAGCAAATATACAAAAAATATGAAATTGAATCAATATATTCAAAATAAAAGCGCTAAATTTGTATGGGACCCATACTATTTATATACTCGAATGTTAGAAGATATAACCTGTATTAGTAGATTACATATATAAATTGAAAATATCAATAAACCCGTAATTGATTCCAATATATATGCCAAAATGAAAGCACTAAATTATATGGGAATATACGTATATATATATACCCCCATACCATTTATATTGTCGCAGATTAGAAATATGCCTGTGTGTTAGTAGAAGATTATCCGTATTACAATATGAGTCTCAAAAATCTTTGCCAAAATAAAATAGATGACGTAATAAATTGAAAATACCAATAATCCCCGTAATATTTATACCACAAGGTCGTAATTTATTCCAATATATGCCAGTATATATCAAAATATATGCCAATATACCTGTACTACTTATATTCTCGTAGATTAGAAGATATAATCGTACATTTCTAGAAGATTACTCGTACAACGTACAGTATATGAGTTTAAACAATTTTTGTCATAATAAAGCAATGACATAATAACTTGAAAATATCAATAATCCATAATCTCCGAAAATATCAAAAATAATAATGTGTAACCTGAAGACCGTAATTGATATTATCCAGTCAAAAATGCAATGTCAATGAAATTTATTTTATATACATATCTTTATTACTCAAATTGGAAATGATTTAATAAAAATCGTATGCCGCATAACACATTGAATTTACATACATTGCTAAACGACATGATATCATTTGCCTCTAATAAATTAATGGAAATCATATGGTCTGAATAATGTTATCTCCATGGAAGGTTTGGCGACATTTTCGTCAATTTAGCGATAATTGAAAAAATCGCCAAATTTATCGGCGAGACTATAAAACTGATAGGCCCATTTTGCGACAAATTGACGAAACATCATTACAATACTATCGCCTAAAAAAACACAATTAATTTCATTTATTAAGAGCAATTTTATCAATTTCATGATATTTTTATAGATATACAAACATTTTTATCAATTTGGTGATATTTTAAAAATTCGATAAATGTGTTACTAAGTAGAATGGATGGACTGACCCACAAATGCTACTGAAACATCATTTCAGTGCTGTCTTCTAAAAAAACGAATTTAATTTCATTGATTTGCGTCGTTTTTATCAATTTGGCGACATTTCCGTCAACTTGGCAAAGTTTAAGAAAAGTTGCCAAGCTAGCGATATTCCGCCAAATTCATAGCTCTGAAATTGTTGATCTGAAGAATAAAACATCCTGATCCCGTTTGTATATACTAAATACAAACACTAAAATTGTATTAGAAGATATACCATACCCGTTCTATTCTGTTTCAACAATCGAATAAATGAATTTATTGGTAAACACAATATATGAATTTATTAGCTAAACACAATATAAAAGCTTATAAACTCTGTCAAAATAAATGAAAGTGATGTACGCAGTTCGCAATTAATATAAAAGAAAAATCAAACCCTTCTTTTCTAAAATATGTTTTTATATCCATTTATTTATTATTTAAATCGAAAAAATAATAATTAAAATTAACAGACAGATTTAATTTAATTGCCTTTTTGAGCAACATGATATAAAATAGAATCTTCCTCATAAAATGCATTAAATAGCCATTTGGATTTCTTTATACTTTTCATTGTTGAGTAAATGCTTCTGAAACATAAACCACGGAGAGAGATTTTCCATTTAAATTCATGTTTCAAACAATTCATGCTTTCAGATAGTGACTAATTAGCGCAAAAATCCTCCATCAAACTCAAAAATAAAGTTTTAATTCACGTTGGCGTTTTAAACAAAAGAATTTCATCCTTTCGGTCTGGATAACTCACGAAGTTAGAGAGTAGAACTCCTAGAAAAAAAATTCCGTTTTTCATTAATATCTCGACAACCCCTTGTCTTAGAAACCCGAAACTTGGACCAAATTTATGGGGGGTGGGGGCTATTTCAAAGCTACCCGCAAAATTTCATTAAATCCAGTTCAGCCGTTCTGTCGTGATAATGAGACAAACGAAAATTTCGTTTTTTACTCATGTTTCGAGAACCACTGGTCGTAGAAAGTCAAATCATGGACTAAATTTTAAGAGAGGCTGTTTCCAGGCCACCCACAAAATTTCATCAATTTCGGTTCAGCCGTTGTCCCGTGATGATGGGGCAAACAGACAGATAGATTTTCAATTTTATTTATATAGATATATCGTCTAACATATGTGATTGCATTTCGACTACTGTTTTCTTCTTTACAAATAGTTCAGAATATCTATACTTTATTATCAACATATATAATTCACACTGAATTTTCTTTTTATTTTATTTGTCTGTAGGTTTTTAAGTCTTATTTGAAAATTATGCTAGCAATTTTCGATATTTGCATTGCTGATACATATGAGTTAACGGCCGGCTCACATGAAGATGAGGATACTTTTAACGACAACATAGTAAATCTACTCAAGAAAAAAGATAGCGTAAGAGGTAAGAACTTATGAATAATATGGAAGTTACTATAATTCATTAAGCTATACATATAAGAGATTTATACCGGACCTCCCACCAACTAATACTCTTCCATAAAAGTTCTCCAAACAAACATTCAATAATATGCATTTAATGTCCATTTCAATCCAAGTCTCTACAAGAAACTCTACAAAGTTACCTTAAACTTGCTCCATAATGAAAAGTGAAATTAGTGTTGACCAGTGTTATAATTCGAATTAATCCTCCGATGTTTATCCATTTGATAAATATCGATTTTGTATCGATTTGGTTGATTGATTATTTTTCATATAAACAGAGTACCTACATTCAGACTATATAAGGATTCTCTAATTTACGTTACACATATACTGTGGCGGAACTTAAACTCTATTGCGAGATTCTAAATTGGGCCCCTTACCAAACATAGTGTCTGCAAAATTTGCCGCAGCAAGACTACGGCCAAAATTAACTGATGAAACTCTATTATTTATTTTATATAAAGGCATTATCTCAAAGACCGGTAGGGTCTTGAATTTGGAGACTTTTCTGGTGCCCTATGTTGAGACAGTTGCCGTAGTATCCAACCAACTCGCCAGGTTGCCATGTTTATGAAGAGTTAAAGAGTTACCAATGTCGCAACATAGCACTCCGCTTATCTCCGATTTGGCGCGATAAGAGAAAAAACGAACGTACCGGTCTCTGGGATTAAGCCTATATCAATAATAAGTAATAACAATTTTACTGAAAAGGTTACTTGTTTTCATTTTTATGTATGATATTCTTTATCTTAGTCATTCTTATAGGTCTGTCCATTACTCCATTAAGGAGTTTTGTAAATGTTAGTTCCGTTCTTGAAGCTATACATAATGATGCATTTTAGTTATTCATATTTGTTAGGAAAATAAATTATCTTGTTAAAATTGGCTAAGAAATAAAATAGATTTACTTTCAGGTGTTGTAATCCTTGCTTCAGACAAAAAAACTGCTAGGGTGATGCATGCTGTACGAAGAAACAATTGCACGAGGTTGTTCTCTTGGATAATAAGCGGCGAAAGGATCGCCAAGTCAATCTATTTAGATTCCAACCAAGAAGAATTAGAAGGAGCCATTTTAATCCAATCTCCTTCCCGCCCAATAAGTGGATTCGACAAATATTTTCAGAAACTAAACAGTTATAACAACACGAGGAATCCTTGGTTCGCAGAATTCTGGGAAATATTTTTCAATTGCAAACTTCCTGAAACTAATACAACACATAATATTAATTTTACAAGTATTTGTTCGGGTAATGAGACTATTTCCCAAGAAAAGCAATATGAAGCTGAGGAACCGTTGCAGTTTGTAAGTGATTCCGTTTTGGCATTTGCATATGCCTTGAAGGACATGCACGATAATTTATGTGGAGAAACTAAAGGTCTCTGTGATGAAATGAACCCAATTTGTGGACAAAGGCTTTTCAACTACTTGCAGAACGTCACTTTTGAAAGTAAGGAAACCTGTTAACATAAAATTTCATGACTAGATGTATTGAATTTAGTAATCTGCGTATTCAAAATCCGTTCTGCAATTCTAATTTTTTCAGTAAAGTACGTTAGCAATCGTAGAGTTATTGTAGACTTAATACAGTAAGGGTATTCCATGTGGAAACCATATCTTTCGTCCCATTTGCAGACTAAATAGACGTATTATCTGTGGTGTAAAAATTAATATATCATTACATTTATTATGTTGTCGTATAGTGCAAATTCGTACATTGTGTGTATCCGCAATTACTCACCATGGGCAGTGTGGTGTCAAATTGAAAATAAAATAAATTATGCATAAATTAAAATTAATAATTCTGAAATAATGATATATATATTTTTTCTCAAATTAAAATTTTGTTACACCTATCATTATGTATTAATGATATACTAATTAATTAAATTTTGATTAATATTTGAAATTTTAATTTTAACCAGTTCTTACGTTGTTGATCTGATACAAAATTTTTGAGCGGACGTTTAGAGTATAACAGTATAGGAGGCAATTTTGCTTGACTTTAGCGTCAGATTAATTATGCCGCTTCTCATTTATGACTAAAATGTTTACCTTGATTCTTGAGTAAACTCGTCTGCAGCGTTGGGTCTTTTTACCGCCGAGATCGTCATTTTTGATTCATTTGCACTAATGTTCCATTTAGACTCCTTTTAGTTTACTTTTCAAAAACTGTCTACACTGCATTTCCAGCAGGCTTATGTAAGGAGCTTAGCTATGACTAGGTCATTGGCCAAACTTCCTATCGCAGTAGACAAATCACCTCTTTATTTGCCGCCTAATTTCAAGGTCTCCAGTCCTACATTTCACGTGACCCTTTTAATATGTGGGGACATCTATAGAGTCATAAATTTCTGTACGACCATTTTATTGACTTGCCTTAAAAAGTACATGGTCTCTAACGTCAAGTTCTTCATATATATATATATATATATATATATATATACAGAGTGATTATAATATCATAATTAAAGTTTCCGGTTTGAAAATGGTCTCAAATAAAACGCACTGGTCAGAATGATTTGAAATTTTGCGTGAACGCTCGTGGAGCAATGGAATTTTTGTTTGGTGAAGTAAAAAAGAGTAGTTCAAAAATCGTCGCTAGGAGAATAATTGGCGCTTTACTACATTAGAATGCAATACAAAAGTAATAAACGTTCACTTACTCATTGGCTAATGACGTAATAAATGTTCAATAAGCTATCCTTCGAATACTGAATTTAAAGTCGACCTTTCATCATCATATGCATGAAAATAATGAATAAAAAAATTCATTAATTGAAACAATGTTAAATTCTAAGTAAACGTAAGCGTTATTCTTACTAAGTAACATAAACCTTCTAAGTAACGTAAATGTTATCCTTACAAACTGACCCATGTTCAACAGTTGCTACCTGCGGACAATGCGGACTGGAATGTACATATCTACATTCCAGTTGTTTGCTACACAAAAATCTCCAATCATTCCGAACCATTATATAGTGTTTCACTTCTAAATACGTTTTAACACTAATTCAGCATAAAAGATATCCCTCCAGTTATTATAAAAACCTTATATGTAATGTGCCGAAAAAAGAAGAGGATATCCCTGCTTTTTGGCCTCTTTAATAAATAATTTGTCCATTTATATTCTATTCATATGATCAGTATTAAGGCGTTTATTTCTTGTAAAATGGTTTATGATGCTGTTACGAAATACGCTTTTATGTAGCTTGGTATTCCATTTTATGTCGTAGTTGATTTCTATTTTGATATCTTTCTGTTTATCATAAACCTTAAAGACAATCCTTTTTCTTTCATTGTAATGCATACAAATATCCAGGTAGATAGTTCCACCATCTATTCCTTGGGGTGAGTCAAATAACTTTGAATATTCCGGATAAAGGCTGAAATCGATATTACCCGTAGCATCCAACATATATTACGTAAAAAAGGTCGTTAAGAATTCATACCCATTTCATATTTTTTTAAATATATATCAGATAGTATAGATGAGCATTCACCCGCCATGGGGTTGCCGAATATTTGTAGTAAGTTATACCATTAAAAAGAAGCGTTTCGAATAGTACCAACTGTACCAAAGACTTAAAACCTATCATCGAAATGCAAGATTGCAAATCATCTCTTTCATATTCATCGATAAAAATATTATATAAATCTTTTAAATCAACATTGTTAAAAAAATCAGTAAAGTCATAACGTTTTAAATGTAATAAATCAAGAATGTATATTAAAATATCAATTACATCATAACTATTAGAAACAATAAAAGGTCCCTGTGATTTCATTTTTATTACAATAGGTTTCAGTATCATCTTCAAAAGTTTTTCATTATCTATAGTTAGATAAGTTTTGCATCCCATTGTAACGGGTCTAAATTTGATAGTATTTTTAATAAACTTTGGTATCATTAGCAAATATGGGAAAGCGATTTCTGTTGATTTAATACCTATTTTTTTGTATTGTGCTTTAATTTTATTTTCAATCATTATTTATGTTGTTTCAATTCCTGATATATTTTGTCATTTTTATAGCTATTATTTTAAAATAATAACATATAGTGACTTGCATGTAAAAGCATAATTAGACTGTATCTTATCCATATATGTAATCATATATTTGGTTTTAAGTTCGTAGATTAATTGTTTTTTGATTTCATGTTTAGGCCTTATTCCATAGTTTTTATTGTAATATTGGCAGAAAACTTGAATTATAGAGTTTCGCCATTCGTTAAATACTTCAATAGACATGTTGCATTTTAAGTCAATCTTATAAGTAAAATAATCCAATTCTCTATTGAAAGACCTAAAGACCTGTATATTTCATTAATTCTTGTATTCTGAACTTGGTACCCAATTCAAAATATTCCTTCAATTTTTGTGATTCCAGTATATTTAGATTACCACTCACGACATGTCTCAAGTTGGGGTCATAGAAACTATTTTCACTGCAGTTACATTTTTGATCAATATATATATCCAAGTTTTTACCAATATAGTTGTAATGATATATTTTTCTGCCTTTTGGGGTAATGTATTTGGATGCTGTACATACCTTTAGATCTTTAATAGGCATTAAATATTTACATATTCCTAAAATTTCACTAAATGGTACTTAATCAAATCCTTTATTACGATAAGTTAACAAAAAACATTCCTTTGTAGTAGGTTTCATTATACCATTATTTAACCTAATGTTAAAATAAGTTGTTCTTAGTTTCAAGTAGTCATAGAAAATAGCAATATTAGTACTACGGATTCTATTTCTACATACTGTATCCATTACATATGATTCCTCACTCCACGTACTCCATATACGTTTAGTGAATTTTTTCCTTATGCCATGTACAAAGTTTTTATTCATGTATTTTGTATATCTTTCTGTTTTTCAATATCTGCAATGAATTTTATAAGCATAACTACAGTATCTCCATATTTTATTCTCTGTTTTCTACTTCCTCTTTGTCCTCTTTTCTTTATTCCGTTGTAAACACATTTTGCTACTACTTTAGTATTGACCGTTCCATAATATTTCTCGTTATATGTTGCGCTATATTTAATTGTATTTAGTCCATATAGGAATACTGTATTATGTTGTTCCACATGAATGTTTTCCAACCAAAGTCGTTCTTGGTAATTAATTACAATATCTAGTATTGTAACTTTTCAATACTATTGAAAATTTTCAATAATATGTTCTACATAGTGTCTTAATTCTAAATTAGAATCATATGAAATGCTATTTTTAAGTTTTTTTACTTGACTTCGATGTAGGTTGAGTCCTATATTTAAATAATTTTTTGTCTGTCCAATATACTGACAAGTATTTTGTCTGCTCAAGTACTGGCCGCCGGGAATGTTTCTGCGGATTAAAAGCATGCTGTAACCGGGAAATTGGGGTCACAATCTCCCTTGCCATTATGCACTTTTTTTATTTTGATTCTTTGTTCCATTTGGTTGTATATATATATATATATATGGTTACACTCTATAGTATATATATATATATATATATATATATATATATATATATATAAATATATATATATATGGGAGACCGGGGTAAGATGACGAGTTGAACAAGATGACGAATCACAGTTTTAACGACTTTATTCTTAGGTGGCAGCACTTGACGAGTATAGGTACAATCGCCTGTATCAGAGCAACTAACCGCATGCGGAAGGCCCCATTCTTGCTACACTTACAATTTATATTCTTACTCAAATTTTATTAAGGACCGTGAAACTATTTTCGACTTGTACTAAATAAACTTGAGCTACTTAAAGGTAAGAATTACTACTTAAAGGTAAAATTCTGTTATAATTTATGGTTACACTCTATAGTACTAAATACTCAGCTAAGCTATCATAGTTTTAATCTGATGCATAGTTTACTGTACACCACCCATGTTTCTTTTAGTCATTCGTGGCAAGATGGCGAAGTTCGGCGGGGACAAGATGACGAAGTCCGTCATCCTCCACCAATGAAAGCACGCCTATTTCTTTAGGTGTTAATGATAACGACACTGAAAGTGTAGATAATCCCAACTGTGAAATAATTCCGGGATCAAGATGCTCTCCTCGTCCATCAAAATTTAACTTCAAACCCTTACCACTAGTTTAAAGAGCAACAAAAAAGAGAAGAAAAATGTCAGCCAGTGTTTTAACAAGTTCACTAATAAGAAATGTGTTGCTTGAGAAACAAAATTCAAAAATTAAAATGAAAAAAAAAAGAAAACACAGGGAAATAAGAAGAAAATTGCTAAACAATTGCGTTTCGATGTAAGCACAGATAAAAAGAGTGAGGATATTAACTGCCCAGCTTCTGATGAACTTTATATTGATCCACCCGACGAAGACTAGATACTGTGCTTTCTCTCAATGCGTAGCTTGGTGGCATGAAAACTGTACTGGATACGAAGAAAGGAAATTCATCTGTCTTTTGTAAATAACATAATTCATTAATGATTGTACACCTTTAAACTCTATTAGTTGTTTTGAACGTTCTTTAAATACCTCAAAAGTCTTGTTAGGTCAAAATTTGCGAATTGTCATCTTGCCCCATATTGAACGTCATCTTTCCCCAGCACTGGGGCAAGATGATTTTTTTTGACAATATGTTAAAACATGTTTTTGTATGATTTAATTTGGAAGATTATCCGATATAATTTTTTATTAATAATGGAACATATGAAACATTTATTTATGTTTCAAAAAATAAGTGAGACTGTTAAGTGGGAAGAATTTTAAGTAAAGAAAGAAATTTAAGTGGGACTATTTCCAGGCTACCCACAAAATTTTGTCAAATTCGGTTCAGCCGTTCTCCTGTGATGACGAGACAATGACAGACGATAGACAGACAGGCAGACATATTTTCAATTTTATTTATATTGATTATATATGAAAAGTGAACATATTTCGCTGCAGTAAATGCATTTATTTTATTTTATGTACTTTTTTAATAAATTTATTTGAAAAATGGGCAATATCTCGAAAACGGTATATATATACACTCTATAACAGAAAAATCGACGCACCAAGAAGGAGTTGTCCGATTGTGATAAAAATTAGTGGATATAAAGATCATACATAGAAAAAGAAACGATTAAAATTTCAGAACAATTTAATGATTTAGAATTTGACCGTATACAAAGGAAGGAAGTCAATAAGGCGATGGTCCACCTCTGGCCAGGATGCAAGATGTCACCCGGTGTGGCATAGACTGATAAAGTTCACGGATGGTGTCCTGCGGAATGTCTTGCGAAATTGTCTCCAACTGTCGGGCTAAATCGTCAACATTTCGGGATGGTTGCAATTGCCTTCTCATAACATCCCAAATGTATCCGTCCTATGGGAGAGAGATCAGGAGACCTAGCTGGCCAAGGAAGTGTTGGACAAGCATGAAGACAATTCATAGCAACATGTGCCGTGTGCGGCCGGGCGTTATCTTGTTGAAAAGTATGTTCGGGACGTCGCAAAAGAACGGTAACACAACCGGTCATAGGATGTTGTCTACGGACCTCTGTGGTATCAGTGTGCTAGAAATGACTACCAAAGACGTAAGATATCCACAATCGAAATGCAATAGAAATTTTGACCACAGATTCAGAATCGCTCCTTATATGAACCTACTGAATGCACAGTTCGGATGCGATGGACCTCCTACTATTTATTCATTGGACGCGAAATTTTATTCATTTGCATATTCGCTTGAAATATCTTTGCATACGGAATTTCATTACAATCGGACAACTCCTTCTTCGTGCGTCGATTTTTTTGTTATAGAGTATATATATATATATATATATATATATATATATATATGTATATATATATATATATATATATATATATATATTAGTTTGAAAATCCAATGATAAAATAGAGAGAAGTTGCAACTCAAGAATCCCAGCATTAAAAATTGCCTAACAAATAAATAAGTATCATCAGTATCACAAATAAATAAGTATCAGAGAATTATCAATCAAGTGGAATATAAAAGACAAACCTCTGGTCATCAAGCTGAAGACAAACAATAAACATCAATGGAAAGGAATCGACAATAGAAAATCAAATAAAATCCAAGTATTAAAGCTTTACACGTGGACAAGCCCTAGGACTAAACAACTGAATTGTTCATTTTGATAAAACTCTTCATCAAGTCCAAGTATTTTATCAACACAAAATGCATGTTTCTGATATCAGTGATAAATTATATCTATAAGCACTAATAACTTGGACGACATGCATAAAGATTGAAAAATTATAGGAAACAAGAATACCTGAAATTTTTTTTACTGATTTGACAACAGTTTTATTGATTTAGCGATATTTTCGTTAATTTGGTAATAATTGATCAATTTGACTATATTTAAAAAAGTCGCCAAATTTCTGGTCTAGTGGGGTGATTAGATGCACAGTCAAACGATACTGAAAATATCATTACAATAGTACCCCCTATCAAAAGACAATGAATTTAATTGATTTGACGTCACTTTTATGAATTTGTCAATATTTTTCTCGATTTTGTGATATTTTCGTTAATTTGGTAATATTTTATCAATTTGGCTACATTTAAAAATATCGTCAATTTTTTCTTATGTGGAATCGTTGAACTGACAATCAAACACTACCAAAACATCATCACAGTACTATCCGCTTTATAAACACAATTTACTTTATTGATTTGAAGTCATTTTGAATTATTTGGAGACATTTCTATTGATTTGGCAATATTTCCGTTAATTTGGCGATATTTGGATTAATTTGGAGACATTTTAATGAAGTCGTCAAATTTGTGGCAAGTGGTACATTTGGTTTGACAGACAAACGCTATGGAAGCATCATTACTTTACTATCCGCATTCTAAACATAATCTCATTGATATGGCGTTATTTTCAACACTTTACAACATAGTTTAAAAGTGTTTATGACTTTGCTCATTCTGTATGTCCTTTTACACGATAACTGCCTTAAAATGACTGTAGAAATGAAATTTTAGCATGTTGTTGAGACAGCCTGATGGATATATGGGAACTTAAATGAATAATATCACCCAATTAGTTTCGGATTGAACCCGGGTTAAAAAAATGAAATACATTAAACCCTATGGGAATTAATTTTTCAAACATTTTTAGGCGAAGTTAACATTCACAAATTGCTTTGAAAATTTTAGGAAATATTAAAATTATCCCATGAAAACTATATAAAAAACAGCAAAATATGTTCTTTAGTTTTTTAAATAAAAATTTAAATAATTATTTTATACCATATAATATGAAGAAATCGCGTGACCCACTCCAAAATAAAAAAATCTGATGTGGGCAACACATGACTTCCCTTATATAATGAAATGAATTTACAACTTTTACAGTAAAAAAATAGGTTTTTCTTATAGTAGATACTAATATTCTTTCCAAGATATTGAGTTTTCGACAATTAGTCGTCCTTTTCATTGATTTAGCGTCATTTTTATTGATTTCGCGATATTTTCATTATTTTGGCAACATTTAAAAAAAGTCGCCAAATTGGCGACATTCTGCCAAATTCGTCGCCAAAATCTCGCCAAGCGTTATGCACTAAGAAATAAGTTATCCTTACAGCAGATAAATGACTATTGGCGTTCAAATACAAAAGTATTATTCAAAGTATTTTTTTCATGAATGGAACGAGCTAGATCATGATGGAACACTAGAATAATGTCATCAAATTTATCGCATGGTATTACATATGAAAAGTGAACATGTTTATCAACAGGAAATATATATTTTTTATTTTATATAACTTTTTGATAATTTTTTTGAAAAATGTACAATATCTCGAGAACGGTTCATGTTAGCGTTCTAAAATTTATGCCAATCGTTTTCTAATGAAAAATTACATAAGAAATGTCTATTTGCGTAATTTTATTAGTGGTTTTGATTTTTTGACGATTTTTTCAAAATTTCATTCGAAAATTTAGGGCGGTTCTGAACATTCGATTACGTATAAAAACAATAGGCTTCTAGCGTTTACGGATTGTGATTTTTGTACCAAATTTGGTTCGAATCGGTCTATTCGTTCATCATTTGTCGTCTCCATAGACTCACTGACACACACACACACACACACACACACAGACATCACTTCAAAAATGTTTGATTCGTGATCAGGGATGCTTGAAACGTGCTCTCCCATCGAAAACTCGAATTCGAATTTTAGACCCCGTCACAATACTTTCCTTATACATTATGTATATAAGAAAAGTAATATGATCTCCATCTTTTTTCCCAGTGTTAAAATCGTGATTTTCAAAGTTCTTTTAAATTAATATTTAGTGTTGAAACCGTCCTAAAGCGGTTTTATTTTTGGGATTTTTTTATGCATGTATATTCTGTGCAAACGCAATTACAATATTTCTGAGTTTAAATTATCATCAAACTTTGATTATTTTTATAACGAAGCCAATTTTAATGGATGCAGAATGTAAACAAGGGATTGTTAGATAAGCTGTATAAGAATTGCTGATTCTTTTTCACTCAAAATTTTTTAACTCTGGAGTCTGGAATAAGAGTGTATGAATGAAATATTTACCTTTTACATAGAGAGCCGGGCGTTTTATATTTCAATGACGTCGTTTGAATAAAGTTATTGTTTTTGGATGAAGTTTTAAGTTTTCAAATATAATAAATTACTGTAGTACTGTGATAATTTAAAATAAGTCAGCGCTGAATGTATCGCAGTTTAAAGATGTTTAAATAATATTGCATTTGAGTTGGAAAGTGTTTCATAACCAATGCTTTATGCATGATTGATCTCTCTCGTTATCAATTTGGCGACATTTTTGTCGCCATAATGACATTTTTAACAATTTGGCGATATTTTCGTTAATTTGAGGATATACTGATTGATTTGGCGCTATTTTAAAAGTCAATTTGTCAAAAAATTTGTCAAAATTTTTGCCAAATTTGTCACCATGTGAGATGGCTGGACTGAGAAAGGCTACAGAAGCATTACATTAATATTACCTTTCAAAACGTGTGGCATCATTTGTGTTGGCATCATTTTTATCAATTTGGCGATGTTTTTGTCAATTTCGCAACATTCAAAAAGTTGCCAAGTTTGCGATATTCCGCCAAATACCTTGTCAAGCGTTAGAGGCGGATGAACTGAACTACTTACATTTTCGTAGGTTAGAATATTATACCCGTGTATTTGAAGATATGCTTGTACTACAGTATATGGATCTGAAACATCTTTCCCCAAAATAAAGCAGATGACGTAAGAATTAAAAATGTCAATAGTCCCCTTAATCTTTAAATCAATGGCAGCAATGGATATAATTCAATCAAAAATGCAATTCCGATAAAATTTATCTATGTGCATCTCTTTATTATTTAAATCAAAAAAAAAATTTACTGCTGTATTACCTCATTGGGTTTAATTCCGTTGCTTCATGATATGATTTTTTTTTCAAATATAAAAGCATTGGGTTTTATTCCGTTGCTTAACAATATGATATAATTTTGTTTACAAATAATGTTGCATAAGAAATATTGTTTGCATAATACTCAGTGGAAGATTTAATCCTCCTTTTTACTTTCTTTATATACATAATGTATAAGGAAAGTATTGTGACGGGATCGAAAATTCGAATTCGAGTTTTCGACGGGAGATCACGTTTCAAGCATCCCTGATCACGAATCAAATATTTTTGAAGTGATGTCTGTGTGTGTGTGTGTGTCAGTGAGTTTGTGGAGACGATAACTGGCGACCGAATGGACCGAATTGAATGAAATATTGTACAAAAATCACAATCCGTAAACACTGGAAGCCTATTGTTTTTATACGCAATCGAATGTTGAAAACTCCCCTAAATTTTCCAGTGAAATTTTGAAAAAATCGTCAAAAAATTAAAACCGCTAATACAGTTACGCAAATAGACATTTCTTATGTAATTTTTCATTAGAAAACGATTGACATGAATTTTGGAACGCTAACATGAACCGTTCTCGAGATATTGCACATTTTTCAAAAAAATTATCAAAAAGTTATATAAAATAAAAAAAAATATATTTCCTGTTGATAAACATGTTCACTTTTCATATGTAATACCATGCGATAAATTTGATGACATTATTCTAGTGGATTTAGCTCGTTCCATTTACGAAAAAAGATACTTTGAGTAATACTTTTGTATTTGAATGGCAATAGTCATTTATTTGCTGTAAGAATAACTTATTTCGCCGTCCATAACGCTTGGCGAGATTTTGGCCACGAATTTGGCTGAATGTCGCCAACTTGGCGACATTTTTAATTGTTGCCAAATTAACAAAAATCTCGCCAAACTGATATAAATGACGTTAAATCAATGAAAATGACGACTAATTGACGAAAATTCAATATATTGGAAAGAATATAAGTATCTAATATAAGAATAACATTTTTTTTAACTGTAAAAGTAGTAAATTCATTGCATTATATAAGGAAAGTCATGTGTTGCCCACATCAGATTTTTCATAATTATTTCAATAACAGTCAGTCCTAGAAACTTGAAAAATGGACGAAATGTTAAGTGGGACGATTCCAAATCTACCCCAAAAATTTCATGGAATTCGATGCAGCTGTCCTCTCGTGATGATGTAACACACACACACGAAATAAACCAGTTTTTTATTTTTCTTATATATACTATCAATATTGATAATTGTCTATTTAGAGTTGTGCGAAACATATGTTAATTGGGTTCTTCGTGATAGTTTCGCATGTTATTCTGAAAAGCACCAAATGTGTAATTCAACTTTGAAAACATTGTACCGTAGACGGTACACACCATCTTTTCTTTGTGAAAGAGGTAAATTCATTGCATTGTATAGGGAAAATTGTGTGCTACCCACATAATAATTTCTTCTACTTCGGTCTGTTTTTTATAAAATTTGTTTTTTGAAATCATTTAAATTATTTTGTTCAAATTAAACGTTGCATGCTATGAAACGATATGAAATTGTTCATATATTGCACATACCGAATACGAAAAGCGAAATTTTTAAGAAAGAAAAATATATGTTAAAATTAGTTTTTAATAATCTTGTGTATATGAAGCTTGTAAAGGTTTCTACTCTGGGGTTGCCATTGTAAAGTAACCTTTACGGTATCTATTCCCAAAATAATGCCTTTTATTCACCAGTGTACTCTCTTCAATCTTAAATCTACTGAGTAGAGTTCGATGAATGATCTACAACATTAACAAACACATACTTTATTCCAGCTAACTTCACTGACAACTCAAAATACAATTACATACACAGAATATTTACAAAGCTAGCACTACCATATCTATACCGAGACTAAACCTTAACATTTTCCTACTGAACTGAATTAGAATTACTAATCAACTATTAAACCATATATATCTATACTCACAATCTTGTAGGGGTAAAAACTTCGCTGTGTACTGTGGCGCAGCAAAAAAGGAGAAGAACTTAAAGTTGGTTTTTAGACTTATAATTTAGTAAGTAATGTTGTTAATGCGTTGATTACCATTAATACCGCACCTTTGAGAATTAAACATGTTTATTTATTAGTTGCGTTGATTATTTAATAATACCGCTTTAGCAATCATACAAGAATTATGCAAAAGCATATTAAATTGAATTATCTATAACTGTACGTGTTTGGCTCCAACTCGCACTGCTAATTGGATTGCAATTGATCTAGCCATTCTTTTGGAATCTCTACGGAACACTCTACAACACTTGCATTCTCTACTACATCTCTCTACTGTGCACTCTGGTGGAAATACTCGGGACTCGTCATGACATTCTGACCTCTTGCTTCGGACTTTTCCAACTACTTCATCAACTCAACTTAATTGCACTGAACTGATTATTCTCGTAGAAGTTGTGTAATTTCATCTCTTGGTTGCCGCCTCTTTTTTGCCTGAAGACTGACACACCTCCGTTTTGGTTACCTTACACCGTTCTGGTAGGTCGGACGGTCTGGGTCTCAACAACAACAACAACAACACCTCATTTTTGTTAGTTACTGTAAGCCTTCGTGTCAGTCGTGTGGTCTGGGTCTTTCACACCTCCTTTTTGCCTGAGGAATGACACCCCTCCTTTTTGCTCTGATTGGCCAACCTTGGTCACTTCGGCCAGACATCTTTCATAATTGGTTATTCTTTTTACCCAATGTCGTTGCTTCACCTTATCCTTAGAGTCCTTCAACCCCCTTGTCTTGATGCCCTAAATCCATGGTTACTTCTGACTTTTGGGTCAGAGTGTTGTAAACTTTGGCGTCATTGAGACTGTATTGTCTGACGCTTCAGACAAAATAAATATCGTACATAAAGCTGTCTCACAACAAACTGGTGTGAGATCGATTTCTGGTCTCGCATGTACCTCCAGTAATGAACAGAAACACCACCACACCCGCGCCCTCTCGTATTAAGATAACAACTGAAGCAGTACGACGACGATTCACACTAGCATCGTGCTCGTATACCGATACGAATACGATAATCTGACGTTTGCCTCTTTTACAGTCCTGGCCAGTCGTGAGTACGTGATTCTCGAAAACAGAGTTGAGGCTTTTCGTACATAAATTAGCATAATAAAAAGTAAAATTAGCGTACAATAATAATGAATAATAGAATCCTCACAAGCTGTTCATATTGATTCTCTGAAAAGTTGAATTTTACATTCACTTCAGAAATTAAATTGGTTATCATATAAGATTGTAAATGTTTTTCATCTCTTGGTCGTCGTCCCGTTAACGACGAATGTTGCAAAAGTTTGTTTCACTTACAGTAAATTTTTGTTTCTTCTAGGTTTAAGTAAAGATGAATTTAGTTTCTCTTTATTTAGAAATGGACCTAGTCGATATAATGTACTCAATTTCCAGCGACTTCCATATGGCAAATATGGATGGATTAAAGTCGGTGAATACGAGGATAACTTAGTGAACCTGAAAAGGAGCAACATTAGATTTAGAATGAATGAAGAGAAAATACCAGAATCGACATGTGGTCGTATGTGTGGTACTGGTCAAATTAAAAATTATGTTAAAGGGAATTGCTGTTGGGAATGCTTTAACTGTTCAAAGTATCAGGTTCTGCTTAACGAAAATACTTGTCAAGACTGCCCCGCAGGTCAATTGTCTAACACTGATCATACTAGTTGTGAAAACAGCTACTGGGTTATTCTCTCAATAGTATTTGCTTCTGTTGGAATAATTTTGACTATGACTGTTGTTATCGTATATATAAAGTACAATGATACACCTGTCGTTAAAGCTTCGAGTAGAGAGCTCAGTTATGTACTACTTGTGGGAATCTTTCTTTGCTACACAATGACATTCCTTTTTATTCAAATACCTTCTGACATCATGTGCAGACTGCAGAATATTGGAATTGGTTTGTGTTTCACTATTGTCTATAGTGCTATCTTTACAAAAACTAACAGAATTGATCGTATTTTCAGATATTCAGCACGTAGCACTGATGGACCTAGTTTCATCAACTCTAAGTCACAACTTATAATATGCAGTGCTATAATTAGCATACAAGTTATCTTATCTGCAACATGGTTGGTATTCAGTCCTGAAGTGGTCTTTCGTCATCCAACAAGACAGGAGAATTACTTAGTTTGTTCCTATACTCACACAGTGATGTTTGCGTATCCCATGATCCTTATAGTCATGTGCACAATCTATGCAATTCTTACTCGGAAGATACCGGAAGCCTTCAATGAATCTAAATTCATTGGATTCACTATGTACACAACGTGTATAGTTTGGCTAGCCTTCATTCCTACATATATCACAACTACTTATAACATTGAAATTAACTTATTCACACTGTCTGTGACTGTCAGCTTGAGTGCAACAGTCACTCTCTTCTGCATTTTCATTCCAAAAATTTACATTATTCTTGTGCATCCAGAAAAGAACATTCGACAATCATTGAAGCAACATCAACGTGGAAATAAGAATGGCCATCGAGTAATTCCAAAGAATATAAATCCTGTAGGACTTCCGGAAAGTAAGCCTTTCTAATTAAAAATAAAATTTTGTATTTTTTTTTAGATTCAGACGAAATAAAATTACATTTTATTTCGTCTTTTCAAATTACATTTTATTTCAATTAATTTTTCATCAGGATATTAAATATCACTTTTTTTTATATTTGAAATATTGTCTTATAAATATTATTACAATTTACCATAAATTGTCTGGTTAATTTATTTTACAAATGAAATCAGTATGCAAATTTGTCAAGTAGTAAGAAACAATTTTAAAACTAAAAAAACAAATTATTTCTTTTAGAATCAAATTACTACTGTTTCATAATAACTTTTACACAGATCCCAAAATTGACCCTTCAATAAACTAATCCCCCCATCGCCTGACTTTTCAATGTAACCTGACTCGCTTATGAATTGAATACGATAAATATATATAATATCATTTGAACCACATGGTATGATATATCCTATGGAGAATAATTTAATGTACACCAGATTTAGAGACCATTTTAAGGGTCGAATTCTTGTGTTGTATATATTCTTTGCATAAAAGTCAATGCAAATAATTTTCTTAATTTATGCCCGGTCCTACCGGCTTATTTTAAAAGTATGTTTTTTTTCATTGATTATGGTTTGTAAACATGTTTGAAGGAATGGTTACCATACCTTGAACTGAAACTGAATGTCAAACTTGAATATTTTTTTTAACTGTATATTAATTATTTGGAATGTGAGAAACAATTTTGAAAGAAAAATAGTTATTACTCTGAAATAAAACCCATCAGATGATGCGGAATAATTACTATACCTTGAAGTAAAATTGTCCTGTAATTCGAAATGTTGATTTATTTTTTAAAACTGTACATTTATCTAAATTATGAAAAGCAATTCCAAAAGAACATAGTTATTATTCAGAAACGAAAAATATCAAATGATAAGAAAGTATTACCTTATCATTAACTATAACTGTCCTGTAATTCGAAATTGAGATTTATATTTTTACAACTTTACATTAATTATATGGATTATGAGAAACATTTCATTTATCGTTGTTCTTTGTGGCATATTTTAATATTAATGGGGTTTTTTTCTGAATGTTTTGCAAACTTATTTTAAACACTATTTTCATTAAAAAAGATATCATTACAGATATTTTCTTTTCTAATTTCCAGGTTCAAATGATGCAAATCTGGACTCGCAACCAGAAATGTCTCAAACTACAAGTAAAATGACAATCTGATGTTGCATTTTATCAGCAAAGTTGAACGCTGCATCAGTTGCACAAGTACAGCCAACATAAAAAGTGATGATCCAAAGAAATGGCAAAACAATTAAAAGTTTCTACGGATATAAAACAAGAACGATCAATCATGCTTAAAGCATTGATTATGAAACACTTTCCAACTTCAATGCAATTTTATTTAAAAATCGCTAAAATGCAATACATTCCTCGGTAATATTTTAAAACTTATCACAATAATACATTAATTCATTATATTTGAAAACTTAAACCTTCATCGAAAAAAAATGAACTTCATTCAAATCACGACATTGGAATATAAATTGCCTGGTTTAAACATCTCTAAAATGCGATACAATCCTCGGTAATAATTTTAGAATTATCATAATACTACGATAATTTATTATATTGGAAAACTTCATCGAAAACAACTGAAATTCATTCAAATGACATCACAGAAAAAATGACACGACTAGCTCTCTCTATAAAAGCAACATTTCATTCATAAATAATTCCCCCATTCATGTCATTCATCACAATACTATAACAATTTATTTTATTTAAAAATTAAGACCATGGAGCTACAAGTAATTAAACTCTATGCGCAAAACTTCATGGAAAAAATCGTCCTTCTCATTGTAAAATCAATGAATATTTCAATCATATCAGCTATGCAGACTCCATGAGCTAAATAATTTTGTGTTAAAGGAATACAGCAATTCTAATACAACTCATTCTACATATTATGCTGCTTACATTTTACATAAGTGAAAAATAGGCTTCGTTGTAGAAATAATCAAATTTGGATGAGCATTTAAACTCAAATATATTGTAATTGCGTTGTTTCAGTATGTAGATGCACAGAATTTAAGCAAAAATGTGGTTTTAGGACTGATACAACACTCACGATTAAAAATCACGATTTTGAGACAAGATGTATGCCATATCATTTTGAAGTGGGTCACGTGATCTTTTCATATCATGGTCATGTGATCGCTTCATATAAGTGTGTAATTAATATTTTAATTTTAATTTTAAAAACTACTGAATATATTTCGCTGAATTTGTTTTTATATATTTTATGGAACAATTTGAATATTACCTAAAATTTTCGAAGCAATTTGTGAATTTTAAATACGCTTAAAAAATGTTTGAAAAATTAGGTCCTATAGGGATTTCATATGTATTTCATTGTATGTATTACATATGAAATGAATCTCATTGTATGAGATACATTCATATGTAATACATACAATGTATTTCATTCATGTCTCATTCATTCATTCATTCATTCTCAATGTATTTCATTTTTTCAACCCGGGTTCAATTCAAAACTAATTGGGTGATAGTATTCATTTATATTTCCATAGGTCCTACAGACCGTCTGAAACTGCGCATTTGGCGTCTATTCGACTTCAATTAGAGGTCCATTTTCTAACTGTTGGGCATTAAACTATTTTCTGTATTTTCTTAAATAATTGCACAAAAATATATATTCGTAAGTATAATTACTATGGTTTTCAAACCCCTAGGACGAATTAAATTTTTACATGCAGACGATAACATTTTCATTATGCAGTGAAATGCGGACATAAATTTATTGCTAGCGCAGAATTTTGTTTAAAAAATTTCAAAAAACTTCATTTGCATTATTTTTATTGCAAAATATTATTAAAATTTTCTAAGTACATACTTGGAGATTTATCTACAGTGCTTAAAGAAAACTGCGGGTAGATATATTTCAGTATAGATTGTATCATCCTTGAACAAGATCTCACATTTTCTTGCCATTCTTAATAACAAGTTATCAAATTCTTTTTAATTCATATTAAGTGTTGTATCCGTCCTAAAACCACTTTATTTTCGCTTAAATTCTGTGTATCTACATACTGAAACAACGCAATTACAATATATTTGAGTTTAAATGCTCATCCAAATTTGATTATTTCTACAACGAAGCTTATTTTTTACCTATGTAAAATGTAAACAGCAAAATATGTAGAATGCATTTGAATTGCTTTAACACAAAATCATTTAGTTCATGGAGTCTGCGTAGTTGACATGAATGAAATATTCATTGATTTTACAAACAGAAGGACGATTTTTGTCGATGAAGTTTTATGCATAGAGTTTAATTACTTGTAGCTCCATGGTCTTAATTTTCAAATAAAATAAATTATTATAGTATTGTGATGAATGGTATGAATGGGAAATTATTTATGAATGAAATGCTGCTTTTATAGAGAGAGCCAAGCGTGTTATTTTTTCTATAACGTCTTTTGATTGAATTTCAGTTGTATTCGATGAAGTTTTCAAATATAATAAATTATCGCAGTATTATGATAATTCTAAAACTATTACCGAGGAATGTATCACATTTTAGAGATGTTTAAACCAGGCAATTTATATTTCAATGCCGTCATTTGAATGAAGTTTATCTTTTTTTCAATGAAGGTTTCAGTTTTCAAATACAATAAATTAATGTTGTATTGTGATAAGTTTTAAAATATTTAAAATATTACCGAGGAATATATTGCATTTTAGCCATGTTTAAATAAAATTGCATTCAAGCAGCATAATCAATGCTTTAAGCATGATTGATCTTTCTTGTTTTGAATATATTCATGAATATTGTCGGTAATTGCACCGGATTTTTTCAGAACAGTTTCAGAGTATAGAAGCAACTCTTCCTAATTCACAATTTTTTCCGAGGAGACCGTATAAAATGTTAAACCGCTATTTATTAGAAAATACTACCCACCAGAAGAAAAAATACTTGAATCTGTAAAGAAAGTTAAGCCGTTTATTTATTAGAAAATAGTACATACCAGAAAAACATACATAACTCATTTTACATTTAATTTCAACAAACATTCAAATATGTAAGTATTTTCCACCCATTGATATATTTCAGCATAACAAAACTCTTCTTAATTGAACATTTTTTTCCTAGGAGACCGTACACGAAGTTAAACCGCTATTTAACTGAAAATACCATCAGACAGAAAAGAAATATATAAAAAATGTTATATTTAATTTTAACAAACTTCCAACTGTGAAGTAAATATTTTTGAAGTCTAAAATCATTTATGAAACCAAATGATTGAATCAAAGTGCTAAATGCAGTCAACTGAACTAAAACATTCTGTATAGAAATTAATATCTGAGAATTGTGGTGCCATCGGATTTGGATGATATTTTCAGTTTGCAAATGGATCTACACTGCTCATATACAGTGTGGTGGCATTGATATACATAAAAAGGAATTATTCGCCTAGGCACATAGCATTTAATATTGCAATATCGTTTACTATCCAATTTCCGGAACTTTAGCTCATTTCTTCTATTATGAGCATTATATCTTTCTATTCTTTGACCCCAGCGTTTCCGTATCTACCATTTTCAAGAATATTCTCGCAATGGTAAGCAATATCATTTTCCTGCCATGTCAACTGACTTCTGGAATTTGAAGAACTACTATCATCTGTAAAAGTTACATTAGCCCATCGGTGTCTTATCAGAATTTTATGAGTAGAACACCACTTACAACGTGATCTATTATGCGCTTCGACTATAGGTACACAGAATAAATATAGGCAACCCTACATGTCACAGACATTTTGCCAAAGCTTTCGTATATATATGCGTACGGGTGCTTGATTGGAACAGACTCGCAAGCTGAACTTCTGAAATGCGTCGTTTGTATTTTGCTCTTGTTACCAAAACTTCATTATCCGTGGTTATATAAGTAAGATCCTCTAGAACGAGTTAGAATACATTATTGATTTAAAATGCTGCGCAGAGCTTGAAAATAACGATATGTGCGATTTCAAACACACCTGCAATTCTTGTTGCTCTTCGACCTTTTCCAAGATTTCCAATACTTTCTCTCCATGTGAAATCATATAGCTGCTGGTTTGAGATGTTATAAAACATCCAAATTGGAAACTGCGTTATATACCATATGAGCTTTCTTCAAATACATTTCGATTAACTCGGCCATTTACCCTTTTATTACTTTAAGTACTACCACTTGACACTTGTGCACGCGATTTAAGAACTTGTATGTCACTTCTACTGTCAACTTATTTTCTACCAGAAATATTTACTTCTTATCTTACTCTTCATGAGAAAAATTAATTTTGTGTGTGTTACTGCATTTTTTTGTGTTATTTTCTCGTATTTTATTTTTGAATGTAGTTCCTGACGAACATTTCTCTTTGTAAGATATTTTTTTTCTTGAAATGTATTATAATAAATGGCATCCAAGAAATGGATAGCAATTTATTCAATATCCTGTACACAGAACAATCATTTTCTAGAAAAACTAGTAAGAAAATATTAGAAATTTCCTCTTAGATTTTAGGTCCGATAAAAGGATATATTAAAGTGGCAAATTATTTCCTCCAAAAATAAAATATGGACTGAAAATGCTTTAAATATTTTGGATCTTCAAGCGCCGTTTTATTATTATCTAACTTCTAACCAATAAATCAAATGTAATATTTTCAATGTACTGCTTAAATAAACTTTAAATCAAATGCTATTTTATCTTTTGTTCTTCTGTTCAGTGTGTTGATTTTCTCATTTTTAAAGGTAAATACTACGTACTTTTGTTAATTTGACTTTTGTTAATTAAAATATGAAAACACAATAAATTGAATTATAAAGTTGCATTATAACCGAATAATTATGAAGACTGAAAATATAAAGGATTCGCGAGAATGAAGTCCATTGTGGCAAAAAAAAATCGAAATATTTATTTCACGGTAGATGTTGACAGAATTGTTACAAACCCAGGAACTTGTCAAAATTGGCACCCTTGACCGCACCCGTCGTTCTTACAACCCCAGAAACGAGCCAATCATGTGAAGGTGGTGTGTCTGACCGTTATCATAAGGATGGAACTAGAACATCCTTGAAAATGAACTGTGCATAGAGTGGGTGCTGGTGTGAGGTCCCTCGTAACGCTGATAATGATGCATAACTCGTTTTGGAGGTCGGTAGCCGCACAGATTCGGCCAAATCTGATAGGTAAGCTGGAAGGCTTGAGTAATAACAAATAAATTTATAAATAAATAAATGAAAAATATATTTTTCGTAAACTTAAATTCTCAGTAATATAAAAAAAATATAAAAATCTGTTGTTCGGAAGCACATGACTTTCCTTGTATAATGCAATATATTTACTACTTTTACAGTCAAAAAATAATGCATAAGATCCACTGCACTGTGTTTTTATCGTTTAATTGTACATTTGGCGATTTTCCGGTTGACAACATGTACAACTATTTCCAAGTGCCCAATTAACTTATATTTCGCGCAATTCTAAATAAACAATTATCAATATTGATAGCATCCTCAAGAAGCGATTTAGTCCATATATTAAAATATTATAATAATTAATTCATCAATTAGGCGTCAGTTTTGCAATTTTGACGATATTTTTGTCAATAAGTGGCGAAATACCGCGAAGTTGGAGATACTTTGCTAAATTATTCGCCAAGTTCGCCAAATACATGTGTAAGTGTTATAGACAAACGGAGAGAAGAGCAATTTCTTATAGTATATTAAAAGGTATGCCCGTCATATGACTGAAATCAGAATTTGTGAGAAACATTACTTCCCATATGGCGTTATTTTTATCAATTTGACGATATTTTTGTCACTTTGGCAACATTTACAATAGTCGGAAGTTGGCGAAATCCCACTAAATTTCTCGCTAAACGTTACGGACGGAGAAATGGGTTATTCTTATAGTATACTCTTATGTTCTTTAAAAGATATTGAATTTTCGTCAATTAGTCGTTATTTTCATTGATTTAGCGTCATTTTTATCTATTTGGCGAGATTTTCGTTAATTTGGCAACATTTTAAAAGTCGCAAAGTTGGTGACATTTTACTAAATTCGTCGCTAAAATCTCGTCAAGCGTTATGGCCCGAGAAGTAAGTTAGTCTTATAGCAGATAAATGATTATTGCCGTTGAAACACAAAGTATTACGCAAAGTCTCTTTTCTCATGAATGGAACGAACTAGATCCACGAGAATATGATATCACCAAATGACGCATGATATTACATATGAAAAGTGAACATGTTCCTTTACAGTTCATATATTTTTTTAATTTATGGGATTTTTTGATAAATTTATTTGAAAAATGTGCAATATCTCGAGAACGGTTCGTGCTAGTGTTGTAAAGTTTATGTCAATCGTTTTCTAAGATAAAATTACAAAATAAATGTCTATTTGCGTAACAGTATTAAATGTTTTGATTTTTTGGTGATTTTTTAAATATTAGGGGGGTTCTAAACATTCAACTGTGTTTAAAAACAATAGGCTACAGTATTCACGTATTGTAATTTTTGTACCAAATTTCATTCGAATCGCTCCATTCGATCGTGAGATATCGTCTCCACACACACACACACACATCCGGCCGCCTAAATAGTTGCTCAAGTCTTCGGACAAGTCGGACGGTCTGGGTCTTCAACACACACACACACACATATCACCTCAAATATGTTCGCTTCGTGATCAAGGATGCTTGAAACGTACTCTCCTGCCGAAAACTCGATTTCGAATTTTCGACCCCGTCACAATACTTTCCTTGTACATTATACTATGTATATAAGGAACGTTATAATGTTATTTTTATAGTATTATGAACAGGTATATATAATTCCAGGTTAGAAAGTAAAATAGGGCAATCAATAGTATTATTTAAAACTTTATTGTAAAACAGGAGGCACCCCCATTAATAAAATCATCGTTTTAGGGTAAACAATTTTCTACAATAGATAGTATGTACACTTTGGGTTCGAGACTACAAAATTACAGCTGATCCGAAAAAATTTTGGCAACATGTGCTTCCCACATAAGTTGATGTATGGAAAACGCAAATAGAAGGTAGGAAATATATGCACCTTTCTACATTTTAATTACCTTTAAAGCTTCTAAACTTTCGTGTACTTATATTTTAGTATCTAATATTTAACAATTCTATAAAATATAAGCATTTTAATGTTCTGTTTAAGTGAAATTTAAGTTTCAAGTTTGCCGACATTTAATTTTCGTTCTTGTGTTAAATTTTTTTAGATGATTACTTTTGTTTCAATTGCGACAGAGATCAGAAGTAACTTCCGATCGACAATTTACTATATGCATAAAAATAAACTTGTTGAATTTGCTTAAAAACATTCCAACTATCCGTATGTTTTAAATCTTTTTATATTTATATAACGTCGTATTATTCGAATCTTGCTGTAATTATAGATATATAGTTATAACAGTTATTAGTAATAATAACACTTCGAACACAATATATATTTGCCACATTTAGCTGATTACTGCAAAACAGAAGCATTCATAAATTCAAGGAATCCGCCATCATTTAACAAACAGAATATTGAAACTTATTTAATATATTAGAAAATAAAATATTACAATAAAAAGGATTTGGAATGAAAGTATTGAAATCTACCTTTCCGAGAAATTTTAAATATTTCAATGAAACATTAAAATATATCACTTTTGTTTGAAAAATTAAGCGGTCTACATGCTAACGATTCAGTATTTTCAAAGCTGTTTACAGATTCATGAAGTCATTAATTGACATTATTATTCTTTTAGAATTCTATACAGAGTTCTAAATTCTTAATTTAATAGAGCAGTCATGATTCTTTTTCAAAGTAAATGGACTTTTGAATGAAAAGATTATATCATGTACATATAGAATCTATTGAAAGCATTAACACGTAGACTGAATTATGTGACTAATGTTACGTGCATATTGTCAATTTATCCAGAATACGTCATCAAACAAAAAAAAAATCATTATAAAAGATCTGCATAAATTGAATGACAAATAAATGGCTTATATTTTATCAAATGTCAGGGACTGTGTCAGTTTGAAATCACGTTAATTACTTGATGCAAGCAAATTGTCTTTTACATAAATTTGCTGCGTTTTTTATTTAAAATAGCTTTATTGAACACTACTCACATTACACTATTGCAATTAACTAAAATCATATTTAATGTATAATTTATTTTAAAAATATTTCTGGTATTTAATAATCATATGTTTATTTATATGAAATTTTACATTTATGAGAAGTTGGCATATCTTGATTGGCTAAACAGTGACTCCTCACAAAATTGGCTCCTCACAATTTGGCTCCTCACAAAAGAATATTTTTTACAAATCCATCATACTTATCTTAGGAAATATAGATGTAAAATTAAATTATATGAAAATTGAATTTAAAAAATAGCAAATATTGACACATAATTAGAATAATATGCTTAACTCTGTATGCTTTAGCATTAACAGAATATAATATATTAGTTAACAACCCACTAGGCATTTGAAAATTTCATAGCACAGAATCCACTTGTAGGAGGCGCAATTATTGAAAAAAAATTATCGCGAATACCCTTTGTGAAATGTAAGATATTTTCAAAAGTATAAAATTCCAATAATAGATTAATTCTTTTGTGAAATGTAAAAGATTTTTCAAAAATATTTGTCACATAAATCAAGTGCAAAATATTTTCAAAATAACCTTTGAGAAAAATTTGAATAAAATCGAGTAAATTAGAGATCATTTGTATAAAGTTTGATTAAAATTTCTTTCAGTGAGTTCCGAACACCGAAATTGTCGAGTCGCCCATTACTGATCACACAGTAAAACCTTAAGGAGGATGCATAGAATAGAAATGATATAAGCACTATTATAAATCTAGCGCTTTGGGATAAAATCCGATACATTTTAATTCATTTGGTGTGCATGAGCTGTTAAACAAAAACAGGAAAAAAATGGAAACCATTTTATAGATCTGCCGAAATTAAATGACAAAACAAAACTGACCTATATTTAAAATATATAGATTGTTTTTATTCTATTGTATTGTTGGTGGAAAAAATTACCATACTACTGTTTTTTAGAATATTTTTTTTCTTTGAATCATGTATTTCTCAGGATCTCCTACAGATGAACTTTGATTATAACTGATTTAGATTCGGTATCAAATTCCAGAAGAAGTATAGTGGTTCACTAAAGATTTCCGGATCCCGTTCTGTTTTCATTTCGAGTTCAGATAATTTCATTTTATTTGAAATATATTTCTCACGTTTGGATATAGAGAGCTTGGATAATAACGGATATGAATTCAGCATCAAATTCTAGTGAAGGTAGGATTATTCACTAAGAATATTCACTTCCGGTTCGAAAATTTTCTTTGAAACATCTATTTCTCGGATTATATATAGATAGAACTTAGATAATAACTGACATGGATTCAGTCTTAAATTCCAGAGGGGGAACAAACTCACAAAATATTTCAAATTCCCCATTTATTTACACTGTTTTGGGGACGTCATTTCTGATTCAAAAATTTGCATTTCATCAACAGCTATTTCTTAGAATCTTCAATAGCTATTGCTCAGATGATGCCTGATAAGAATTCACTATTAAATTTCAAACTACAATGATAGAAAGGTTTAAAGGCAGCACAGTTCCTTACACGTGTCTCACATTAAACCTTATATGATAAAGACGTAATTAAAAGTTATTGAAGTTTGATTAGAAGTTATTTCCCAGTATTTTCTCAGAAGACATTTACACCACAATCGTAGATGTGACAAGGCCAAATAGCTGTTGAACGATGGTAACTAGAACTATGAAAGTGAGGTATCGGTATAGTAACGTGATCGGTATAGTACCAGTATAGATCGGTATAGTACTAGTATAGATCGGTATAGTACCAGTATATATCGGTATAGTACCAGTTAGCATGAGACTAAAGCCAGCACCCTAGCGACAAGATTTGAAAATGAGTACCCCTATTCCGGAAAGTATGAGATATGCAGAATATAAGTAAATTAAAATGTAGTATGGCTTGATAAGCATCATTGAATTAGTAAGAGTTGATATTCTGCAGTAGCAAATGGTGTAAGTATACAGCTGCAGACGTTACTGCTTCTTCGACCCAGACCATCTGATCTACCAGAAAGGTATAAGGTATGTTTGGACGGCCTGAAAGTGTCACCCTATTTAGATCGGAACCGAGAGGGGAAGGCATCCACAGAGACAGTACCATCCTTCCGCTACCACCAATCTCTTGAAAGAACTTATAGGCTCACATGTTTAAACTTGATCGTACTCTGCGTGAACACGACGGCAGTTTTAGCAGTGACGGAAATCGAACTCTGATCGTTTGAGTGCAACTACTACTCTGTCGCAACCCTATCAGTATCGTTTAAAAATGATGACGATGAGGCCCTATACCGGGCTGGCCCAGTAACCGAGAAGTCAAAGTCTGTGAAGAGAACACGTTTCCTTGTGGGATCAAATCTCACTATAGAGTCCATTTAGTGTGAAATATGTTCTGCCTCCGTGAAGAGCCGGGGAAAAGTTATATAACGGTCAAGCGTCTGACTAACCAAACTGACGTCCTAAACTGGAATCATGGATCTATAACCCATCGTTCAAGAGGCATTTAGTTGTCCAATTGTTTTTGAGTACTGTGTATTAGTCATTCATTTCAGATTTCTACAGTCTTTGCGGGGTAATTCGCAAACAAGTGGTCGGTTATACAGAGTGCGGCAAAAAGAGCGTACCGATTTGGAACATCAATAAAAAAAATACAAAGCAAGATAGATAAAGAAATCTTTTATACTTGAGAAGTACATAGTATGTCATTGTTATCCATTAAGTTTTGAAGAGTACATTAGTTAAATTTCGACCGTCAATGTCGATGCAGTTTTGAAGTCTGTTTCGGAAATTTTGCAGTGATCTGCGGACCATGTCCCGCGGAATCGCCGTGATTTCTTGCGTAATTGCTGCCTTGAGAGCTTGCAAATTTGTTGGTCGGTGTTGGTACACTTTTGATTTGAGATAGCCCCACAGAAAAAAATCACATGGAGCCAAATCCGGCGAACGCGGTAGCCAACCGATATCACCCGTATCTGCAGCTGCGTGTTTACGTGCAGATCGCTTGGGAGACTGCTGTATGGATCTCCAGCAGCTGCCACATCTTCCGGTCTTGTTACGCTTCTAGGGCGGCCAGAACTATTTCTTTTTAAAGCCGAACTTGTTCGTCGAAAATTTGAAACCCAACGACGAATTGTTTGTGCAGCCGGAGCCGGATCATGACGTCCGAGCTGAAAGCTTATTCGGAAGGCTCGTTGCGTCGTTATCACAGATTCACCGTTCGTAACAAACTCTTCAACAACAAAAGCACTATGCTCTCCGCTCCAAGCCATGACGGTAACTAAAAATGGCATGCGCAAACAAGTCAAAAGAGACCATGCCCACTGCTGCACCTCTATTATGAGCGAAGCAAAGCTTCTGCCAAATCAGAACGTTATTTCTGCCGCAGCCTGTATTTTTCCGAAATATGCCAAAATCCAATCAGCATCAGGTTAACCTTAATGGGAAAGTGAACAACTAAATTGTAAAAAATTACTTCAATTAGTTTTTATCTAAATTCTCCGGGTCCTCAAAATTAAATAATAAACGGAATGAACTAGAGTATGTTTCGTCTTAGAGCAATGGGTTTGGTCATCTCTTTTTCGTCGTCAAACATTATGCATAAAAAAAACGTTTAGCATATTTTGCATATTAATACATTTGAGTATATGCAGTCTTTTATTTTTAGATTTTGGCGGTTTTAGCGGGCCATTTCGCAAAAAGATGGCAGATTATTTTTTTTTTCTGCATAGCATCAAAATACGATCAGCATCAAAGTAATGCACAAGGGACTTATCTACCGAAATTTGTGAAATTCTGCCAAATAATTTCTTATCTACAGCACATACATAGGTACGAATTTTTTAAGCCATTTTGAAAAAAGATGCAGATTCTTTTTACACGAATTGTAATCATCACCAACGTAACTTACAATTGTGAAGATTTTTCAATTAGTTTTTTAGCTAGAGTGGATATATACAATTTTTGCAGGCCATTGGCCATTTCACAAAAAAGGCAGGTTTTCTTCCGGAATCGTACCAAAATCAGCACCAGGGTACCTCACAAGTGACTTACCTATCAAATTTTATGAAATTTGGACAATTTTTACACTGGATACATATATTGCACAAACGGCACGCTAAAAATAATTTTTTCGTGTTCTAGGGTGTTTGGAACGTGTAAAGCTGTCGAAAACTGGAATTGCAATTTTCGACACGATTCCAATTTCCTCCCTATGTATTGCCATTTATAGTAGGGAATGTTAAATCAATTCTATATGTAGTACCATTTTCTTTCTGTGCCCATGCACAATTGATTTGCAAATATTACCTAAAAGTTTCTAGTAGGTATCACCTCATACATTTCCTGAAAATCTATTTTCTTTACAGCATTTTATTTCAAAATATGTTTATAAATTTCAAGTAAAAGAATTTCCAACTTTAGAAGTTTTATATTTCCATAAAACATTCGTCCAAGGAATACTTATCGCAAAGAACATGCAATTTTTAAGAGTTTCGAAACTTTTCTCCAAGTAGTTATATCATAAAGATTTGTCATCTTCAGTATTGGTAACGTCCATGAAATCCTTAAGATTTCAGCTTTTGAGTAGCAGTGTCTTTGCGATTTTATAGTAGTGTAAAATATACACATAAAAATAAAAATGACTGTTTAGGAGTATTTATAAACAAGCTCATATTTTAAGTACTGTACTTGTTTCTAAGCATAAACTTAAAATCGCAATAATCTTGAAAAATCTGATGTGGGCAGCACATGACTTTCCCTACAGACGTTTATATTCACGTTCTCTTTATTTATTTTTAAATTTATTTCACTTTTAATTCAATTTTCGTTCTCATTCGGTAACCGGACTTATTATTAAAGGTGGCGTAGAGAAAATAAGAAAAACTAAAATATCTCGAGAACGGCTAGTCCTAGTGTAATGGGGTTGATCTTTTTCCTTTCGTCGTTAAAAATTACGTATTAAACGAGCATTTAATGGATATATTTGAGTATATCTAGTTCATTAGTTTAGATTTTGACGATTTTTGCGGGCCATTTTGCAAAAAAAAGGCAGGTTATTTTTTTTCGAATCGTGCCAAAATCTAATCAGCACCAGGGTAACCCACAAGTGACTCATCTACCAAATTTTGTGAAATTCGGTTCATTAGTTTTTTAGTTACAGTGGATACAAGCTTTTGCTGACCATTTCGCAAAAAAAAGGCGGGTTCTTTTATCCCGAATCGTACCCAAAACTAATCAGCACCAGAGTCGCCCACAAGTGACTTACCTACCAAATTTTATGAAATTCGGTCGATTACTTTTTTAGTTAGAGTGGACACAAAATCTGCACTGACAGACACACAGACAGACACACAGACAGACACACAGACTGATTGTGATTTTCGGCATGATTCCAATACTTTCCCTATACATTACCATGTATTGCAGGGAAAGTAAAAAGTAATAACATTTCTTCCAAGGTTGGATGAGACTAAAAATATTGCTTTACGAAATTAATTCAAATGTATGTTTATTTTTTAAATTTCGTATTTTCAATGATTGTGTAATGTGTGTTGTTTAATATAATTGTATATACACTGCTGGACAATTGCAAAGGGCGGATCACAAATTGCAATGTAGCACAACATTAACCGGGGGTTGAAGCCCAGTAAGATAAAAGATTATTGCCACACTGTTCGGACATTAGACAAAAGATCATTTATTGTTCTTGAAAATACCGAAGGTTTTTAAACATCTGAAAGGAAAAACGTATTCATTTGATGCTGTGAACGGAGAAATGAAAAAATGCATATAAACGAAGGCTGGCACCATTGAGAAATGTGTGAGTACGGGATATATCCACCGTGGGGTGAGATGCAACATTCCACACGTCGTGTCATGCTTTGCACAGCATTATCCAGCTGTTGCTGACGCAAGTTTTCCCACACCTCTGTCAGTGCACGGATGAAGGTGTTCCTGTTTGTTGGAGGATATTTTCGACCAGCAAGTCGCCTCTCCAAAGCATCCCAAACATTTTCAATGGGGTATAGACCTGGAGGACATGTTGGCCATACGAGGCATTGAATACCCTCGCTGACTAGGCAATTCTGAACAGAGAGTGTTCGAAGACATGGTGCGTTGTCGTCAATGAAAATAAATGTATCACCGACTACATCATGGAAAAGGCGAACACGAGGCCGTAGAACTTCATCAATGTATAGTTGACCGGTCATAGTCCCAGTTTCAACCACATGCAGAGACGTGCGGCCATTGATCATGATGCAGGTACATCCCATAATACTGCATGCCGAATATGGGTCCCTTTCCTGGATATTTTCTGGACGATAAGCAGTGTCAACGACACGCCAGATCCGATGGCGTCTACAATCCGATAACAGACTGAATCTACTTTCATCTGAGAATAGTACTCAAGCTCAGTCCTGTTCGGTCCAATTGCGATGCTCAAGACACCATTGAAAAGGAGGGTGCAGTGCAGTTTGTACAATGGGACACACACAACAGGTCTTCAGGCGGATAGTCCTCCTTCTCTCAAACGTCTAGCTACAGTTTTCCGGGAGATCTGCTGTCCTGTGGTACACAAGAAACTGATTTGCCACCTGCTGAGCTATGGTGCGCGGGTCCCTTTTTGCCGATAGGATAATGTACCTGTCCCTTGCATGCATCGTACTTTTAACACGACCTCCTCCTTGACACTTGCTGCACATTCCAGTTGTCTTAAATGCTTATCACAACCGTGAAACAATGCTGTGGGCTACGTCGAACTCTCTGGCAACATCTGTTATTTTTCGCACTTTTTCTTCGATCTTTCCAGTAATACAGCCACGCGTAAAATTATTTGAGTGATATCGGAAAGACATACGGAAAATGTCAAGTTCGTCAATTAAATCTTTCCTGTAAAACTTTCAATAGGAACAACAGCTGTCCACACGCGTCAAATCCTTTAAATACCTTATCAGCGCTATCCCGTGACGAACAGGCGTGGGAATGAAAAATTTGCATACTCACACTTCTTCTTACTGTATCCTACACTTATTCTAATTTTCCACATTTTGCTTCCTTTCATTTTGTGGTTGCTATGGATGATAGTGTTATCTGTCCTTAGCAATTGTCTAGCAGTGTATATATATATACAATTTAGAATCATTCCATATCATTTCATTCATCATCTGCCTTATATATATATATATATATATATATATATATATATAATTTCTAAATAGAAAACCAAAGACACTAAAAAGCAGAAGATGAATGTAAACAACGTCAAGTATCACAAATTGGCCGGAGGGAGTTGTGACCCCCACTCTCCGGTTAAGCAATGCTTTGAGCCATGGCAACACTCCCGGAAGCCGATACTTATTCATAGAATGGTCTCATTACCATCAACAACCGAACATCAAGAACCTTGAGGAAAAAATCAATACCTTTAGTAGAAAGTCACATGAAAAAACCATACCAAGTCACTCAATGTACTAACATATGAACGTACTTAAAAACCTGTCTCTACAAATTCCAAAACTCTTACCAAAACTGTCAGATGTGTACAATCTTTAACTTGTAATCTCGTTCAAAATCATCCATACTTGCATCACGAGAATCCTCCCAATCCCCTATTTATTTGTTTCAACGGTTTGAATAATTGCTTTTACATTCAGTTACCGTTAAACCAGTGAATTCTGAAAGTATTTTGTTTACAAAGTTCATGGGGTAACCTTGTTTTACTGCTGAAACACTACTTTATTTAGAACTACTTTATTTAGAAACACTCTATCGTGATGCAGTTGATCACTTTCCCAACTATTCAAACGTTTATTTCAAATTAATTGGTTAATAATAATATTACGAGAAACATTTTTATGTACATTACTCGACCATAGTGTAATGAAGTTTATTTTGAAGTGAAAATTTTTTCTTTTATCAAAAATCTTGAAAAAAGTTTTATTGTTAACTTTATCCATACATACGCCTCTCTCTCTCTCTCTCTCTCTCTCTCTCTCACTGGAATGGTGGATGCTATGGACTCAGTATCAAATCTTGATGGGAGTTAAGGGTTCATTAAGGATTTACACTTCTGATTCAGGAGATGCATTTTCCGGTTTTTCCGAAAATTCGTATGACTGTACGAAATAAATGAATTTTTATACGCGCAAAAATGTATATAAATGCTTAATAGTTCCATCGAAAGGATATGTACACACAATGTGCTAACTCATGAAGGCTTTGCCATAATTGTTTTGCTTTCAAATATTTCGTCTTATTTTCATAATTTATGATCATTGTATTACGTCATGAGTTTTCGATTAAATATTAGACCTCGACAGCTAAATTTTCTACACATATTTAAGGCTGTGTTTGATTAAAGCATGACAGGAAGATATTGATCGTAAATCTCGTTTGCTGTTCTTAACTGCTGTCATAAATTTCAGGCACAACACGTAACTTCAACATCTGTTCAACTACGAGTATTTAATTGATGGATATTTTTTTTAGTTTATTGTAAAAATATATTAAATGTCAAGTGTTAATTAAATTTAATCTCCATTTACTTCCTCATTTTAATGCAAGATAATTAATTCCAGCACGCCTGATACAAGAAAATTCACACACGGTTATTAAATATTGTGAGGAAAATCTTAAAAATCTGCTGAAATTTATTTTATGGTGAATTAATAATGAACATATTGCAGGATTCAATTAGTTTTGCTGTAATACAATTATTTTTAATAAAAAAATTAAATTACTAAAAATGATGATATAGCACGAGAATAATCAATTTTTATTAACTAAAGCGAAAAATAGTCTAATTCTGTAGTTAATAGATGATATAAACGAGACACACAAATATGAAAGTTATTTTAGGAGATTATTAAAATTTTTTGCTTTAATATATACATTCAGATAAATATTTGCTTAAACTTGTAACTACAATAATTTGAAACGACAAACCTGTTTAGTAACAATTGATCAATAGCAAGATGATATTGTTATGGTTCATTCGCAGAAGGAAATTGTTTTTGTCTCTAAAGCAGTTTAATATTAATACGTTACTATATATGCTGTTACTTAGGAAGTGTTTTTATTTAAAATAAATGTTTTACGGGTTTTAAATTGTAATAATATTTGTGTTTATTTAGTATCAGTATAATTGAACTAACTTTAACGTGTTCTGTTTGCTCTTATATAATAAACGCTTTCTGGTCTTTGCTGGTGTGGTTGATCAATTTTTTTTACTTTCCCCATATACATAGTATAATACGTAGGGAATGTATTGTGACGGGGTCAAAACTTTGACATAAGTTTCGAATTCCTAGTTTTCAACGGAAGAGCAGGTTTCAAGAATCCTTGTGCTCGAATCGATGGTTTTTAAAGATGTTGTATCTGTGTGCTTCTGTGTGCATGAGTCTGTGGAGATGATATCCTACGGATTAAAGGAGCGTATCGAACAAAAATTAGTACAAAAATTACAATCGGTGAATACTAAAAGCCTAATGATGTTAAGCACAATCAAATGTTCAGAGAAGCCCCAACTTTTCGAATTAAATTTAAAAATATATATATATTAGGACTTTCAATAATGTTACGTTAATTATCATTCTTTATAATTTTTCTTTTAGAAAACGATTGACACAAATTTCAGAACGCTAGCATAAACCATTCTGCAGATATTGAACTTTTTCAAATAAATTTATAAATAGAATCACATAAAATTAAAAATGTATTAACTATTGTGAAATATGTTCCCTTTCATATGTAATATTATGAGTTAAATTTATTAACATCATTCTTGTGAATCTAGTTCGTTTCATTCACAAGAGAAGATGCTTTGTGTAATAGTTTTGTATTTGGACAGCTAATAATTCATTTATATATAAAAATAAATTATCTTCTCTCCTTTTGTCTGTAATACTTATCGATAAATTTGCCGAACTTGTGAACTCTTTTAGCGAAAATCGTTTAAATGGCAAACATAAAGCTAAGTTAACGATAATGAACCCAAAATAATGAATTATTAAAATATTTTGATATATGGTCTCTAGTGCTAATTTCGGTTACTATCCATATCAATAGTTGCCAATTTAGTATTGCCTGAAATATAAGTTGATTGGGTACTTTTGCATATTGTCATCCGGAAAAGCGCCCAATGTACAATTTAACATTACAAACACTGTACCGTGGATTTTATACATCATTTTTTCAGTGTGAAATCAGTAAATTTACTGCATTATATAGGGAATTTCATGGGCTGCTCATTGCAGATTTTTTACATGATTTATTACTGATTTTGCTTATATGAAACCTGCTGATAGTTTTTATCATTTGTTTGTTCTGATACTTACAAGGAATTTTAGTTCAAATACATAATTAACGTTTAAACATTTTAAATGAATTTTCAGAGTTAGGCATTAAAATATATTAATCTTTTAGCTTAAAATGGGTTTTATTCGTGGTTACAACAAACTTTCTAAAATTAAATAAACTAGTGCTAATAATAGTCATTTATCCTTTACAATGCTCTTCTTTGCAAATGTTTTACGCCGCCAATTTTCGTCATACGTGTATTGTTCCAACGCCATTTATGCGCCATTTAGTTTTTCAATGCTCTGATCAATTTGCTCAGGAATAAAAAGCGGGTGTTGCCATTCGAAAATTTCGAAATTATTTCACTGTAACCGTCACCGTGAGAGCTCTATTGTTTGAAATCATCACAATCTCGAGAGCATACCTTCAAATAAAAATATCTGCAATTTCCTTTCGATTGGTTGAGCGGATAGGTCGCTAGGGGTTCATATATCGGGAGAGTTTATTTATGGCCACCTTGTATAACTAACTATATTAGAAACAATCTAATTTGATTATAAAAGAAGCTATTTAACTTGATTATAATATAACTAACTATATTAGAAGCAATCTAATTTAACTTGTTTTAATACGGAATTTTAATTCTAATTTAAATTCCAATTAAAAGTTAAAAAATCTGATGTGGGCAGCACACGACTTTCTCCTCAGACTTATATTCACGTTCTCTTTATTTAATTAAATTTATTTCACTTTTAATTCAATTTTCGTTCTCATTCGGTAAACGGACTTATTTTCAAAGGTGGCGTAGAGAAAATACGAAAAACTAAAATATCTCGAGAACGGCGAGTCCTGGTGTAATGGGGTTGGCCTTATTCTTTTCGTCGTTAAAAATGACGTATTAAACGAGCATTTAATGGGTATATTTCAGTATACCTAGTTCTTTAGTTTAAATTTTGACGATTTTTGCGGGCCATTTTACAAAAAAATGCAGGTTATTTTTTTCCTAATCGTACCAAAATCTAATCAGCACCAGGGTAACACACAAGTGATTCATCTACCGAATTTTGTGAAATTAGGTCCCTTAGTTTTTCAGTTAGAGTGGATACAAGCTTTTGCGGACCATTTCGCAAAAAAAAAAAGCGGGTTCTTTTATCCCGAATCGTACCCAAAACTAATCAGCACCAGATTCGCCCACAAGTGACTTACCTACCGAATTTTATGAAATTCGGTCAATTACTTTTTTAGTTAGAGTGAATACAAAATCTGCACAGACAGACACACAGACACACACACAGACGCCACGTTAAAAATAGTTTTTTCGTAATCTAGAGGTCTCGAAACGTGTAGATCCGTTGAAAACTCGAGTTGTGAGTTTCGGTATGATTCCAATACTTTCCCTATACATTACCATGTATTGCAGGGAAAGTAAAAATATAAATTTTAAAGCTACAATGAAAATTGGATTAATTAAATAAATTTTAAAATAATTTTATTGTTAGTTATTTAAGGCTAAATTGTATGTAAAAATGCATAATGTATTAGATTTAATGTACATACAATTGTAATTGAAAGCATTTTTATATTTCGATTAAAACAAATGTAATACTTGTAAAGACGTGTCAGATATGAATTTAAAATCGCTTTCCATGGTGATACATTATAATTTCCTATTCTTCTATGTAAACTGTATGGCAATGGGTCACTTTTCTTTTTACATTTCTTTTCTATAGAGTTATATATTATGATAATATTATATACTAACAGTTGAGCACATTCCTAATGACAAAACGTGCAGTAGTTTATCCTTCAAATGTAGCTTTAGAGTTAAAATCAGCCACCCCTTAGGAATGACTGAAAATAACGCTTTTAAATGAGCAGCGAAATTTGATTCAATATTGAAATTTACCGCCCCCCCCTACATATATGTCGACCGAGGCAGTTGCCGTTTTTGTTACTGTTGTATACAACCTCTGCGTAGAACTACACACTATGGTATATGGCTGTATGAGAAAGCAACATAGTAGTAGTAGCAACATAATAGAAAGCAACATTCAGTAGAATAAGAACAAAGCTGTATGAGTAGCAACTCAAACTCCAATGATTTTATTTCTGCTTTAGAGGGTTTGAGAAATTTGCTGTGTCAACCAAAGCCTCCGAGATTAATGGTGCCGTCTGCGTCACGCAAGAGTTGAAGGGAATCAATATCTAACAGATGTTGACTTTTGATTCGTGTTGAAGCAAAAACCGATATTTTATCTTATGCTGAAATGTTAAAAAATATATATATTACTGTGATTTTTAAATACCCTTTTTTTAATTGAAATAATCATGACGGAAAAAACTATTGATTTAACTAATTACGTAAAATAACAAAATCGTTAACATATTAGTTATTGTTTTGAGAATTCTTAACAATACATAGTATATGTAAAATGAAAGTTCTGTGATGGCGTCAAAACTCCGACATTCGGATTTTGATGCATCTACACGTTTTAAGTATTACTGAATGCGAATCAATCATTTTTTAAATGATGTCAGATGTGTGTCTGTCTATCTGTCCACCTGTGGGTACTACAAGTATATCCCTTCAACACATTGATAAAATCGAATAGAAATCGGTGTGATTTACTCAAATCATGAACATTGAATCCATTAATCGAGGGAATTAATTTTCTGGGTAAATAAAGCTAGGGAAGTTCAGCAATTTCTCAAACAATTTTCTTGAAAATCTAGAAAAATTTATAAAAACAAAACTACTTATAATAACGGTTCGAAAATAGGAATGTACTATAATTTTTTTTTATTTTAAAGCGTACGTCATCATTTATAAGACGCTGGCATACGGCATTCTTAAAATATTATATGTTTTTTTATCTAAGATGCAGAACTTCATTGAAAATTACTCATTATTAAAAAATGATTATTCATTACTCATTATTAAAAAACGATTATACTCATTATTAAAAAATGATAACTGCACAGTAAACGCCTTTAACCTGTCATGAATGAACAACAATATTCAGAAATTATCACGAGATCTTTTCGACATAAAGCACGTTTTATTTTATTTTCCTTTTTCACATAGAGTGCTATACCGTCCAAACAGTTACCTTACACCTTTCTGGTAGGTCGGACGGTCTGGGTTTCAACAACAACAACAACATAGAGTGCTATAACTTACGAACAAATTGAGCAAATAGAATAAATTTTGGTGCGAATTTTCCAAGCAATAAATGTCAGAATTCTATTGATTATTGTGGAGAGGAAATAAAGGAATGAAATAAAAGAAAAATAAAGGAATGAATTTAATAATAATGCGGATAAAATAAAGAAATACAGAAAATAAAGGAAGAAGATGTAATATAGAAAACGTAAGAATATAGAAAAGTAGGAATAAAAGTAGGAATATAGAAAATAAATGAAGATATTTATAAAATATAATAATATAGAAAATAAAAGTAATGAATGAAATAAATGATAAAATAAATTTATCTTGAATTTTCCGACCATTAAGTGTCATAAAGTTTCGTATACAGGCGGCTAAGCACAAATACTATACTGATTAATCGGTTTCAAAAGCAGAAAACAGTCTTCTTCTTCAGGGCAAACAAGAAGCGCAACTCCACTTATTCAAGTTTGGCAGCTGCAGTAGAATAGAACACGTGGTTAAAGGTAGAAGAAAAATTTTCAATGTTGCGTGGAAAAATAAAAGAAGAAAAACCGTTTAACAAACTCGAAATCAGTTAACCATTATGTCTGTGTTTATGCTGTATTAGCGAAGTCTTTATATTATTGAGTTTCTATTACATCAGATATTGAATTTTTTTTTTCGAACGTTGTTTCTCTAAAATAAAAACAATTTTAAAAACAGTATTGCTTTATCTATATTGCAAACATTACCATATTTTTTATAATATTTTATGTAGAAGCGAATGAAGTAGTTTATAGAATATTATTTTGCCCCGTCCTTGAGACAACGTTATTGTTATAAATTATTTTTAATTTAAATATTTTCGCTAATTGTGCGTGTTTCTATGCTATGTAAAGAATTTTAACCCAAAACAAATGGTTAGTATTATGATACGTTCTCAGGGATTGGAACTTTTGCTTAATAAATAACCCTTTTTATTTACATGGGAATTTAGTAATAGAAAATCGAAGTTTATTAATTTTAAGGAAAAGTCTTTAAGTATTATATACGGTGAAGAATATAGTTATATTCAGTATCCGTGGTTTCGTTTTATTTCTAGCTAGTTCTCTTTCTCTAAATCATCACTGTTTCTGACAGAGTTACAGTATCAACTCTCATCAAGTCCTAGAATAATTTTTCAGTGAAATCAAGGAAGAAGATATTGAAGAAGAAAATCTTCCCTTCATCGAACTAAACTAATGGTTGGTTGGTTGGTGTCGTGCCCCTAACAAATTTTATTAAGGAAGAATGTGTGCACTGCTTCTGTTTAGTCAAAGACCCGGGGCACCCGAACGTAGAAGTCTGACTTCTGCCCCAATAAGACATCACAACATCCATGCCCGCAGGCGGGACTCGAACCCGCAATCTGGCAGCCAAGCCATCACAAGGAAACGTCTGCCTCTTTGACCGCTCGGCCACCACATCGACGAACTAAACTAATAAAATATCTTTTAGTTTCAAAACCTACGCAAAAGATATTCCGGAATTGAAAAATATAGATGAGAAACGAGAGAGATGACAGCTGACATAAATATGCATTTAATAAGTGAATAAAGACAAGAGAATGAAGATGAGGATGAAGTTTGACCAGTAGAAGGCTCAGGAATTTTACATACATAGGGGGTAATTGCGATTATGATTACGATACATCGAACATCAGGATGATAGTACGCCCAAATATGTACAGTATGGATTAAATAATTACATATTCATTTATTCTACATATTCAGTTGTCATTATTATAAATTCAGTGAGTAAAAACATGAGTGTGAAGACATGGATGAAGTGTGATCATACTAAGAGAAAACTCGGGAATTTTGCATACTTTGGGCGTAAATGCGATTAAGACTACGACACATCGAACATCAGGATGATAGTACGAAGTATGTGCAGTATGGATTAAATAATTACATATTTATTTATTCTACATATTCAATTGTCATGATTATAAATTTATTAAGTGAATAAAAACATGAGTGTGAAGATGAGTATATGGTGTTAGCAGGAGAAGGCTCAGTCATTTTGCATACATAGGGTGTAAATATGATTAAGACGGCGATACATTGAACATCAGGATGATAGTACGCCCGAGTGTGCACAGTAAGCAGTAAATATAATTACATATTTATTTATTGTACATATTCATTTTCTTGCAGTATATATTTCAGTAATAATAGAAATTAAGCATATTCAAGAGCAGAGAGGAGCGTTGTCGCAAAGTCAAAGATAAATTTCACAGTTCGGTGTACTAAACATTTTCCGTAATAACAAGCTTGACTCTGTCTGAGCTGTTCTCGATCCACATAAGCTTAGATAATTAGAACTCTACTGAATTACTTTTTGACATGCAATAGCATTTATAGGTGAAAGCACATTGGTTTAATTAAAACTCTCCATATGTCTTAAAAATACATTAGCTGGTCCAAAGGTAAATATAAAAGCAAAGATGTTGTAACAAATACTGTAAACAAAAACATATTATTTCATATTTCTCTTTGATCGTTACATACATCCTTCGAGAATTTAATTTAGTGATATTTTTAACAATTTTCAAAATGAACGGAAATACATAATTTATGACGAAGAGTTTCTCTAAAAAAGGTTTTTGGATTTTATATATACATTATATTCAACGAGCAAATAAATTACACAGAAATATTTTTAGGACGAAAAATATTCATTTCGAAACAAAGCTTGTATCTTTTTGAATATAAAAGTGGTCTCTAAAAAGTAACCTAAATGCAGATAAATCTGATGCTATTCTCAAAATGTAAAAATATTTCAGAAAATGGAATATTAAAGAAACTTTCGCAATTACAACATGGAAGTGGTATTATTAGTGAAATAAAAAAACTATTTTTAATACGAAAGAAAACGTGTTTTTACATAAATGTGATACATACTAGTTCCGAAAAACACTGTTAATTTTCATTTCAAAAAATAAATGTTCAGAATTTAAAAATTATTCTTTAGCTGCCAGTAATACAATATTAATTTAAGAAACATAATAAATTAGTAAATTCAAAAAATTGTGAAATATTTATTATTATTATTGTTAAATCCTTACTTTTTTTATTACTTAGGGTAATGAAAGTTGTTAGTTTACAAGGATGATGTGAGAGGATTTAGTTTGCAGATGCATTAGAGGAATAACCTATTTGTGAAGTAAGTAATTCTTTCACAAGTTATTTAGAAACATTAAAATACTTTAGTTACCATTTGAGAGAAATGGAAACACACATTTATTATTCATCATATATTTATAATATGAAGTGTATTTTCAGTATTTAAAGTACAGATATTTATCATAAAAATACTATCACAAAGCTTTTAATTAGCGCGCTCTGTTACATTCAAATCATGTGGTCGATTTTAACACAATTCTAGATTTTTAATCGATTTGAAACTTTGCATACTTACGTATTTCTTATGACAATGCAATATTCTTTAAAATTTGAGTCATCCCCCATTTCCCTCGCAGTCCCCCCCTCCTGAATTTTGTCCTTGGGTCACATGTTTCCACACAGCCTGTAAGTGTCGTCGTGGCAAACTTTCTCACAAGCTTATACGAGTTAGGCATGCATATTTTTAACCTAAAGTCTCTGGGACCAGCAGGCCATTTTGTCTTAGTTAACAGGTAGATGATTTTTCTTGCCCTACCTGTTTATTTGACTTATTTATTTATTTCGCTGTAAAGGGATGGAGCACCATGTATTTCTTAATGAGGAAATGCCGCTTTCCAGTTTGACAGGTGACTAAATAATTCTAGCATTTTTTCTTCCTTCAACGCCAGTTCATGATCTTCTACTCCCCAATGACTGAAAAACATAAAGTAATATATTAAAAAACTTTTTTGGAAAATACTTTCTTATTTCAAAATGCAATAAAACGTAGATAGTAAATAGATTTTTCTTACTAAAAGAGTCGGAAAATTTTACCCGTTCCCCTGAACTACGATTTTGTATAGATCACCTCTGACTTCCACTAATCGAAGTTCTAAAATTTACTATGAATGAATTTTATTACTCATTACTATGGATGAGATAGTATTATATACCTATATATATATATATATATATATATATATATATATATATACACGACCAGAGCGTCCAACCCTGATGTTCCCGCCTTCGCTACGGCTGTGGTTCCGAACAACTTTAACCTTAGAAAATAATGGCAGTAAGTAATGATAACCAGAAAAATTAAAATTTCAAAATTTTCAAGAATTCTTCGATTTATGAAAGCAATATTCAATTCTCAAGTATTACGACGAGCAGCTTGTCTATACAGTTAGAAATTGGTGAGCTCCTTCAGTTCGCAAATTTCCCTATAATTTGAAATCAGAAAAGTAGAATATTGGGTCACCTTCCAGTGCATATAAGATAAAATATTATTCTAGAAGTTTTATTTAAAGCGCACGAACTGATGCACAAACATTACAGGGTCGAAATCCGGCAATTTTCATTACATAAAATTTACTTACCATTTTACGAACCTTATACAATTAAAGAAAATACTTATATATTGAGGTTATTTTGTTTGACCTGCGCATATGAAATTAATGTTCAAGCATTAATTAAATATAAAAATATGTTTAAAAAATTAAATTACTATATTTACTACAATGTGATTAAAATATATTCTCATAGATACTGTATTTATTAACAACATATTACCAGTATACTGCTAATCAATAAAATCTCTTATAGAAACATTTTTGTCAAATTTTCGTATACGATATGACCGTTAAATTTATAAATAGGAGAAATAATTGTTTAACGATGTCAGCTTGAGCTATAGAATTGAGGTATCGGTAATGTGAAGTATCTGAACAACCAGATAAGGTTGAGGACAGCGCCCCTAGCGTCAACACTTGGAAGTTAGCTGTCTTAGATTCAACATGCTCACCATATACCACAATACATGCTTGTATGTAAGAAAGTACTTCCTGTTTCATGTTCACCAACATTACAGATGAATGTGAAACAGTAGAAAGTTGTAAGTTATACTGTTGTTAACTGATGTTTTTGACGATTTTTTAAAGGTTTTTAATAATTCAGCTTTGAAAATATTTTAAACAAACATGCCGTACGATACAAAACTATTTTCCAATTGTAAATATGTGTCTTGTACTAACAATTCAAAAGAGATACCCCTAATTAGTGTTTTATCGATTTTTTAATTATTATTGATATTTGACGATGTTTTAAAGGATTTTTTAAAAGATTCAGTTTTGAAAGTATTTTAGACATACTTGTCATGCGATGCAAATCTAGATTTCTATTGAAATATGTGTCTTGCTCTAACGGTTCAAATGTTATACGTCTAATTAATGTTTATTTTTTAGACATTTTAGAATAAATGTTTTTAACATTTGTTAACTTTTTATTGCATAATTAAACGTCAATATGTAGACATTCAGCTTTTTATTCATTTTCATTAATTTGCTATTCTTCTGTTGCAAAACTAAATTTTCTTTAGGAGCATTCACGAATAGTAACTTAGCCAATGTGTAGCGCGAATAGTTAATAGTTAAAATATTTAACTGAAATATACATATTTTTCTTTTCATACATGTGTATTTACTTCTTTCAAATTATTTGCATATTCCATTTATCAGATACTATTTCTAAACGGCTTATTCGATTTTACTTTTAAATAAAACAACTTCGACCTTTTCCTAAAAATGCAACTTTCTATTATTGTTTTCAAAACTTTTGCTTTAAAAAATTGAGGACATTGTAAAATGTGTTAATTGGAAACGAAAGTGACTTTAAGTGAATTTGCAAGAAAATTCGTAAATCTTAAAGCTACTGAAATTACACCGATTTCCCCATTTATCTCTTTCAACGAAATTAAATGAGGAAATCTGATCGGCGGGCTCTCTTGGGCAAAAACAGACGTTTACACCTAAATAATATCTCAGTCTAAAATTAGATTTAACAAAAGCCTTTTGTTTCTTTAAGTGTAAAGTTAACCATATGCTGTCTGTTTTTCATTGTAAACATTTATAGCTGATCATTAATCACATTTTGGGTTCACTTTTCAATGGAATTCGAGGTTAAAACTGCCATTTTGCAACAGCACATTACTTTGCCAGCATAATGCAAAATTTTTAATGCATTAAATTTCCACTTTCTATGTTCCATTTCTTAACCTTTGGGGGTTCTTATGTGTAGTTTTAACCTATTTTTTGTCTTTGTTGGATCTCATTTATTCTTGTTCGGACTTGACTCTTCTTATCGGGATTTTCCTACTGTGTTTTGGCGCACGCCAATCTTGTTGTTACTTCTCGTTTCTGATTGGACAGACTGTTTTTCATTCAGCTCTCTGATTGGGTCTCCTAGCAAGTGAGCGTTTAATACAGGTGTTTGGTATATAAACTTTCTGTGCCTTTTATTTTCGTCCATTTCTCCTTTGGTTAGTTCTCTTACACTGACGAAAATGATCCAGTCTATACCCGAAACAGCTGTATGCCGTTAATTTTGTTATTTTTGCTTATATACGTTGCTCATGTTTCCTTACCAGAACACAATAATTCTTATGTTTAATAACAGAAGATTTATCGCCGAGTTCACCAAATTTGTTGCTAAAATAGACAGACAGGCATATCTTATTGACACTTACTTAATACGAGTATACCATTCTGTTATTAATTAGTTTGAATTCCAATCCAGTCATAAAATTCAAAATCCCTATTATTTATGTTTTGATTTTATCAATTTGGCGTAATTTTCGTTAATTTAGCGTCATTTTCATCAATTTACCGACATTATCGACATATGGCTCCATTTTACCACTTTACCGACATATGGCTCCATTTAAAAATGTCTTCAAATTTGTCGCCAACTTCAAAGATTAAATTATTCCTAATTAAGGGTCTAAGTTAAAAACTACTGAACACTTTCCTAACTCAATGAGTTTATTAGACATTTCGCAATATTTTATATATCGTAAAAATACATATCCTATACGGCAAAGAGAGAACTCAGATTTGAAAAAAAAAATTATCTCTATGCTATGAAATGGCTAAATTTTTGTCAAAAATATATATCAGTTTTTCAATTTTTTTTTTGCTTAAAGTAAGGGAAATTTTTGCAGAAATTCAAGTATTTTAAGGGACCTGTCTCATTCTATTTGTGAACATTTCGTTAAAATAAGATGAAGTTATATATATATATATATATATATAAAAGAGAAAAATTCTACAAAGAAATCTCAAAAAAGGGGGGGGGGGGGGTTGGTGGAGAAAAGCCAACAAGGAAATTTGAAAAGGCCTAGGGGGGTGGTGACCCCTAGTTCCCCGGTTAAAAGTCGACTTTTATTCCAAAGGAAACACTCCCGGAGCCGAAAAATACCTGAGGCCAATCTCCGTACAAACGTCAAAGCAAAAGACGCACAAAACAGTCCGAACAAGGAACAAATGGACTAAATTACGAAGCTGTAAAAGCAAGGATATACATACAAAGTCAGAATCCAGAGTGACAACACACAAGAAAAGTAAAACGTCCAACTGAAATCCCTCAGTCAAAAGAGAGAAGGGAGTAGAGTCTATAGGACTAACACCATCGTTGCCATTTATAACCCAAAACTAAACGTTTGCCAAAATCATTTTCAAATGCGTTGACTGTTTTATTATGATAGGTATTATAAATATGTCTGAGGAATCCAAGGGGATAGTCTTGTTTTATAGCCTCCTTGATAAATATAACATCACTTTTTATACGGTCTTTTTTATAAGTATGCAAGCGGGCGTTCCGTATAAAGTGATTCATTACGCCCGCATCATAAATAGTATAATACGTTGTCTTGCTAGGTGTTAAATGTATACTTATATCCAGATAGTTGTAAGATATAAGTATACATTTAACACCTAGCAAGACAACGTATTATACTATTTATGATAAAAGAAGACAGTACAGTTTTAGAATACATTATATAATTAACTGGTATTCTAATTTAAGTATCAGGATATTTCGCAATATAGTCATTAATCACTTTAAACGTAGTGAAAGAATGCATTCTTATGGAAAGGATAGGATCAAAAATGATTCTATATTTATTAAGGAAGCAATAACAGAAAATTATCCTTTAATATTTATTTGTCAGTGTTACAATGTGGTACATAGTAAAGTTTTCGATGCGTTCAGTAAGGATTTTGGCAACACCTTTATTTCAGGAAATAAAATGGCATCGATACAGCGAGGAACTATTTAAGCGTGTAAAATTGACGTGAGTGATTTGGATGGAGGTAGGGTATTTGTATTTGCAGTTCGTATATTTTAAGTAGGTTTAGTCTTGTGTCGTTTCAATTATATTGCTCTTATGTTGGGGGATTTTTTCCTTTTACGTTTGATATATACTTCGTATGGGCGTCTTCTGTTTCGACGTTGTACTGAATTTAACCGCAGGTAATGCATGGCTCCGTGAGTGTTGCCATTGGTGGAAAAGTCGACTTGTAAACGGGAACTAGGGGTCACAATCCCCCTAGGCCTTTTATGTATTACCTGTTGGCTGACTTCATGTCCAATCTTTCAATTTTTACTATTATATTTTTCTGGGCTATTTCAAGCTGCATTGCGCTTATTGGTCTAGATATCTCATTTTGTACTATTTGTACTATGGTAGATTCTGTTATATGACATTCTATAATATATATATATATATAATATATATATATATATATATATATATTTATATATATATATTTATATATATATATATATATATATATATATATATATATATATATATATATATATATATATATATATATATATATATATATATATGTATATATATATATGTATATATATATATATATATGTATATATATATATATATATATATATATATATATATATATATATATATATATATATATATATATATATATATATATATATATATATATATATATATATATATATATATATATATATATATATATATATATATATATATATATATATAAAGGAAAATGAAAAGGATGAAATGGTAAATTGCTACTTTTTCTGAAATTCAAAAACATGTATCTTTCTCTCTTTTAAAGGTATAATCATGCGACTTTAGAAAAATATTCTAGACTACCATAAGCATTTTCAACAAGCCATCTCAAAGTATTTTAAACAGTGCAGTTTTTGAGATATAGGTAAAAAGCATATAGCTTGAAATTAGTTCTGTATTATAATGTCTTGCAGTACCATCGCCTCAAGTCACTACTGCGACACTAATGATTCAGAGAAGAATATTTTACGCTATATGTGAAGGCGGGTTATAAAGAATTGAGAACGTGTTCTTAAATCTAGGGATGGATTCAGGTATAAGTATTTTTACAATGAAAATTGTATCTTACTTTTCAAATATAGTTATTATGTTGAAATTTTTATATTATACTGAGTAATTTTTATTGTATAGTGAACAACTAATATGCCTTTCCAAGTTTTCGTCAGTGAGACTTGTCGTTTATCATCTAAAATCTTTTTAAGGCCGTAAACGTTCTTTCAACATCAACGAACATTATTGTACAGCAATTGTAGTATTGTTCTCTTGTTTGCACTGAAAACGATGTTTAATTGTTCTATGTTCAATCTTGAAAACAATGGTTTAATTAACTATGACTGTATTGGTCGAAGCTCAGTTTTTGACTTTGTTTATTTGAAATATGAATAGTTGATATTTTTTATCAATCTATCTATGGTATATTTTATCTGATATTTTTATTTCCTATCTGATATGTGTTATGATTTACAATTTTAAATCACATATCACGCAATAGATAGTACTTCCATCCGTAGGCAGACTTTTTTCGTAGTTGAAAATCTAAGATTTTATTAAAGTTGACTTGAGGTTTAATTTTAGGCATTTTTCACTCACAATACGCATACGGTAAATACAACACAACAGATCATTAAAAACGGCGTATGTAAAAACGTCAGGTTCAAATTGACTTTCGATCAACCTTGAAACAATTGTTCTCGCCTAAATTTCAACTGTCTCTTTCTGTCAAGGAAGTATAGGGATTTTGTATGGATTTTGTATATTGTCGTCATTTGCCGATTTTAATGACATTTTTAAGCAAGGAATCTGTGGTGAAAACAAGTGAACATTGCATTTCCCTCCTTTTAATAATAATAAATGATTCCTTGGGTTGATTTATCATTCTTAACTTTTATTGCTCGTAAATCGTGCATTCCTACATTGCATCGTTACCGCATTACCCCACTATTTATTCTTTGTGCGAGTTCTTAAACTAATTATTAATTAACATACTACACAATTGACTTCCACATTATTTATTACACGTATTATAATTACGATTAACTTAATTATTACGAATTAACATTAATTATATAGGGTGTCCCAAAAAGATTGAAACGTGCTTTTATTCTTTGCCTGTTGTAAATAAGTGAGCAATGTAAATTGCAAAACTGTCGAAAGTAAGGTAGGAAATAAGATTACGTTAATGAAATAGTCCTCCCATTTAATTTTCAAAAAGTTACACTTTTTAAATTTTTATACGACCCCTTTCGACAAATTTGGTGAATCAGATTTTTTTTATTTTTAATGCAACAAGACCATTAAAAAACCCGCATATCTGTATCTTTAAAATCAACTAAATTATGATAAAGGAAAAAATCTGACTTATGCCACTCTTCCGTACCATATGAAAGGCTATTTCATCAGTAAAAATAGGAATCATAAACAAATTGGCGATGGAAATTGTTTAGATCAAAAATACGTTAATATGTGTCAAATTTTTTTTCACAAATGCATCTAAATAAAGTACTTAAGAATCCGTGATTGCATCGTGAGCCTACGCAGAATTCGCAAAAATGTCTCCTATGTATTATCACCCAGATTTATATTTATTGCGATATGTCACAGACTTGCATTTCTAATTTGATATATGGTCCCCATTCACAATGTTCAATTTTCAATTAAATATAACTCACTCAATTTTAGAGACACATATGCGGTTTTTTTAATGATCTTGTTGCATTAAAAATACAAATTTTCTGATAGACCAAATTTGTTTAAGGGGATCGAATAAAAATTTAAAATATGTAACTTTTTGAAAATTAATGGGAGGACTATTTCATTAACGTAGTCTTATTTCCTACTTTACTTTCAACATTTCTGCAATTTACATTGCTCACTTATCTCCGCCAGGTAAAGAATTAAAACGTGTTTCAATCATTTTAGGACACCCTGTATACACTCTTAAGAAGGAGAACCTTCACGGCTTACTATATTTGCCCTAAATTGTCTACGCATTTCTAAAAAGAACTCGCAAATAAAGCTGGAAATTTTCTCAAAGCAGAATTACCGGAAACACGAATACGAGATGTTAGATATTGAGAGCAACGGCTCTCTCTTTTCATCACACCGGCTACCTAGTGTATTATATGCGTGTTAGCAGGCAGGTATTTAGATGAGAGGTATTTAGATGACACAATAATTATTCTATGATTCTGGCAAAAGAAGTAATATGTGAAGTAACGTATAGGGTCCTATCTACTCATAAGAAGGTGAGCCACAGTTTTTACCTTCACTATTTTTCACAAACTTTTTATCGTTCTACGTATTTCGTTTGCTCAACTCTTGTGAGTTTATATTAAAAACTTTCTAATTCTTCTGTCTATGTTCTTTTTTAATTTGGATTTTGTTTATAATCGATCATGATGATATTTCATTGATAGTCATATCGAACTCTTGGATTAGAAATTTTCCTTTTTCCCTTTTGATGTTGGGTAGTTTTTCTATATTTAGCAATTTTTGAAAGTTTATTAAAGCCTTATTTGTCCATTTTAATTCCTTCACGTGCAGTATTATTACTTTCCTTATATACATAATGTATAAGGAAAGTATTGTGACGGGGTCGAAAATTCGAATTCGAGTTTTCGACAGGAGAGCACGTTTCAAGCATCCCTTATCACGAATCAAACATTTTTGGAGTGATGTCTGTGTGTGTGTGTGTGTGTGTGTGTGTGTGTGTGTGTGTGTGTGTGTGTGTGTGTGTGTGTGTCAGTGGGCCTGTGGAGACGATAACTGACGAACGAATGGACCGATTTGAACCAAATTTGGTACAAAAATCACAATCCGTAAACACTGGAAGCCCATTGTTTTTATACGCAATCGAATGTTCAGAACCCCCCTAAATTTTCGAATGAAATTTTGAAAAAATCGTCAAAATCAAAACCACTAATAAAGTTACGCAAATAGACATTTCTTATGTGATTTTTCATTAGAAAACGATTGACATAAATTTTAGAATGCTAACACGAATCGTTCTCGAGATATTGTACATTTTTTTAAAAAAATATCAAAAAGTCATATAAAAAAATATGTCCTATTGATAAACATGTTCACTTTTTATATATAATACCATGCGATAAATTGGGTGACATCCTTCTCATGGATCCAGGTCTTTCCATTCATGAAAAAAGAAACTCTGAGTAATACTTTTGTATTTGAACGCCAATCGTCATTTATCTGCTGTAAGGATAACTTATTTCTTAGTGCATAACGCTTGGCGAGATTTTAGCGACGAATTTGGAAAAATGTCGCCAACTATGCGACTTTTTGAAATGTTGCCAAATTAACGGAAATCTCGCCAAATGGATAAAAATGACGCTAAATCAATGAAAATGACGACTAATTGTCGAAAATTCAATGTCTTGGAAAGAATATTAGTATCTACTATAAGAAAAACCTATCTTTTTACTGTAAAAATAGTAAATTCATTACATTATATAAGGAAAGTCATGTGTTGTCCACATCAGATTTTTTTTAACGTTATTGAAGCGAGTTCAGGAGGTTTAATTATTAATGTCCCCTTTTCGGAAGTTAATGTATCCGCTCTACATTTAATTTGAATTTTAATATTTTGTTTAATAAGTATTCAGTTATATAGTAAAATATTACATAAAACACGCTCAAAAATCTACGGTAATATTAACTCGATGATATAAAAATTTCTTAAATACAGAATAGACACAAATATAAATTGGTCGACCGCTTTCCGCTTTCACAGTCTTCTTCAGGAACTACAAAAAGCGCGACATCACTTATCCATGTCAGATCGGCAATTGAAGTACAATACACACGCAGGTGACTGAAGGTAGGAGAAAAAATGTTGCCAACTCCGTGGGCAGAAATGAAAAATGAATAAAGAATAATACAGGAAATCGATAGGCAGGAAACAAATGATTATAATTACGAATAAGAAAAGCTATCTATAATTCAAATGAGGATGCATTCAGCAAGGTTCTTTGACCTGAAAGTACAGCTTCGATTCTGCGAGAACTTGGCCCAAATCGCTTTGAGATTTCATAATTATTTTAAGGAAGTTTTTGTTTTGTTATGTTTTTCGTGGGACTTGGTTACTTGTTTTAGTGTTTTTGAGGTATTTTAAAGCTTGTAAAGAACCTTGCTGTCCCAATCGGGAATCGAATCCTGGATCTCCGAACTGACCAGCCGATGCTCTATCGTTGAGCTACTGGGACGAATAATAGAAATATTTCTCAACATAGTTACGTACTAATGATATAACATACATTTCAAAATGCACTTTACTCTTGAACACCATTTATTCATGCTTTTTTAATCTTTGAAAATCTAAATCAAAATTGTCCTCTTTAAAAAAAAACTCCATATGCTTTTCCCAAAAATAATTTTGGAATTATCTATTCTTCAGGATCTGCTACAGATGGAGCTTAGATGGCGAGTGATATAGATTCAGCGTCGAATTTCAAAGGAGTAGGAAGTTCACTAAGGATTTCCACTTCCAGTTATTGTCATTTCTGGTTCGAAAATTGTCCCTTTATTTTTTTTTTTAATATTGGCTGTAAATCAAGAAATGCTAACTAATATGAATTCAGCTTAAAATTCTAATGGAGGTAATGTGGTTCGCTATGAAATTCGACTTCCGTTTCCGTTTTCACTTGAATTTTAACTATTTTCCCTGAAACATGTCTCTCAAGATTGTTATCTATCTGTAGCTGTGAGTTATTAATGAAAATTCTGCTACGGGTTGGGACGGGGGGGGGGGGTTATAGAGTTGGAGGGGGGACATTCACTTCCGACTATTGAAATGTCACTTCCAATTAAAAAATACATTTTCTTCGTAACATCCATTTCTCAAAATTGGTTTCCTATAGATTTTAGATGATGAGTAATATGGATTCAGCATCAGATTCCAGATGGTGTAGGTGGTGATTGAGAATTTTCACTTCCAAATTTTTCCCATATCTGGTTCAAAAATGTTAATTTTCCTTGAAACATCTATTTCACAGAATCAATTATAGATCGAGTTTAGCTAATTAAAAATACTGATTCAGAATCAAGTTTATGGGAGGTTTGGGGAATTCACAAAGGATTTAAACTTTCGGTTTTTTTCCACTTCGTGTTAAAAAATTCATGATTCGCAAATTATTATTTACAGATTCGACTATACATATACATATCTTAGCTAATTGCTGATATGGATTTAGCATAAAATTCTTGTAAGGGTTGGAGTGGTTTTTACTAAAGACATTCACTTCCAACTAGAGAAATGTCACTTTCAATTAAAAAATATATTTTCTTCGCAACATCGATTTCCCAAAATTGATTATAGATAAGTCTCAGATGATGATTGATATGGATTCAGCATTGTATTTCGGTGGGGTAGGGTGTTTCACAAAAAATGGCAAATTTTCAATATAAACTCACAAGAGTTGAGCTAATGAAATACGTAGAGAAAAAAAAATGTCTGGTACAAATGTGAAAGTAAATACTGTGGCACACTTTCTTATGACCAAATAGGGCCATTTACGTTACTTCACATTTTATTTGTTGTACCGAAAACAAAGATTAATCAATGTGTCGCTTAGTTCGTTGCCATCTAAATGTTGGTTTGCTAACACGCATATAATACACTAGGCAGCTAGTGAAAAAAGAAATCCGCTGCTTTTAGTAACTGACGTCACGTACTCGTGTTTCCAATAATTCTGCTCTGAGTAAATATAGTGAATTCATAAAAATTCCTTGTACTTCCCTGATAGAAACAGACATATGGAAATTAGATGAGAACAATTGTTTTAAGGGCATTATGATCTCACTTCTTGAGATCACAATCATCGCATACAAATGGAAATACGAAATACAACAAATTTCCACTTCAACATTACGCAAATAAAAATCTAAATGGAGTTTAAAATATTGCTGTCCTTGTTGTTACCGGGTATTTCTGCACAAAATGTCGTAATTGCGGGCTCTTAGTATTTTGGCTTGAACATCAATACAGGGACGCATCCACACAAGCAAAAAACATCTGATGTTGGCAACACATGACTTTCCTTATATAATGTAATGAATGTACTACTTTTACAGTAAAAAAATAGGTTTTTCTTATAGTAGATACTAATATTATTTCCAAGATATAGAATTTTCGACAAATAGTCGCTATTTTCATTGATTTGGAGTCATTTTCATCCATTTGGCGAGATTTTCGTTAATTTGGCAACATTTCAAAAAGTCGCCAAGTTGGCGACATTCCGCCAAATCCGTCGCCAAAATCTCGCCAAGCGTCATGGGCGAAGAAATAAGTTGTTCTTACATCAGATACACGACTATTGACGTTCAAATACAAAAGTATTACTCAAAGTATCTTTTTTCATGAATGAAACGAGCTTGATCCACGAGAAAGATGTCACCCAAATTATCGCATGGTATTACATATGAAAAGTGAACATGTTTCTCAATAGGAATTTTTTTTTTCATTTTATAAGACTTTTTGATAATTTTTTTGAAAAATGTGCAATATCTCAAGAACGGTTCTTGTTAGCGTTCTAAAGTTTATGTCAATCGTTTTCTAATGAAAAATTGTTTAAGAAATGTGTGTGTGTGTGTGTGTGTGTGTGTGTGTGTGTGTGTGTGTGTGTCAATGAGTCTGTGGAGACGATAACTGACGAACGAATGAACCGATTCGAACCAAATTTGGTACAAAAATCACAATCCGTAAACACTGGAAGCCTATTGTTTTTATTCGCAATCGAATTTTTAAAATCCCTCTAAATTTTCGAATAAAATTTTGAAAAAATCTTCAAAAAATCAAAACCACTAATAAAGTTACGCAAATAGACATTTCTTATAGTGATTTTTCATTAGAAAACGATTTGCATAAATTTTAGAACGCTAACATAAACCGTTCTCGAGATATTGCACATTTTTCAAAAAAATTATCAAAAAGTCATATAAAATAAAAATAAAATATTTTCTATTGAGAAACATATTCACTTAATACCATAAATTAATACCATTAATTCATATAATACCATACGATAAATTGGGTGACATCATTCTCGTGGATCTAGCTTGTTCCATTCATGGAAAAATATACTTTGAGCAATACTTTTGTATTTGAATGCCAATAGTCATTTGTCTGCTGCAAGAATAACTTATTTCTTCATCCATAACGTTTGGCGAGATTTTGGCGACGAAGTTGGCGGATGTCGCCAACTTAACGACTTTTTGAAATGTTGCCAAATTAACGAAAATCTCGCCAAATGGATGAAAATGACTCCAAATCAATGAAAATAGCGACTATTTGTCGAAAATTCTATATCTTGGAAATAATATTAGTATCTACTATAAGAAAAACCTATTTTTTTACTGTAAAAGTAGTAAATTCATTACATTATATAAGGAAAGTCATGTGTTGCCCACATCAGATTTTTATAGTTTATATCCATAATCAAATTATATCACGACAGCTTAATCGATCAATTTTATATGTATGCAAAATATAATGTCGTTGTATCAAGCCGTGTGTTTGGAAAATACGAGTACATTGTAGATAAAATATTTGAAAGTTGTTATGCAATTAAGGGGGTCAGTAAGACCAGAGAGTTCAGCTACAATAATAAAAAATCTGGTGTGGGCAACACATGACTTTCCTTATGTATAATGCAATGAATTTACTACTTTTACTGTTAAAAAAATCTGATGCGGGCAACACATGACTTTCCTTTTATAGTGTAATGAATTTACTACATTTACAGTAAAAAAATAGGTTTTTCTCATAGTAGATACTAATATTCTTTCCAAGATAGTGAATTTTCGACAATTGGTCGTCAATTTCATTGATTGAGCGTCATTTTTATCCATTTGGTGAGATTTTCGTTAATTTGGCAACATCTAAAAAAGTCGCCAAGTTGGCTACATTTCGCCAATTTCGTCGCCAAATCTCGCCAAACGTTATGGACGAAGACATAGGTTGTTCTTACAGCAGATAAATTACTATTGGCGTTCAAATACAAAAGTATTACTCAAAGTATTTTTTTTCATGAATAGAACGAGCTAAATCCACGAGAATGATGTCACCCAATTTATCGCATGGTATTACATATGAAAAGTGAACATGTTTCTCAATAGGAAATATTGTTTTTTATTTTGCATGAATTTTGATAATTTTTTTTTTTAAATGTCCAATATTTCGAGAACGGTTCATGTTAGCGTTCTAAAATTTATGTCAATCGTTTTCTAATGAAAAATTACATAAGAAATGTCTATTTGCGTAACTTTATAAGTGGTTTTGATTTTTTGACGATTTTTTCAAAATTTCATTCGAAAATTTAGGGGGGTTCTGAACATTCGATTGCGTATAAAAACAATAGGCTTCCAGTGTTTATGGATTGTGATTTTTGTACCAAATTTGGTTCGAATCGGTCCATTCGTTCGTCAGTTATCGTCTCCACAGACTCACTGACACACACACACACACACGCACACACACACACACACACACACACACACAGACATCACTTCAAAAATGCTTGATTCGTGATCAGGGATGCTTGAAACGTGCTCTGCCGTCGAAAAATCGAATTCGAATGCTTGAAATTCGATGCTTGAAAAGTGAACTCGAATTCGAATTTTCGACACCGTCAAAATACTTTCCTTATACATTATGTATATAAGGAAAGTAATAGGTTTTTCTTATAGTAGATACTAATATTCTTTCCAAGATATTGAATTTTAGACAATTAGTCGTCATTTTCATTGATTTATCGTCATTTTTATTCATTTAGCGAGATTTTCGTTAATTTGGCAACATTCCAAAAAGTCGCCAAGTTGGCGACATTTCGCCAAATTCATCGCCAAAATCTCGCCAAGCGTTATGGATGAAGAAATAAGTTATTCTTACAGCAGACAAATGACTATTGGCGTTCAAATACAAAAGTATTACTCAATCTTTTTCGATGAATAGAACGAGTTAGATCAACGAAAATGATGTCACCCAATTTATCGTATGGTATTACATATGAAAAGTGAACATGTTTCTCAAAGGGAAATTGTTTTTTTTTTTATTTTATATGACTTTTTGATAATTTTTTTAAAAAATGTGCAATATTTCGGAAACAGTTTGTGTTAGCATTCTAACATTTATGCGAATCGTTTTCTAATGAAAAATTATATAGGAAATGTCTATTTGCGTAACTTTATTAGTGGTTTTGATTTTTTGACGATTTTTTCAAAATTTTATTCGAAAATTTAGGGGGTTTCTGGACATTCGATTGCGTATAAAAACAATAGGCCTCCAGTGTTTACGGATTGTGATTTTTGTACCAAATTTGGTTCGAATCCGTCCATTCGTTCGTCAGTTATCGTCTCCACAGGCTCACTGACACACACACACACACACACACACACACACACACACACAGACATCACTTCAAAAATGTTTCTTTCGTGATCAGGGATGCTTGAAACGTGCTCTTCCGTCGAAAACTCGAATTCGAATTTCCGACCCCGTCACAATACTTTCCTTATACATTATGTATATAAGGAAAGTAATAAAGAAATAAATATCAACATTTCTAAGTCATTTTAAAATATTCGTATGATTTACTATCATTAATACGACTATCATTCGTATGACTTCTAAATTATTTTGAAATCATTGTATACAGCACAAAATACAAATATGAAGTCAACCCGTTTCGAAGGCAAGAAATAGTTTCCTTCTTCAGGACAAGCAAGAATCACACGCAACCTCACCTGTTTAAGCAAGTTTGGGCATCTTCGATACAATAGTTTTTTAACATTAAGTTGATAGGAAGCGATGAATTATGACTAAGTATTGCTCAATTGTTTTGAATTAACATTGGCGAATCTGTCAACCAATTCTGTGTGGTGGATGTGTATGCCGCACAGAACAGTTTCGTATACGCCGCTATTGTTTTTACAACGACGATACTTATATATTATTTATTTGGCTGCGGCTTTATTTTGCGCAGCTTTCTGGATATCTTTTAAAAAGACCACTACTGACATTAATTATGCAAAATGATTTTTTATATAAATCATACCATTAAAATATTATCGGTATGTTGCAGATCCTCAAAATTATTTCATTTTTTATCTACGGAGATAGAATTCTGTTACTGGTCTTAGATGCTGTCGACAAAATTGACCTATGCCTGGTCGAGTCGTAAATGAAATAAAATGCAATTTAAACTCGATATGGCAGAATGAGTGCCATTTTGAAATCCACACCAAAATAATATTTCAATTTCCGTGTTTTTATTTGGGTCACTATAGAACATGGGTAAATAATGGTTTGAAATGAAATTATCTGCTTAAAAATTTACTCTACCCATATATTTATTTCAAATAAACACTATATTCAATGATCCAAGAAAACTCAGTGAAAACGGGAATGGTCAAACGTGGGCGTGGCCATATAAACTATCAATACATGGCCCAAATATTTAGAATTACATCTTCTCGATATTTACTAAATAAAGCTGATTTTCTATGGTTTAAAATAGTTGTGAGGTTAAAATAGTTTTTAAGGTATCCACCAGGATTGAAAACACGGCTTAGAGCAAAAATTCGATTTTGATTTTATTTGCCCATCTTATAATCCGGTTTATTGACTTCATTTTTTTTAACTCTACAACAAATACATAATAAGATATAGCATTTTTATTAATGTATGACAGACGAAAATGAAGAAGATATTAAAACTGTAAATGTGTTTTCTGAAGAATCAAGGTTTAATAAAAAAAATAAATAAAAATAGTTCCACAGTGTAAGCTCTATTCTAAAAAGTATTTGTTATTTTCACTTGAAACTTGGCATACATTTACACCATTTTGCTTACGATGGACTATTATATTTTGTTTTGATAGTTTTTGGATGAAAATAGAGCTCTTTCTTTCTTCAGTAATCAATGAAAAATACCCGTTAATAATTCGAACTAGTTAAAAATCATCATTTATCTTTAATTACTCAAATGTTTTCTTAAATATTAGTCTACCTTAAAAATAGTCTTTGTATTTACATAAATGTCAAAAGTAAATGGAACTAGTTTAATTATTTTTATACAAGGGGAGCTTTCCTCGTAAGAGTTAAGTTTCATTAAAATTTTATTAAGGAAATTTTATACACTTATTTAGAAAAGTTATGTACAAGTTTCAAGTTTTATATTTGTATTTAGGCTTCACCAAATCGCCCAACACTTATTCTGTAAGAGATTTATTTAAAAAAAAAGTATTCTGCATCTATGGAGTCCTTAATCTTTATAGGAGGTAGGGATGCCCGTAAAGCATTTTTTGGAGAATTTAAAATGAATTTTCGACGGACCCTCTACTTGAAAATCGTCAAATGACACCATATGATAACATACTTTAAGACAAGGAGAAAACTTGCAGGTTCATGATCGTTCAATTTCATAATCGTACGATCAATTAATAGCATTTAGTTAGTTGGAATATAAAAACTAATTTTTGATTGAAAAATATATGTTTTCTTTAAAAATAAGTCTTTGAAAATCAAGAAAACGTATCATAGATGAAGGTTAAAATATATCGAAAGCGCACTCTATTGTATTTTTGTTTTTTCCCCTGTATTTGACATACTAGTACGCTTATAGCATACTAGTACGCTATACTGCCGCTGTTCATACGGCTTTTCTCTGTAATGGCCTTTTCTAATTACGGGTAAGTTCCGATTTGCGGCTTGGATTTGCCCTATGTATGAACAGGCCCCCCACATTCAATTTTGGGGCCGGGTACTAACTCGAGCTGCGGGCCCTAGATAAAAACAAGGGGGAGGGGGGTACCTTTTTTTTGTTTTATGTATTATTTAGGGATAGAGTTGAATTTAATAAAATTTATTAAGTACAAGGTTTGACATACTTGGGTGGGTGACCACCTGGGAACACCGCGTGCTGTTGGCACATTTCGGGCGCGGTAGCCCGGTGGTTTACGAGCTGAATTTGCACGCTGTCACAACTGCCGCCGTGTTCATGCGGAGTACGATCACGTTAAACATGTGGGTCCGTAAGTCCTTCCGAGAGGTTGGTGGTAGAGGAAGGAGGGTACGGTCCCTGTGGATGCCTCCCCCTCTGGGTTCCGGTCTAAATTGGGTGGCATTTCCCGGCCTTCCAAACAGCTACCTTACACCTTTCTGGTAGGTCGGGCGGTCTGGGTCTCAACAACAACAATATAACACAGTTTATGAAAGATCGTTCATATAATGGCAAGTGGTGTGTACATTTCATTTTAAACGAAATATTTTTATACTCAGTTGCACACTTATTTCGCATAGTCAAAGAAATTTTGGGGAAAATAGGAAGTGACATCTCCAGAACCGGAAGTGTAAATCATTAGTGATCCCAACTCTCTGCAAAATTCGTTGCTGAATACATATCAGTCATTATCTAAGCTATTCCTACAGCCAATCTTGAGAAATGGGTATTGTAAAGAAAATTATAATTATTTTAATCGGAAGTGACATCTGTTGAACCAGAAGTGGAAATCCTTAATGAATTCTCCTAACCCCTAAGCAATATTATACTGAATCCATATCAGTCATCCTTTAGCTCTATCTATAGCCGATTTTGAGAAATAAATGTTTGAAGAAAAATGATTTTTTTTTTATCCAGTATTGGGAAAAGAACTGGAAGTGAAAATTCTTAGTAAATCCTCAGCCCCCTACCCTTACTGAAATTCGATGCTAAATTCCCATCAGTCATCACCTAAGCTCAATAGTCAATCAAAATACGCGTTTCAAGAAAATGTTCTGACCGTAAGATGAAAGACCGCAAGTAGAAATCCTTAGAAAAGTAAATTCCAGAGGGGGCAGGAGGTTCCCTACTTCCTCTGAAATAGGATGCTGAATCTATATCAGTCATCATTTAAGCTCATCTTTAATAAGAAAGATCAATCATGCATAAGGCATTGATTATGAAACACTTTCCAACTGCAATGCAATTTTATTTAAACATCTCTAAATTGCGATACATTCAGCGACGATATTTTTGTGATTATCACAATACTACAATAATTTATTATATTTGAAAACTTCGTCAAAAGAAAATGAACTTTATCAAATGACGTCATTGAAATATAAATCGCCTGGCTCTCTATGAAAAATCAGTAAAAATTTCATTCATAAACTTTTATTAAATTCTTTTCATTCATCACAATACTACAATAATTTATTTTACTTAAAAACTTAAAACCATGGAGGTAAAAGTAATTTAACTTTGTGCTTAAAACTTCACCGAAAAAGTCTGATATAAAATCGTCTGTTCTCTATGTAAAATCAATGACTGTTTCATTCATATCAACTATATTGCAGACTCCAGCGCAAAATAATTTTGCGTTAAAAAAATCCAGCAATTCTTATACAACTCATCTTACAGCTTGATGTGTTTACAATCTCCATAAGTGAAAATTAGGCTTCGTTGTAGAAATAATCAAAGTTTGATGATCATTTAAATCCAAATATATTGTGATTGCATTGTTTCAGAACATTGATGAACAGAAATTAAGCAAAAATAAAGCGGTTTTAGGACAGACACAACACTAAATACAAATTAAAAAAAAACTTTAAAAATCACGATTTTGATACAAGATGGATGCAATATTTTATTTTGAAGTGGGTCACGTGATCTCTTTATATAATGGGTGTAATTATTATTTTAATTTTTATTTTAAAAACTACGGAATATATTTTTCTGAAATTTTTTTTATATATTTTATGGGATAATTTAAATATTTCCTAAAACTTCCGAAGCAATTTGTAAATTTTAAATTCGCTTAAAAAATATTTGAAGAATTAGGTCCCATAGGGTTTAATGTATTTCATTTTTTCAGCCCGGTTTCAATCCAAAACTAATTGGGTGATATTATTTATTTATATTCCCATAGGTCCCACAGAACGTCTGAACAACATACTAAAATTTCATTTTGATAAAGTCATTTTTACGGCAGTTATCGTGCTAAAGGGACAGACAGACAGACATAATGAACAAAGTCATAAACACTTTTCAACTATGTTGTAAAGTGTTAAAAAATTGATGTTGCAAGGAAAATATAAATTTTTAAATTGAATTAACACCTCCCCACAACCAGAGGTTGAAATTCTTAGTGAATTCCTCAACCCCCCCCCCCTCCTTCGAAATTTGATACTGCATAAATCATCGCCTAAGCTCCATCCTTAGACAATTCCAAAAAATAGATGACGCAAGGGAAATTTTTGAATATTTCTAGTAATTACCAAGTTCAACATAAAATCATACAATCATAAGTGAAATTTTAAAAAAGCATTATAAACACAAAATAATCCATTTTCCTTTCATAATGCAATATTTTCTCAGAGATTTTTGTGCATATTTAATTATAGTTATTTTAGACGATTGATTTTACAAAACAGCATAGAAATTTGATAAAATAAATTTTAATTAAATCTAAAATTAGCTTTGTTTAAGATTAATAAATCTGAAAATAATATTTGAAAACTATAAGAAAATGATTTTGAACATACCTTAAATCTTAGATGGTAGCATTGGGGTTTGTTTCAGCGAATCATTTTTCTACAAGATTTAATAATGTGTTGAGAGTTGCACTAGCAACTAGCACTGAAAACGCATATGAGATTGCAATATAATTGCATGAGAAATTAAAATAAACTTGCTTTTTGTGCTTTCTAATAGCGGCTATCTCGGAAATCAAAATGGGAAGCAAGTTCATGTCAGGAGGGAGAAACAAGAATTTTTCTTTCTACATCATTCAGTACGACACCACGTCGCGTTAATTGGTCACGACACCCCGTCGCGTTAATTGGTTTACGACCTCAAAGAGCAGGAAGATAAGATCGCCCCTTCCAGGCTAGCTCTTTGGATCGCCCCCTTCCCAAACTTATAATTTCACGAAAGAAACTTGTAGACGGGTCGTCTCAGTCAGTAGTTAGCTGGACGTGATTGATATGAGCTGTAAACATGAATGAATGAGCAAGGGGAAACTTACCCACTAGGGTCATAAACGTATCTGTTTTGGTGCAATTCTAGAAAATTTCTCCCGGATCGGTTTTTATTGCCTCACATTCTGAACACAATGACACCGAAGCTATCTTTACCCAGACGGTTCTTTTATCAAAGAGCTGGAATCACTAGAGGTAGCCTTTCCTTTCTTTAGCTATCGAAAGCATGTCCCCCTTCGGTTCTACAAATGATTGATTACTCTTCAAAGGCTTGTATTGAACGAAGGGGCCCTTCTTTGAGACTCTTTTGACTATTTTAAAAATGAGACACAGAATCCAAACAGATGTTTACAAAACGTTTTGTACTTTTCTTTCATTCAAACTTACACATTGCGTTTAGGCTTTATATATAATTTATATTTGTAATTTTATAATTACACATAATACGTAAATTTCAAAACTTTCAATTAATTTAGAAAAAAAATTATATATTCAAACACAAATGTATAAAAATTTTATCCGCAGCAATGTTCACGGGCCCCTAACAATCGCCGGGCCCCAGTACTGTAGTACCAACTGACCCCCCCTTTGTGGGGGCCCTGTGTATGAATGCCTATGCATGTGCCTATGTAGAAAGCCTATGTAGAAATGCCCTATGTATGTATTTAAAAACGTTATGATATCACGTGTTCAGCATGGACCACATCGCATCCAATATATTTATAGCATTAAATCTGTAAACGTGCATATGAGAATAAGTGTTCGCTTCTGATGTTGAAATATGCAATGCATTAGGATTTTCAAAAGCAACGGTTCAATGCGAGCTATCAAAAAAAAAAATAGTGCACTTTCTCAAATAGCTGCATTTTTAAGTATTGTATGAAGTCTATGTATAATGATCAGTTATAGAAAGAGTTTAGATGATATCAAATTCCAGAGAAGGTAAGGATTTACTGAGAATTCCAGCTTCCGGTGTTTACCAATGCCGGTTCAAACATTTCAGTTATCCTTGAAACATCTATTTCTCAGAATCGACTATAAATAGGTCTTATATAAGGACTGATATAGATTTAGCCTCAAGTTCCTATGACGGTACGGGAATTCACTAAAGATTTAAGCATTTAGTTATTTTCTAATTCCGGTTCAAATATTTTTTTAAACATCTCATTTTTGTTTCAGAATCGGCAATAGATGAAGCCAAATATGCATTCAACTCTAAATTTTAGTGGTAGTAATGATCTCACTAAATTTTTCCACTTCAGCCTATTTTGAGATGTTAGTTCCGATAAAAAACATTACATTTTCTGTGCAACATCGCATGATTCATTATCGACAAGGCTTAGACAGTGACGTATATGGTATCAACATCGAATTTCGAGGATATTGAGGGTTCACTAAGAATTTTCTTTTCCGGTATTGAAGATGTTACTTCCGGTTATTCGGAAATTTTGCATTGACTGTACAAAAACGTTTGCAAAAATAAGCAGCTTTTTAATAGCTGCGTCGAAAAAAAGTGCACATGCAAGTTGCCACCATTTATAAATAAATACTCCTTCATAAATTTCTTGTCTATATTGAAGTTGTACTCGTTAAATAAAATGTAATATTGATTTATGCAAAAAACACAAACTGTAATTCAAGTTGAACTAATTAAGTATGATTTATGCATACAAAGAATTTATATATTTTTTACATCAAATAAAATCAAGGGAACTAATTAATTTAAAGGCCAACATAAACTACTTCTTTCTTCAGATATATTTGTGTGATTATTCAGTCCAGATTATAATATCAATTAATTAGTTTGAATTATTCATATTTTTACCACATAACAGTAAGTCATTTGAAGAACGTTTTGAAACTTAATGAGAATAAGTATTTTATGCATTACATAAAAAACATAATCAGTAATAAGATAAATTTCTAAGAGAGTAAAAGCATATTTCCCTTTCCCTGAAATCAAATATAAATTCCATAATGCTTTTATGTATTGATTATGAATTAGCAATCGTTTTTATTCTAATAATTATTTTAATTGCTTACATTGTGGTAAGAACATAATACAGTCTGTTGCAAAAAAATATATGAATCCATATAAAAATGAACTACAGCCAAGAAAATCGGCTTGTATGTATCGATCGAGGAGATATGCAAATGATTAGAGTTTGGGAGTAAAAGACGTTTAATTCAGAAATGGTGGCAACAAATGCATGGCATTTTAGTATGTTGTAAATCCTCACGTGGCAGCTATATAAGCGGCATAGAGTAAATGAAATTGGTTATGTCCCTCTACGGAAGATGCTGCCACAAATGTTCAGATAATTCAGTGGTTTCTGAGAAGGCTATAACTGCCGTTCCATGATGTCCCAGACGTGTTCTATTGGACCTAGACGGCCATGGGAGAGTATTAAATCTTCAAAGTTATTGTTGAGAAAGTTGTGCAGTATGTGGTCGAGGTCACATAGGTAAATGTAACCATGTAACTTAAGCGGCTTGACAACATAGGTAGACCAAGCGGATGCAGTATATCTTCGACGTATAAGCGAGCCGTTAGATTGGCTTGCAGCACAACGCACAACTAGGGGTCGTGCTGTCCCACTCCCCAGACTCTGGATCGGCTGCCCCGCTCCCCAGACTCTCACATCACGTTTGCTAGCCGTGTGTCTCTAGACAACAAATGCTGGATCAGAACTCCGTGCAAACCTCTTCTGCACACATATGCAGCAGTCATCAGCATTTAGAGAATGGCGGTATTCGTCTCTAAAGACTACATGCCTTCAAACGGACGCTGTTCCGGCGAGCTCAACAGCAATCCAGACTGCGATGCTTATCTCTAATAGCAATTAATACTGGTACAATATTGGACCAATATTGTGTATCTTGTAATTACATTGGAAATATTTCCAATGTAATCCAATTATTGGGCAAATATTGGGGTTACATTGTCTTCCAATAGTGGCTAAATATTTTCATTACAATATTATGCCAATATTGGTGTTACATTGGAAATATTTCCAATGATGCGCCAATATTGGCGTAATATTGTCCCAATATTTTAAATAAATATTGGGTCAATTTCGTCTAAATATCCACTTTTCATATTGATCCAATATTGACCCAATATTGCTATTAGGGATGTTGAGAAATCAGTGTTAGGTGCCTTCATGGACGTAGACACATAATTCTATCATCTGTCTATCGTCTCCGAATAAAATCCCTTGATAGAGGATGCATGGAGGATGGCAAAGATCTTTGAATGGTTGATTGCAACATCATTGACGCGGATGTGGTTCCTTTACTGACTGCCCGATTCTTTTGAGCAGTTATCTGTCTGGGGCGTCCAGAGTCCTTTGCGACACTTACATGTGCTTTTCTTTGATCCACTTTTGCCAACACCGAGCAACTATCATATCGCTCCTACCTGTTGGCGACTGGTACGTCTGTTGGATCAACCGGCTTCCCTTATGCCTGTAATGCGAACTCTCTCTAAAACTGACAATTGCTCGTAGCGCCGTTGAGTACGTCTCAAAGGCATATTTGTACCCAATTTGAAGTATCAAAGCAGAAAATATAGTTATAATTCCCGTGAGCGAGAACAGGGCTTTAGTAAAGACTCAAATTTAATTGACTCTTCTATTCTTTCTCTGCTGTACATTTGTCATGTTTTGTAAAATGACGAGCTGTTTTTTCATCTAGTCCAGTAATAGAATAATTCAAAACTAGTAAAGTGAGTATTTATACTATGGGAGCAAATCATGAAAACCATTCTAAAAGTTACTGGCTGCAAAATTTTTCCAATATTTCCCTTTTTTACGGATTATAAGAGTTTTCTTGACCACTATTTTCATCAACCAAAAATGCTCAAAAAAAGCTGTAGTAAAAACTAATATAAAACTTCGTCAAAATAATACAGTATACATTAAATTATTTTCTCATTCAAAATACCTTCTTATTGATTGTTGTCCCTTTTTCCTTTCTACTTGGAAATTTTTAGTTGTACTTTCTATTCGGTTCTGCGTCCTTCATTTTTATTTATTTGTCTTCCTTTTAGTTATTTTTTACAATTTTATTCAACGAAGTTAGATCAAATAGCGTCAACCAGTTGATTGATTCTCATCTGTTTTTCACTTTCACTCCTGTGTCTTCTAATTGTTTTGACGTCGTTTTCATTTCCACTTATTATCCATGGTTGTCTTTTATAGCCGGTTTAAACGTCTCATTTACTTCCGTTATAATTTTAATAGGTTTACTAACCGTTAGGATGTTTCTATTCGCTCTTCTATTTGTTCTCTTATCGCCTTGTTTTCTTTCCGCTCATTCTATATCATCTGATTTTCATTCTTTCTACCGTTATCTGTATCGTTCATTTATAATATCCTGCCTCGTTTAACTTTACCTCTCTTGTTTCTCTTTTAATCAGCAAGGGCAATATTGTTCCTGCCTTCAAGCACGTTGTCGAACTTGCTTGAATATATAAGGTAGCGCTTCTTATTTGTCTCGAAGACGATTATTTTTCGCTCCCGAAACCGGGTGACACCTTCAAATTAACAATTTTAAAAATTAAATTGAATTTATTTGAAATTTAATAAGATTAAATGTAATGTGTATATTTTCACGATATTTTTTTAATTATTTTTTTTACAACTTTCCATGCTCATAGTGCTTTTTCTGTAGAAGTAACTTCAAAGCGTACAACATTCTCTACACCATAAATATGATTAATACCTAACAATTAATGATCTGAATTCATAAATTTATAGATTTTTAAAATGCTATGTACTTTATAATGGTTTATAAAGAAATATGTATAAGAAATTAACATAGTAACAGCACTCTTCGTTACTGAAACAGTACGCTACTTTACATTAATATTTTACGTCACATAACTGCTGCCTGGATTAATGTGAAATTAAAATAGCAGCAGCATAAAAAGTTGACTAAAAGTATCAATCAGTTTTAGAAACAGAAACAGTCCCTATTCTCCGTATGAAAACCAGAGAACTCGTCTCAGAAAAGACAAGAATTGTTTAACTTATGTTTTTGTTGGTGCGGTTAATACATAATTTTATCCTGAATGATGTTTTTTGCCTTGAAACTAGTTGATACATTTTTTTTGCTGTTTAAGTTGTTGAATTATTTTTAATTTAAGGTCAAAACGAGAATTGCAACTCCATAAAGTTAAAAAATAAATAATTAGAGAAATAAAAATAAAAGTTGTAGGGACAGTACGCATTTTTAACCAACAAAATGTATTCAAATTCTGAAAATTTTCTATAAATGTAAATGTAATCCGAATATTATACTCCAGTTTTCTTCCAGTAATAAATACATAAGAATTTCATCTTTTACTGTGTAGGTATAAAGCAACTAGCAAAATTATGCAATCGTGCTGCGATTTTGTTAAACGTTTATACATGATGCAGTAAAACCAAGAATCACTTCAAGTAAAACTAATTTTTCAGTTTCTGAAATTGATGCAGCAAAAAGTATAATATAAATATACTTACAGTGAGTTTTGTATCATCTTCTAGTGCAAGACCCATTTAGAGCATTGCGAAGAAGATTTCTGATAAAACTTCCAAGGTCTGGAATCTTCAAGGATAAAAGATCGTGAAATGCATGCGAAAAAAATCTTTATATCTAGTGAACAAATACTAATGTTGACAGAAAGATTCTCAATAGGCTCAAGTTCTTCCAAAAAAAATTCACCAGCCGCTGAAACTCGTTTGCATTTCTTCGAAATATTCGAACATATTCACAATGAAAGAAAGAAACATCTTCACTTATTGTCATGAAAAGAAATAAATCTCTCAAATTCAGTTCATATTGAAGAAAACTGTCTAATTTTTTAGAATTAGGGTTCGGCATAAAAGTTAAATATGATAATGGAATAAAGGAAAGTTAAATATGATAAAGGGATTTTTAAAACATAAAATAGAATTGTATTAGTATTAATATTATTCAACAATTTAGAACATAAGTTGTTTGAGCTGAATGTATTTCTAAGCATTCGTAATGAAATGAGAGATATTGCACGTATTGAACATTTTGGTATACATCTATATAATAATTGTATAACTTTTATTTTCTGTCTCTCTTAAAGTTTCCTGATTACATAGAATAGATTACATGCATAATTTTTAAACACTGATACAGGCTGATTTGAAATTATCTTTACAATGTTCAAAGGAGGTAATTACACTATTATAAATATTTCTGTTAATGTACTTGCGCTGATTAAGCCCAGCAGTCAGCCTAGGAGCTAGATACTGTAAGCGAGTATACTGACACGAGGGAGGTCGTGTGCGCAGATTAGTCCCGGGGTTTTATTATCATTACCACTGCAATACCATAAAGAAATACAAGGAAAATATACAATGCAATACACATAGTCATACAAAGCCAATACATAAAAACTTAATGCATAGATGATATTCATAGACATATAGTAATGTGACTCCAATATAGATAAAGTTTTAGTACAAAAAGTATTTAATAAAAGTTAAAAGAAAAAGAAAACAAAATAGGAAAACCGAATTTAGAAAAGGAAATGCCGAAAAGAAATAGATGAAAGGCAAGATAAAAAATAAAATTTAACGGTGAAATAATAAAATTAGACGTATTATTGAAAGGATATAAAAAAGATACATATACTAAAAGTAGTGTAGATATTATCACCAAGTAATAGTGCTCAAATAATATTAAAAGAATAAGCAACTCATAAACTATGAGTTCAAGTGATACGTCACGAAATACTCGTAGCAATTAAAATAAAAATTTTAATTTTGTTAAACGAATATTTGATTTCACAAATATTACAGAGCCAAATAGGATGTTTAGAAGAAGGTTTGGTTAAATGAATTTTTCTGATGTGATGACAAGAGGAAACATAACACACGTTCAACCTCCCCATAATTATTGCAAGTACAATTTGAGGTGGATTAAATATGAAAAGGATGTAGATAAATCCAGGAAAGTGCCATATCCAGCCAGAAAATATATTAAAAATGTATTAAAAATTGATCTCCAGGAGTTGCTAAGCTGTAGTGAACAAGGGGCGAACCCCAATAAGCTTTGACGCCTGAACAGCAGTCCGCAGGAAAGAGCTCACGAAACAAGCTCACTGAGTAGAAGGCGAATCCAAGAAGTAGAGGGAGAACGGTCGCTGTAAATAACAAACGCAAGTTAATGGTAAAGGTAATAGTAAAAGGAATAGTAAAGTAATCAGCAGTGCCCGTGGCAAATTCCCTGCTTGCTATTGTTTGGATTCGGTAAAATTGGGATCTACTAATTGGGATTGGGTCATGAGAGAAACATTCGTCTTTGCTCAATTTCAAACCCACTTCATTCTTTTTCCCGGCCTTCTCTTGTGACTGTTTCATACCATTAGGGAAATCTGGATTATCTGAGAAATTTATAATAATAATAATAAAATAAAAACTTTATCAACGTTTGGCCTTGCAATTTGTAGATAATCATCGAAAACGCCAGCCTCACAGGAAATTGTCATTTATAATACTGAACCGGCGCATTTGAGTTTGATTCTTGGTTTAAAAACGATTTTACGGGCTTTATCCCCACTAATGGCCTTATCCTCAATAAAGAGAGTATGTATAGCAGTTTATATTATGTATGATATTATATTTTACGGAAAACTAGATCAACGTAAATAAGCACAAATAACAAAATACTGCAGCATACAGCTGTTTCGAAAATACTTTGGATCCCCCCCCCCCCGTCAGTGCATGAAAACTAACAAATCCGAAGTCCAAAAGAGGAACAGGATCGCGGAATTGGACTTCAGGTTTGTTGATTCTTTTCGCCAAGATCAACCTATTTAAAGATACATGATACAACCTATTTTACATAATTGCGGTAAATCACTCAGAAAACGACCTATATCTCGAGAACGGTTCATGCTAACGTTTTAATGTGGTTGACATTCGTTTTTGAATGATAAATTAAGTAAGAAATGCTTATATATTTAATGTTATTATAGCTCCTGATGTTTTGCGATATTTCACAAATTGATTTGAAAATTGGGGGAGGGTTTTTCGAGCATTTAGAGTCAATAGAATTTAAAATCAGTGGACTTTAAATTCATTAGAATTTAAAATCAATAGCATTTAAAATCAATAGAATTTCAATAGGCAGTGATTGTAATGTTCGTACTATTTTTCATAATAACTTCTTTTATTGCTGAGACATCGCTTACACAGATTCACGGACACAGACCCACACAAACAAACAAACATAGTAGAGTCTCCAAAATGCAAAATTGGGTGAGGTTTTGATCACTAAATATTTGTTTCTTATTTCGCCACATGTCATTTCTCTGACTTTCAATGGGTTCCAATGGGTTTATGGCGGGGGTTATTACCCCCAAACCTTTGCCTTGGCGATTCCACTGCAGATGCAGATGCACATACACACACCACACACACACACCACATACACTACACACACACACACACACACACAGATAGAGATAGAGATAGAGAGAGAGAGATTGCATATAAACGTTTGATTTGAATTTAGAGATGCCTGAAGCGTGCTCTTCTGTCGAAAACTCGAATTCGTATTTTCGACACAGTTACAATACATTCCTATAAATTATACTGTGTACGCAAGACAATTAAAAAATAAATATTTATTTATTTAAAGATCTGCTACTGAAAATGGAGAAGACCCTATAACATAACAGTTTAAGATATTTATTATTAATTGTTTTTATTTTGTAATTAATCCTCGCGATCTTAAAAGAGCAAAAAGGATATATTTTTGGTTAGAGCAAAATATATCCAATAGCAAATTTCTAGGTAAAATCAGTAATATCTTGCTCTTATCATTTATTGCTCTTATTAAGTATTGCTCTTATCATGATATTAATTTTCTATTTGTAGAGACAGAATGCATTCATTCTACATATGACATATCATATCAACAGCATTATTTATTCCCTATCCTCCAACACATTTATCTCTATAAATTTAATTGATAAATTAAAATAGTAAATTTATCTCTTTAAATATAAATATTGTGAGAAGAAGTAGCGTTAACAACCGGGTTTAGTAATGATTATTTCACGTTTGCATTGCGAAGGTTTATTTAAAAACAACATAAAATATTCATAAATTTCTTTCGAAATATTAACAAATCAAAATAGTGTTACGCTGATACTGAAAGTATTTTCTTGGCCTTCTGCTTTTTTCTAAGGAAAAACGGCATTTACAAGAAATTATTCTCATTATCTGAGGTCGAATCGCTTGACCTTGGCGACGGATTTAGTGATCTTGGTTTTACTACAAATACAGTGGTCGCCGTTTATAAGAATCACATTCATTTCGCTTATTTTGATTCTTATAAGCAGTTGATTCTTAAATACGGACATTTTTTAAATGTTGTTATTCCATAGTAAAAACTGTTATACGATAAGGAAAACATGAGCAACGTATATAAGCACAGATAACACAAAATGCAGCATACAGACGTTTTCAGGATACGCTTTAACCCCTTTGCCAGTCGAAAAGCTGCTTCGATTAACTACTTTGATTTTATTGTTTCGTAATTACTAGGATTTGGTTATTATTCTATATTTCTAATATATATATATATATATATATATATAGGTAACTACAAATTTGTGTAATGGAAAATTTAGTATTAAAATCTATATTTATTATTAAAAAATGCTCTTATAGTTTTTGAATAATCATCTTGTCAAGTTGGAGAAGATTGAAATTTTTCCGTTTATTCTCATACTCCCTGAACCAATAGAAAATTGAGTTTACTTAAAAGCTGTCCAAATGACTATCATTGAAAAAATTTACTTTGTCGTAAAAAATTAACCTGTCGGCCATAAATAATATAACATAAAATGTAGACTTTTTCCTTAGTCACATTCCGGACCAACAGAAGTAGTGATTGGTAATAAAATCATCTGCATAAAAAGTGTAACCCCTCTTTCACTGTTATTTCAATTAAACAATATTTTAGTGCTGCAAGAAAACTCTGAATGTGAGAAATAGGAGTGGTTAAACGTGGGCGTGGCTATGTGCACTATTGATACAAATCCCGGCTAATCACAATTAAATGGTCTCTGTGTTTTATAAATAATGCTTATTTTCTATAATTAAACATAATTTTCATTATTTGCAATTTATTTAATTTCTTATAAGAGGTAATAGGAGTTAATTTCTATATCTTCCAATGTCGGTAAGCTTCTTATTTTTGAGTTGGACACGATTTGTTGTTGTCTGTCTGTATTTTTCCGACGATAAATTCTCTAACATTTAACCGATTCTTTTTATTTAGATTTGAAGTATTTTTCCGACCGAGATCGTAGATGAACATGGTCAGATAAAAATCGCAGATGCTGGGCTCTTATTACTGACGTTCGTGATAACATTTCTGAAATATAGCATATTTTTATTTTAAATTTGGATGTGTATTTTAATTTTTAAATTAATATTTTACATACTATGTTCGATTTTGAACGTGGTCGTATAAAAATTGCCCGTACTCCCAACACTGCTCCGTATTTATCAAACTGTAATTGGTTAAAGATCTAAACGATTTTGATAAAATTTGCATGTAATATGTATTCTAATGGTGCACAGACAAACAATGTTGTTGAGAGTAGTTGAAATAAAATGCGCTAGCTGTGAGACAATAACAGTTGCGCAAATAGGCAGAAACAGATAACTCTCCGAAAATTCAACATTTTTTTTTAAATGTCAGGGTGGGATACATTGTATTTAATTTGTATTTTATTTTTTATTTTCTTATTTATTTATTAATTTATTTTCTGAAACAAACGACGATAGATGGAAATAACCAAAGAGTTAGAATCTATATCCACCTCAAAATGCTATGTTCAACAATAATTCATCCATTCCTGACGTTCCTGAAATCTGCAAACCCGATACAGATTACTGCACGATCTATAGAACTTCCCGTAGAAGGTAGCCTATAAATAACTGTTGCACCATTTCTCTAATAAATCCACGAATTCCAACCACTTGGGTTGGGAAATTTTGAATTGATTAGTTTGTTTCCTAATCGCACGAATAGTATTTTTAGTTACTGATATTAAAATTTCCCTCGTTTCCTAGCGAATCATACAAATACCTTTTTCTTTACATTTTGTTTCATAAACAAAAGTTAACACGAATCGTAATTTAAATTTGATTTATCCGTAATATTGCATTCCACAAGTTAAGATGTAGTTTCATTCAACTTATTAGTAAAATACGTTGTCACAAATTCTCATGTTCAAATTTTTTACTTATCCTATTACTGTTTAAATAATTATAGGGCATAATGCCCTCGGTATTAACTAGTGTAAATAATAACTCCATAATAGTTTCAATTCTACTTCAGAATAATTGCAATTCTACATTAGAAAAATTAAGAAAAAAATAGTACGTGTGGAAATTGAACTTCATATTAGAGTGAGTAGGTTAATTCTGGGAGTGGCGCCATATTGGTGGAATGTTTGACGTTTTCCGTCAAGCAGCACTAGCGTCGGACACGTGTGTTCAATTATTTGAGTAATTATGCTTAATTAAATAATTATAGTCTATCATTTTCTGACACATCGACTGTTTTAGAAGTAACTTCTCAATATTTTGATTTAAGCATTATATTTTCTCTCTATTTATTTGTAAATATAATAAAAAGTTTTCAGTTCTTTTATTGTTCACTAATGTATAATGCTAATTGGATTCTTGGCAATTTTCTTATGCTGGTGTCGGGCATCTTGGACAAAACCGAGAAGCAAAATTCTGAAATCGGTGAGACGTGATACAGCCCTTATTCTATAGTTAGAAATGTTCAAACACTTTTTATTAACCCCTTAAACCCCACCGTTAAATCTGACCACTATTTTCAAATGTCCTATAATGCTATCAATAAAATGAAAGAAGATATACAGCCTAATGATAAACGCACTTCTGTCGTCACGAAAACTGCTCAAGCTAATTCCTTAAAAAATTTCTACCAACTCTATTTCTTCAAATGATGTTCAACCAACACAAAGTACTTCGAAAGGGTTCCAAATTTTACCCAGTGCTTCCGTTTTGTAAAAATTCTGAACCTACCAACCCCCTAGATTTCAAACATGCAATTGACTCACATTCAAAACTAATTCGTAAAATTAGTTCCTTTCTGACGTTTCCTCTAAGCCATAAAAATAACGATCTACGAGTTGCGCACGGTGAGCGATGAAATGGGTGAAGCTGTTTCATACAAGCCTGTCGATGGTTATAGAACTTTTGTTTGGGAGATATTTGATACACATATTTGATAACAATGCTTTAACAATAAGTGTCTTTGTGTAGAAATTTTAAAGGAAAGTTGATCTTTATTTATTTTTTATTTTAAATTACTAAACTACCTAGGGCACAGATCCTCTCAACGAAAAAATTCTATGGCTTGAGTATGTACTAAGTAAAATATTTTTTGATAAAAGAAAATTTGAGTTTTTTTCAAATTAACAACTGTCGATAGTTAACCACAATAAAGTCCGTAATCCTGATAAAATATAACAATTAACTAATAATATTACATTTTGTATTCATATTATTTCTTGTGGATTTAACAAGGCTTTTGCTCCTAGATTTAAAAGTTCAGATTTTTAACAAAATAATTAAAAAACTGCTAAAATATTAAGTTGTGTATGATAGCTTCCAAATACAGGCTGTGAAACTGAAATTTCAGCATTAGGAAGGGGGCGTGTGATTCACACTGAAACGTGTGGACCAGATTGGTTAGGTAGTAAATAAGACATTATAATGTCATGAACACAAAAATTTATTCGCTGTTATTTTCACTGCAATGATTGAAGCTATTAAGTTTTGTGATCATTAAGCCTTTTTCAATAACCCGGTTCATCCATTATTATATCAAATTTTATGTTATGCTGACATGGTAAGGAAATATAAAAATTCGAATACGTTTCAAAGTTTTCGATCGAATTTCAAAAAAAATATTTCTAGTTCTATATTTTTCGTTCACAAAGCCGAATATAAAATTTCGTGAAAATCCATTAATATTTGTTGCATCTTGAGCTGAGATTACGCACAAGAAATCGACCATATGCAGTTACGCGGAGATCACGATAAAAATATACAAAATGTGGTCAGGAGGACCAAAAATATATATTAGCATCAAAATCTCGAAATCGAAAATTTTCGTGATAAACAATAATTTCCGTGATAAACTATATTCTATCTATAGCACGAGAAAGTAAAATATACTTCAAAGTGCTAAAATGCACGCTATTGATAAATTACTTTTGGACTACAAAGTATAATGTCAATAGAAAGTTTTTTTTTAAATAGAAAGTACAAATTATGTTTCACTGAAATAGCCAATTTGTAATTTCATTTATGTGCATTAAAAAAAAACATGATGTGGGCAGCACATGACTTTACCTACAGACATTCATTTTCTACTGTTTTTTCTTTCACAATGCTTTTAATTAAATTTTATTGCACAAAATAACACACATAATTATTCGCAGCATCGGGCGCGGTTAGTACTTGGTGGGTGACCACCTCGGAACACCACGTGCTGTTGGCCATCTCGGGTGCGGTATCCCCGTGGTTTGCGCTCTAGATTTGCACGCTACCACAAATGCCGCCGTGTTCATGCGGAGTACGATCACGTTAAACATGTGGGTCCGTAAGTCCTTCCGAGAGGTTGGTGGTAGGGGAAGGAGGGTACGGTCCCTGTGGATGCCTCCCCCACTGGGTTCCGGTCTAAATTGGGTGGCACTTCCCGGCCGTCCATACAGTTACCTTACACCTTTCTGGTAGGTCGGACGGTCTGGGTCTCAACAACAACAACAACAACACATAATTATTCAAAATTACTCTGAATTTGCAGTATTCTGTATTATCAGAATTTAATTCAATTTTCAATTTCATTTGGTAAAAAAGCGATGTGGTAAAATAAAATCATCTTGAGAAATGCTGTTCTAGATAAATGGGGTTGGTCTTATTCTGTTCATCGTCAAAAATTACTTATAAAACAAGCATTTATTTGATACATGAAAGCATATGTAATCATTTTACTTTGGATATTCACGATATTTGGGGTCCATTTCGCAAAACAAGGCAAGCTCTTTTTTTCCAAATCATAACAAAATTTAGTCAGCTCCAGAGTATCCCACAAATTATTCATTAATCAAATTTTGTGAAATTTGGTTAATGTGTGTAATGTTGGTTAATGTTTGGTTAGTGTTTGATTAATGTGTTTAGTAAATTTTGTGAAATTTTCAACTAGAGTGTATGCATACATTGCGCAGACTGACACACAAGCACACACACATACGCCACGTTAAAAGTAGTTTTTCAGGGGTACTAGAGTGCTCGAAAAGTGTAGATCTGTCGAAAACTCGAGTTGTGATTTTCGACATGATTCCAATCATTTCTCTATATACTATAAAATATTGTAGTAATCGTAAAATGTACATTGAAAAGGATTCATTTTTTAACATTAGCTTTAAATTGTCTCATTGTATTGTTTTTGAATTGTACTTAAATAAAACAAATTTAAGACAATACATAGTTTTGCAATGTGTAAATGTATCACTGTCTCAACCTGGGATTTAATCACAGATTTTCGAACTAACCTGACGATGATCGGTCACTTCAATGACTAGCCGTTAGAGACAATAAAATTACTGACTTGTATAACTCGTTATATAAAAGAATATCATATTATCCTGACTGATAATAGATGGCGCTCTTTGACAAGCATTTTGCCAATTTCTTGCCTAAACAATGCATATTTTCATATTTGTATCACATCCCTTTCATGCTGCAAAAGAAAAAAAATCTTATCTGGGCAACACAGGACCTTCTTCTCCAAAGGTTAAAGTTTCTTTTCTCTTTATTTATTCCATGTTTCATTAAGCTGAATTTAATTGAGCAAAGTAATATTTATATACCTATTTAAAATTACACTGAAATTGCACTTTTACTTAACTTTTCGTTTTCATTTGACGATTCGACGATTTTCAAGGGTGGCTTTGTAAAAATGCGAAGAGTATTCAATGTCTCAAAAACTGTTAGTCTACTGTTAGTCTAGAGTAATGGGGTTGGTCTTATTCTTTTCACCATAAAACTGCTAAACAATGATTTGATTGATACATTTGAGCATACGTTGTCTGACGACTGTTGCTGGCCATTTTGCAAGATGCAAGATGTCATGTTACGGGGTACCTGTCTCCGAAGAGACTCATCCCCACATCGAAAATAGCATTGTCAGAACCATAGGTTGTGAAATATAGCAATTTGCGATCTGGATGGTGCTCCGATTTCGTGGGCTGAAGTAGATTGGTCGACTGGAAGTGCATCTTGAACTTGGCTTTGCTTGCTCAGCAAAGAAGGTGGCAAGGGTGGGAAAATGCAAGAGCGAGTCACATTAAAGTTTTAGAAATACAGGAGGTTTGAAAAGTTTTAAAGTCAATTTTAAATAAATTTACAGTTTACTAAGTTGATTTAAAGAATAAAGTATCTTAAGTATCTTCTCATTTAAAGAATCTGATTTAGATATCTTAATAATTTAATTTTAAATTTAATATCTGAATATACAGGATTTGTAGCTTACATTACAAAAAAGAGACTGTTGATGTAGTCAGCAACATGAATTTAAAGTTATTAACTGGGCTGGCGTCGATGTGCGGGCAAATGCAAGCCTCTTGATTCCTATTGGTCGGCTCAGAATCCGCAGCCAGGGCCACCTCTGCTCACCGAAGTGGGCAGCTGTGGCGCCATCTACCGATGCCGAGCGGTCCAATTTGGAAGGTAAGTTGAAGTTTAGTACTTCAAGTAAAAGGAATTTAGGGTGAAAAACTCTAGGAGACCCCGGCCTGGGGGACGACGTACCTAGCTTTCTTCCACTTGGTTCGGTAAGAGTCAAGAAGAAGATGCCTTGCTCTGCGTTTCCCATGGAAGGAACGCGAAGTCAATGCGTAAGTTTGGTCGGTGTCCCTCATGCAAGGCCTGCTAGAGTTTCTCTTGTAAAAATTTCGACTGAGCTTTCGAACTTGCTCTGCAACGCCAGAGACTCTGAGGTCGTGATGTATGACTTCGTTTTGAACGTACCTAGGAGCTTTCACAATGCAACGTAGGACTTTGTTTTGGAAAACTTGCATTCTCTGGGTATGGCATTTTGCAGCTTGTCCCCAAACAGGGCTAGCGTACAGAAATGCCGGTGCAATGACTTGTTTGTAGATCAGCAGCTTGTTGAAGGTAGAGAGGTTGGATTTACTACCGAGAAGGGGGAGGAGAGCTTGATAAGTATTATTCACTTTGGTGACTTTATTCTGAATGTGCTCTCTGTAAGTTAGGTGCTCGTCGAGAACGACTCCCAGATAACTCACAGAGCGCTGAAATGGAATATTTTCGTTGAAAATTTTGAGACAAAAATTTTGATTCAGCTCTCGGTAGTGGGGTTTGAAGATACAGACTGCACTCTTGGTCGCGTTAATTTTGATCCTCCAAGTGACGAGCCAGTGCTCAAGGCTGTGTTTGATGTAGCTTTGCAGCGTGTTTATGGAGTTTTGTGGTGAACAGCTTCGCGCTATCAGTGCAGTGTTCTTTTTTTCACGGCAAGTTCTTTTTTTCACGAATCGCAACAAAATCTAATCAATACCAGAGTTACCAACATTAAATTCTGTTGAATGGATACATACACTGCACTGATATACACACACAAACGTCAAGCTAAAAATAGGTTATTCGTATTCTAGAGAGCCTGAGATGTGTAAATCTTTCGAAAACTCGAGTTCCAATTTCGATACAATTCCAATATTTTCCCTATACGTAACCATGTATTGTACTGACAGTATGAAAGTAATAATACTTTACGCCATATATATATATATATATATATATATCTTCCACTTTTTCTGGTCCGGTTTATTTCAATGTGGTATTTCGCGTGGTGAGCATTCAGGCCGGTGCACGTGTTGGACTCCCATGCAGTTTATTTACGCTGGCGACCTTCAGACTTGCGAGTTGCAAGTCTTTTTTGCATGTTTGTGCATTTGTGCGCTATATTTTTTATGATTGTGAGGTTTTTTTTATGATTATGTGTTTTTTTATGTTTTAAGGTTGAATTTTGTATTTGGTATTATTTCTGTTATTCTCGTTTATTCCGTTATTGGGCACATGTTGCATAAAATTTTAACCACGTGTTTTTATGCAATCATAGAAACAACGTACTTTAGTATATCTGTATAGAATGTGCCCCTGAAGACGTTTCTGGCAGATATACTATTCTTTAATGTATTTTCCTTGTCCTGGCTTCTCCGTGTTCTGCTTTTCCGGACCTTCCTCGTTGCTTTTTGCTATTAAATACACGCTATTATAGTGCCCGCGGTTTGATACTGTGTTTAATGATTTGCACTCCAGCACATTCGTATTTGTTATTTTAATTTATATATATATATATATATATATATATATATATATATATTAACTCTTATGTAAATAATATTGGATCAAAATTGTATTCCAACTTTACAGAGGCGCTCTAATTTATTAAAAGTGCACTTCAAATGCGGGGGCTGCTTTAAACAATAAACATATCGGTAGATTTCGCCTTATTATTTTAAAAAGAAATGAAAACTTTTCTCCCAGTGGGTGTGATAGTTTCAATGAACTTTGTAATTAATTAACTTTGTCGGAAGTGCTTAAACAGCCTGCTGATAAATTTTTAACATATACGAAACAATTGAAATATTGAGTTGGCGCTAGATTTACAAAAACTAATAATGTAAAGGACGATAGTTTGACTTTCCGTTTTGGTGGTAAAATTTATTCAACTATAGAAGTTGTTCGCATATTTTGCGCCTATCGAAAAAGTTTGAGTTTGTAATGCGAAACAATTAATTTTATGCGACTACCAATTTAGATTTTCCCTACAAAATGTGGCAATATATAAGGAAAGTAGTGAAATCGTACCGAAGATCACAACTCGAGTTTTTGACGGATCTACACGTTACAGCACTCTTGAAGCCGAAAAACCAAGTCTTAACGTAACATCTGTGAGTGTGTCTGTTTGTGTAAAGTTTGTATTCACTCTAGTTCTAAAAATTAATTTACCAAATTATACAGAATTTAGTAGATATGTCACTTGTTGGTGATTCTGGTACTGATTGAGATATTGGTACGATTCGGAAAAAGAGGCTGCCGGTTTCGCGAAACAGACATCCAAAATCGTCAAATTCTAAAATAAAAGAATACGTATGGACAAACGTATCAATTAAAAGCTTGTTTCATACGTAATTTTTGGCGACAAAATAAATGATACTGACCCCATAACTCTAAGTTCAACCATCCTCGAGACATTTTTGTTATCTGTATTTTTGCGACTTCGCCTTTGAAAATACGTCCAGGGCAAATTCGTTCTAATTTTAAATATTTATCAATGTTATTTTGTGCCATTAAACTCACTTTAAATATACATGAAAGAAATCTGAAGAAAATGAATTTGAATCTGCAGGGAAAGGCGTATACAACTCACATCAGATTTTACAGTTACTTAAGTACATGGTATAATGTGTGGGAAATGCATTGTTATAAGGTAAAATGTCCAATATCAGGTACTAATTGTTCAATGGAATCACACATATTGAGCGTTTCGGATTTACATGTATTAAGTATTAGAGCTGGTAGTTTGATTATTTGTATAACTCTTAAAACGACATTTGCATAACGAGTTTCGCGGCTGTAGCTCAATTCTTTCATGGATGTGTATATTTTTTTCAATACAATGTATTAGGAAATTAGCACTACTTTTGGATCGTTAAATATTTATACTATGTATTGCATAAATTGTAGATGTACCACAGTTTGAGAACCGCTTTGTTAGACAATTACTATATAAACGTGCATTTAAGCCTGCTAAAAATAGAGAATCTAACACTATTTGTAACACTCCCATTACTATGATTACCGGTCGCAACTGAATTCTCGTGAAGAAGTCTGCTTGAAGTTCAAGTATTATAGTTTGTTTGCCAGTCGAAAGTCCATGTTATGGGGCGTAAGGAAGGTTAATTTAATAGCTGATTTGTTAGCTTTTTGGTAGTATTTAGTTAGAACTTTTTTGAAAAAATTGAGAGGGTTTTCTCAAGGTTCTTTATAAACTTGGGCGATCAGATCGTTAACCAACAAAAAAATTGTCAGTATGACATCAACGAGATTTGCATGTCGTCATTTGTAACGCCACTGACCAGGAAGGACTTTGAGAGTTGTTTGCAAAACATAGAAAGTTTTCTCAATATTACAATTAAAATTTGTTTGTTCATTTTGAAGTGAAGTGGCAATATCCAGACGTAAACAACCTGCGCAGAGATTTTTAATTGTGCTTCCTCAGTGACGTCCAAAGATACTCGATCTGTTTAGAGAGCCCGGGAACAAAATGCGCGATTTTGCTATTCCCGTGATATCATATGCGCAGAGATATGTGAAAAAATTAAGTCAGTCATGTTCGGGATAAATCCCTAAGCCTCCCTCTGGGTTTTCGTTCCAGTGACAGTTGTGCAGTAGTTTTTCGTATGATTTCACTTCATATAAGTCACTTATCAGCTCATATGACTTTCGATAGAGCCGTTTTAATTCTGTAATGGTGGAGTTCATCAAGATAGATGTAGCAGTTCCGATCTGATGGTCAAGAATTGTTGTGCAATCTGCGGTTGGACCGTTATACTCTAGATTTTATGCAGTAAGAAATGGAACAGTTACCGTACGGTTGAAGGTCGTCATGGCTAGAATTCCAGTTCACTTGATTTATATGATTCGTGTGCTAGGTTACGGTATCGTCTACATATTTTAAGCAGTTGGATATATGAAAAACGATATAATGTACCAATTTCTTCCCTACTTAATTAATGTGCTATACTGATGTGCTTGGTAGTCAGATTATTATTGTCTTGAACTTGAAACATTACCCTGATGTATTGCGTGAGTTGATCAGCTGACGGAATCAACAGATCAATTGTAAGTCTCAATTTAAATTGCAATATTTTGTAAATATTTAAATTATATATTTTTACAATGCATGTCAAATATTTGTTGTGTTTTTTCTCTTGTATAAGAATTAATCATGCTTTTGACATATGTGTTGAAGACCCTGACCACTCAGCTGGCCGTAAGGCTTACAGCAGGAAATTGGGTGGCCGATAAGTTTGACATATGTGTCACTCTTTGCTTTCTAATCGAATTTGCTGTGTTAAATAATAAAATAAAACTTTTTTAAAATTTACTTCTGATTCTCGATCCAGTTAGTGCCTACCGATGTAGCACCTTAAAATCAAAGTTGCAAAAATGAGATTTTGTTTCATAATATATGGAGCTTAATCAAATAGTAGTCTCCTTGAAAAAAAATCCAGTTCCGTTAAGTAATGTCTAAATCTCGATATACGTATGCAAAGATTCGGAATTTTAAAACATCGGAAGCTTCTAGAATAGAGGGTCTAAAAAGACTTAAATAAATAAATAATACATTTTCTCAGCTTTCACCCGAGAGGTAAAGTGAAAATTCTGGTCCGTGAGGTATTATCCTATGGTTGATACTATAAATGGTTGATACTATAAATGGTGAATGGTTGATACTGTAAATGGTGAACGGTTAATACTAAAAATAGTGAATGATTGATTCTATGAAATATAAAATATGGTTGATTCTATGAAATATAAACCATGGTTGATGCTATAAATATGCTAAGATAATGCATTTGTGGTTACTGGGGACGCTTCAATGAGATCTGGAACGACTCCATCCTAATTTTTTTCCTCACTCAAGCAAAGAAAATGAAAATCCAGCTCTGTTAGGTTATTTTTCGTGTTCGACACTCTTAGTGTGCAAAATAAAATATTCCGTCCTTTACGTTTCCGAAGGGCATTTAGAGAGATATAAAAGACACAATTACGTCACATTATTATTTTATAGATTATGTCCAGCATCGTTTAGAAGCGGTGTTCATAACATGCATTATACTAGTGATGCTCAACTCGACGATCGCGATCGACCGCAATATTTTAAGTCGAACTTTATTAAATTTTAAAAAAGGATTCGATTTTTTATTCAGCGTGCGGTCGATTTTCTAATCAGCTATGACTTCCAGATAAATTATAATTTTCTTCGACCCAGACCATGCGACCTATCCGAGGTGTAAGGTGGATAAGTTTTATTCTTCTTCTCCATCCAGACAGTCCGAACGGTGTAAGGTATATATTTGGATAACCGGGAAATGCCACCGAATTCAGGTTGGAACCCATAGAGGCCTTATCCTCCTTCCACTACGACTAAGCACCCGAAAAGACTTACGTACAAACATATTTAAAGTGTCTGCACTCGGGGCCATCGTGATGGCAGGCAGTTTGCTGTCTGCTATCACGATGGCCCCGCCGTTCTCCGTGTGAACACGGGGACAATTTGTTCACGAGTCGTCCAAGTGCAATCCACACGCGCTAACCTCTGAGCTGTCCCACATCTAGATAAGTTACGCTGTATAAAGGTGATCTCAAGCATAAAGAGTTTAAGCACTCGTGAACTACACTGTAGATAAAATGGAAAACGGTATTTAAAATACAAGTGCACTCCAAAATCAATTTAACTTCTATGGTTTACATGTACGCACACAAGTAAGTATATATAAATAAGAAACAAACCAGCTTATGATTAACAAAATACTACATATTATTAGAAGCAGTGAATTCTATAATTGAATCATTATTTGATGTAGAGGTTATTCAGATGTGTCTCATTCCCATATAAAGTTACTTATTAGAATTAAGACCTGGAATAAAATAGATGCGCTTCGACAGCGAAAGCAGATTAATTAGAACATTTTGACGGAATTAATACTTAAACTTGTTAGAAAGTTATAGAGCCAATTAGGATGTCTATTCACTAAACCTACGCTTCATCGGGATATACTGTTCATTAAAATATCAATACAAATTTCATTAAGGAAGACAAAATGCGAACTTATCTTGTTTTATCACCTACTATTGTTTTTTAATTATATGTGATGATTTACAAGAACAAAGTTTAGTTGCCTGTAAGTTTACTTCTAAGATTATTATATCGTCATTATGCTGACAACTGTATCCTATAAGACTTTTAGAGGATTTAGATATCCACATGATTCACAAATACAAGAAACGTTTTCATTATTATCCGCGTGTTGCCAATTCCTAGAAGTTATTTTATGAACTAGGATTGGAAAAAAATAATCGAGGTTTAGAAAAAGCGAAAACCATGGTTTAAATATTGATTCAAACATGTTTCAAACACAAAACTGGTTTAAACACAAAAACCATAGTTTAAATTAAGGTTAAAGCCTGCCTTTAAACCAAACAACACTGTTATCAAACCAAAACCATCCAAGCTCTTTTTGTCAGTTTTAATATTCTAGCTTAATTAATAATGCCAAATTAGTATAGCTGATTTAATATAGCTAGTCCGAATATAGATAATCCTAAACCAACATTTTTTTTAACATTTGATGTAGGCAAAACTAGTATTATATAAATGTCACTGAAATTGCAAAAATTAAGCGGCTCAGCAATTGTTGCATTAATTCTATAAGATATCCATAAATTCCAACGTACGGTATAGGAACATTGTCAACTACACCATTATTTATTTCAATTCCATAAAAAGTATTTTTTTATGTAATAAAAGAATATATTTGTTTGTGTGTATGTGTGTGTTATCTGTAGCAAGAAAGCTAAGCATCGGACAGCGACGACATTTGATTCACAACCCGACAAAAAATGCTTCAGCGAATTTTTTTAGTTATTCAAATTAGTTTAAAAGTGAAAAATATTTAAAATCTGAAATCACTAATGTGTTCCATTTTGTTAAATTAAATCTTATGTTTCTATGCTGCCGCAGATGACAAACGATATTTCGGGGGAAGGTGACAGACTGGCAGACATTTTATCTCGCGTGAAAAGTATCTGATGTGGTTTTATGAGTCAGGTTTTCTAACTTCGCAAATTTAAAAGATGTTCTCCTATTTTCTCTAATGTGATATTATTATGTCATTGTGAGCATTGTACTATAATTTGACTTAAACTGGATAATAATTAGCTGAGATAGCAATATTTTACTTCGGGTTTAAAGGAATTTTTTTACGACTCCAAGTATTTCTATTAATGTCAATCGCGAGAATGATTTTTATGCAAAACAGACGATTTGTAAATTGAGTATTGTATTACCTGTATCTGCATTACATAAGTAGCGGACGTATATTTAAGGGCAACGCCGGTAATTCGTTAGTATTTTATTAAATTTAAATATCCATCTCATCCCATTGAGTCGTATGAATACCTAGCATGACTGAAATTTGTTACCTAGGTCATTCTTTTAATTTAAAACTTACTTCAAATACTACAAAATAGCATATTCACTTGTAATGGAAAAGATAAATAGTAATCCAATAATATCGCTGGAATGAAGTTCAAGCGGTACACACGACAAGTGATGTAAATTAATTGAATGAAATAGTATCCTGCAAATTAATTAGGAAATTGATTGTGCCGATCACTCCCTCTCATTGATTTGTTGAGATTTTGTACATGTATTGAAAATTGTCTGATAGGTTACATTTCGTTTAGTGACATTTAAAGTGTTTTACTGAATCATCTTAATTATATAATAGAGTATCTAATTTTTAAATAATAATGGAAAATGGATTACTAAAAAATTTCAGTTGCTGAGTACGAAAATTTTTGCTTGTAAAGTAAAAACTTGTATGATATGTGAATATAAATTTGAATGATGTGCTATTTGAATGAATCACTTTATTACAGAATGCTACAGCTTATTTATTTTTTATTTTAAATATCGATAAAATTATCGCTATATTAATAAACATTTAAATATTACACGAAAACGCTGATGAACTTTTGCCAACTGTGCTAGCTGAAGCCATGCAGCTATGTAGTTAGCACTCTACATTAGCTACAGGAGCAATGTTTCTAATTGATTTGCATAGCCACACTAATATAATAGACAAATGCTCCAAATTTTAATTCATGTCCGATTTATTATATATGAGTTAACGAGAGTGTAGGTAAGTACGCAAATTTTCAGATACAGATCTGACTTCAATGAACAAATACACAGTGTCATATGTTAGCACCAGAGGGAGCTATGAAGGAAACTATGAAGAGGCTAGTAAGAAGCCTGTACCTATGCTTACTGAAATGTGCTTAAAAGGTACATTTACTGTTAAATTATAAAACTACGGTCAAAATAAATTATTAAGTCTGAAATTGTGTTTTAAATGTGTACGTGCAACACTAACAAGCACTTTATTGATGATGGTGGTTACCATCTTTCCTTAAAGCCATTTTTCTGAACGAGCATAAAACATCTGGAAGAAAAATATTTCTTCAAGTTTTCCTGGCCGTTTCAGAGCTGAAACTTGACATAGGTGGGAAATTTTTGTTAGCTATGATGACAGAAAATACCGGAGGGCTTAACTCCAATCTAGCGTATTAACCTTTCAATACTATTGAAAATTTGTCTACTTACATCGAGCGGCTTGAAATGCATTTCGAAGCAACAGATACGCCGGTTAATAAAAATTTATCAATGATAACTTTACTACAGTATAAGATATGCAGTTTACTGAAGAATTTGGTAGCTCCAGACAAACCAAAACTTATAATTTTTCATGAACTGATGTAGATACTTCAAAAGTAAATAGATCTCATTCTCTTGTTAATAGCAGAAAAGTATATATTTCATAAGCGTTTTTAACTAGAATGTGATAGTATTCAGTCATTCCTGGTTGATTTGAAGAAGCCTTGATACCCATTGTGTCTTTGGAACGATCTTAGTGGATAATCTGAGGACCCGATTTGTCTGTGGATAACGGAGTGAAGTGATTAAAAATGGTTAGTATCTAAAGAAAAATTTATTTTCAAAACAGATAAAGACATTGCGACTGCCACGGATATTGTGCCGAAAGACATTGCTGAGTTATTGAATCTTCCTGGTATAGTAAATAAACTATACCACGAACCGCAAACTACAAAGAAAGAAAAACGGCGGTATAAAATCCAATAAAATGTTCAGCAAAATGTAGGTGATTTGTTGTAATTCTAGTTCTCATTTTGTTAACATATGCCCCGATAGAGACAAAAATCTGCAGAAAGTATAAATTAAAATGCCATGTAGAGGCTCATTACCAAACTAAAATTAAAAGAACTAATAAAAAGATACAGCATATTATATATTATAGTAATGCATATAATGTCAAAAAGTATGGTAGAAATAGAATCAAGTCAAATGATAAAATTGATGGTAAGCCAATGAAAATGGAGCGCGGTAGCCCACTGGTTAGGGCGCGGAAATTGCCCTCGGTAGAACCGGGTTCAATTCCCTCCGCTGCCAAAAATTTGCCACCGTGTTCACGCGGAGTACGATCACGTTAAACATGTAGGTCCGTAAGTCTTCAGGGGTGCGCAACTAAACATATAAACTGAGAGGTAGGCCAGGTCCGCATTGCTGTCTCCAAGCCAGTGAAAATGCAATTGGGTATTGGTTTGTGTGCGTCTCTAATGTTTATATGTCTATTCCGAAATATAAATCCACATAGGAAAATTCTAAATGGTAATATATTATCCAGAGAATTTAGTGAGGGCGAAATTATACTAGTTTCTGCTCAGTTAAACATCAACGGGTGAACTTCGTTTAGTCTGGATTGATATTAAAATGTTCAAATAAATTTGAAATAATTTAAAAGTATTTTAAAAAATTCAAGATCTTCAATCAGATGCGCGAGAGGGTTAAGTGAAATGCTAAGGGAGCCTGAAAGATAAAATTATTATAGAAAATTTTTAACAGACTTGGCTATTATGCTCCATCTAGTAAATGAATAATTGAAGAAAAATCTGAAATTTCAGTGGAATAAAGTATGTGATAAAGCCTTTAACAAAATTAAATGTGAAATAGCTTTAATTAAGTTTTGAGAACGTTATAACCTAGAATTACCACTTGTTATTGTTAATATTTCACCCTATAGACTTGTATCAGTCCTTTTGCATAATTTACCAGATGGTATACTCATTTCCTTTGCATCAAGAACTTTGATATAAACTGATAAAAATGTACAGTTAAATTGACTAATTTCCTAGTTACAAACCATGGCAATAATTGTTAGCCATTTATCAAACGTTGGTAAAACTGATCTTGATGAAAGGTCACTTTGGTCCTTGATAACGAATCCGCATTTGCTTCTCATGAAGTTGAAACATTTAAAAATTAGATGGTAAATATCATATTAAAACTTTTCTTTCCATCTTATCTCAAGTGATCAGTCAGAATGATTTGTGCAAACATTTAAATATGCCATGAGATTCTCTAAAATAGAAGGAGGTAGTATAAACCACAAATTACAATAATTTCTCATAGAAGAATGTTTCATGCAGCAACTTCGCAATCTCTTTGGTTGCTTCTTAAAGGGGAAATCTGTAGTCGCTTTGATAAAATTAGACCTAAAACAACTTCACGAAAAAGTTCGATTAAAAAAAAAATGGGGAAACACAATATTCCCTAGCTCAAAATTATGCGGGATTAAAGACATAATAATGAAAAGTGGAAATTAGAGAAAAGTTATTGATGGAGAAGATAAATTGAGCTGCAGAATTACTATAGGAAATAGAATAAAGTGAATAGATTCATCTTTAATCAGCTGAAAGAGATTTGAAGGGATATTTCCTTATCATCACTCAATTTAGATCCAGGTATAGAAATTGATCATGATGAGGATCAACTTTTCCATTATCAAGGTTGAAAAACCGTCTACACTGTCTAGAGTGAAGGTTAAAGAACTTGATGAAATCGAGAAGATTTCAAAATGGCTAAAGGACCTAAAACCTGCTATGAAATCATGCCGGAGTACCCGAGTTAGCAAACCGCTTGATAGATTAAGGTAAACTTCTTTCAAGGAAATGAGAAAATTGTAAGCGTATTTGTAGATCTAATGTCAAAGAACAAATAAATACCAGAAACAAACTACAAAACTTGTATTTATAAAATAGATAAATTCATCTTTACAATTAATGAAGTTGTTGCATAAAAATCAATCTAAGTAATAACAATTCCTGTTAAACGTTTTCTTTCCTTCTAAGAATTTAATTCATGAAATTAAACAGGTAGAAAATAGTGATATGTTATACATTCATGTTAATTTTTAAAATAAATCTTGTGTTAGAAACTTCACTATTTAGTCAGTTTTAATCTATTATTCTACGTGCTAATTTATATAACTTATTTTTGCACATTTGTTTAGTAAGCGATATTGTTCGATGTATCATATTACCCAGAAAAAAAATTGAAAAATCAATCGAGATTCCAAGTGAATATTTTACCTTGCACATGTAAGACTTAAAGATTGCATTTAAACATTACGTTAATTCTATCGTGTTCATTTAAATTCTAATTTTACACTGAAATAAGATAATCAAATTTTTATTTTAAAAACAATTTCATTGTCATTCTTCTCTATTAGTTATTAAACTGAAGATATGAGTAGAATATATATTTTGATTCTAATAATTCATATTGATCAGGGGAATAACTATGAATTTGTATAGACAATCAATAATCCAATATATCCTGAGCAACTATCCTTATCTATTCTTAGCAAAAGATAAAGTGTGTTTCCACTCCAATTGTTCCAGTATTTCTTTAGGGGGACTTAAAATATAAACACTTTTGTCCATTTATCTGGGAAGTTTTGTGTACAGTTAGCATTTACTGTGAGGTAAAACTTTATAGGAGGGGGGCATTTTTAGGGGAAATTTGAGGTTTTGCATAATGACAATGCAAGATAAGGTAAGAAAAAAGTACCTCATATGTATTGGTAACAATGAAATTCGCCATCTATGTTTTTACACCAAAAATTTTTGAAGCATCTATCACTTAGGATCTACTATAGATAGTATCTAGATTCAGTGTCAAATTTCAAAACAATGTTGTGGGTTCACTAAGTATTTCCATTTCCGATTTTTTTTTCATTTTTCGTTCCCAAATTTTTACTTTTCTTGAAACATTTATTGATCCTTATTGGTTACTAGTGAATGTACTCGACTTTGTACGGAATTTAAATCAGGGATTCATGTATTCATTCATTAAATGTTTCAAAAAACGACGGGGCTGATGTTGGGCAAATGTAGCTTTCGATAAAGGTTTAGTCTGAGGTAAAAATAACTCCCAGATCAGCAACAGAAAACCTTCTGGGCAAAACAGAACAGCCAATTCAATAAGATAATAAAATAGGAACCTGCCGACCAGTAATAGATATAACACTACATTTGTCAACGTTGAGACAAAGACGATTTCTGACACGCCGATTTGAAAGAACGTTCAATTCAGTCTGAATATTAACATAGGAATCAGGATCAAAAATCGGGAAGACAATTTTCAAATCATCAGCATACATTAAACATTTTCTAAAACATTTTACCAAATCATTAATGAAAATAATAAAAAATAAGGGACAAAGCCCTGTGGAACCCTTGAAGTAGCCGAAAAAAAACCTACTTAGCCCAGAACCAAAATTAACACAAGAAAACCTGTATGTTAAATAAGAATTAATAAGGAAAATCACGTCAGAACAAAAACCAATATTCCGCAATTTAAGAATCAAAATTTCATGATCAACAGAGTCAAAAGCCTTAGCAAAATCAGTATAGACAACATCCAACTACCCCCCGGAATTAATGACATCGATCACAAACGAATTCAGACATAGAAGATTAGTGACAGTGGAACTTCCACTCACAAAACTGTGCTGATATTTAGAAATGAAAGATCTGATTTGACTGAAGATACACCTGTGCTGAACAAATTCGAAAACCTTGGCAAATGGCAAAATAATAGAGATGTGTCTGTAATTATCAATGCTTGTCACTTTTCTTTAAAAACAGGGACAATACGAGAAATTTTCCACTCTTAAGTATTTTTCCATTCAAGTGGACTTTGATCGGGTTTGTAGTCGTATTATGCTCGATCTAGCCCTTTTTGCTGATCAGCTGACAGCGTTCAAGGTCGTTGCTATATAATTGGTCTTTACTGTCGTCACAGAAGAGTTCCACATTCCTTTCCAACTGGAAACCGTACAGCATGGTAATAGTCTCGAGCCATCTGGAAAAGAATGATTTTTAAATATCCAAAAAATTTATGATTTTCTTTTGTCACTTTGGGACTTGCCAGAAGCCTAAACAAGTTAGTTGTCCAAGAATCTATGATTTTATTTTGTCAGATTGGGACTTGCCAGCAGCCTGAGCACGTTAGTTATCCAATAATCTGTGATTTCTTCTATCGGAATGGGACTTGCCACTTGTCTAAGTGCATTAGGTATTCCAGAATATGCTATTTAGGGGAGGGGGTGGGGAGTTAGAACACGCACAAAAGTACTCCCAAAGTGCACAAAAATTTAGTGAACTTATATTACGAATAGAGAAACCTACAAAGAAATGCAAACAAAAGAAAAATATTTTTAAGCAACATGAAGAAAATTTCCAAAAGAGTTTGGTTAATCTATCGGATATAGCCCACGCAAATGCTCTGGAAATAATTAGAAAAGGATGAGTTTAATTTTAATGTGTCAATATGAGGAAGGAAATTCTTTCCGACCAGTGCAGACATGAAGTTTTCAGAGAAGAAAGAAAGTCGTCGGCATTTTTTATTTTAATATGGAGATATATATAGTGTTTTACAAAGGAAACAATTTATAAAAGAATTTACAGATATAAAATTATATGTTTAAATACTAGTATTTTCATGCTTTTTCATGATAGTATAACCCTAATGCAGAAAGAATAAAAATAGTCAATTTCAAGAACAAAAAGCTATATTTATTTATTAGTTTGAAAATAATGGAGTTAGAAAGACGGAGATAAAACTCCTATCGATGAAACGCTTGATAATGCCATAATGCTTTGAGAATTATATCTTGGTATCGCTAATTTTAGTTGACACAACAGAAATGCGTACTATTTAGTACATGTATTTTCGATCATTTTTAAATTGCAGGTTCCCTAATTATGAGTATAATTAACCAGTATTTGTGTCATAGTTATAGGATAGCGTACAGAATATAGGGAGACAAAAGTGATTTGAAAGGAAAAATAATTTTGAATACTTGAGAATATTCTTTATTGTTTTAGTTCTAATTTGCATTGCGCTAATAATTGATTTTTACAAAGTTCATAGTTTTAATAATTATTTTAAACCTTTCGCCATAGACATATATTCAATGCAGAACATTTATCTTATCCCAGCGCCTCCTGAGTTATTGGCTCGAACAATATTGGCATCTTCTTACTTTTACCTCCATGATAAAAATAATGCTTTTTGAGTGATAATCGTCGGGTCAGGAAAATAAGTTTTTTGAAAAAAAAATAAATGGCGGGAAGTTTCTTTCTTTATTAAGCGAGAAAGACTCAGTAAATATTCTTGAGGGTAAATAGCTAACCAAGTTTTCGCAACGGAAAATATTGACTTTTTTAGTCCTAAAGTAGGAAAGTTTACTTTAATATGACTTAGATAGATAAGGTTACTGAAGGTTATTATTCTTACAGGATGTTAAGTGATAATATTAGAACACATTTCCTAAATTTTTACTATCACCACTTGAGAGGTAAATTTAATTTACCTTAGATCGTACTTAACTAACAATCCAATGTAATGATACTTACAAAACCGACATAAAAGTTTCCTAAAGCTGGAATTGAACTCCATAGATCTAAGAACCTCCATAGAACGATTTTGCGCATGTTATATTACTCAAAATATATTTTAAGTATTATCGAATATTATAATACTCAGAATATAACATCCGATTGACAGCAAAATCACTTACCATGAGCTTCAACTTTTCGACCTCCAGTGCCGTTCTTGTGGCACATAGGAAATTTTCTTGTTGCCATTGCAGGCACCGACTAATTCTTACTTGACAGCTTCCTGCTAATTCTTGTTCATCGAAATCTATTCCACGGATGCTGGTATCTACAGTGGGGTCATAATTCTGGCTTTGAAAACACTTTTTGCGGGGCGGGTTCTATGAGTTTCAACTTAGCTATTGCATCTGCTTTTAGCATGAGTTCAATCTTTTTGAATCTTGATTCTGACTGCATGGTATCTGTATTTTTAGGTTTGTAAAATAACTACACATAGATAGTTCCGTTTATGTCGTTGCAGACAAGTGTAAAACTGGTAAAAACAAGTATAAAACTGGTAAAATCATAAAACTAGTCCATGGATGTTGCTATCTGCAAAAGAAGCGCAACCAATGTAACAACGAGCGTTCGCTACACATTATTGCTTAAATACCAGTAGAAAGCGACTTTTATCAACTGAAAACTGTAATTTAGAGAAAGAGGGAATTGAATTGCCAACAGTTTCAAATTTATCGGAACACTAGTTGCTGCAGCTTCGTGTATAGTGACAAGTACCTAAATTGCAATGTGAAACAACAGTGACCTTCAATCCTTGCATCATTCGTAAAGCTGAGTTCACCAAACAGGGTCCACTATGTACTCTTTCTTCTGTTTTTGTTTCTAAAAATTTGATAGTTTTGCTTGTTTACACTCTTTTAAATTTTAAAATTCCAGAGTGCTATCAAGATTCAATTTTACAGTTGTATTTAGACCAGTTAATAAATTCCGGTTTCTGTCTTTTAAAACTGTTATTCCGAACTTACATGGCATCTATTCTGTTAACTGTCAGTGCAATTTAGCCTACATCGGCCAGACGAAGAGGGCTTTAAACGAGCGTAAAAAAGAATATTCTTGGATAGTCGTTAAGCAAAAAATGTTTAAGTCATCGATTTTCCAACGTTGTTGGTCTGAGAATCATTCATTTTAATCTTTAAATAGAAAAAATATGATGTAGACGGCACATGACTTTCCATGTAGACTTATATACACGTTCTCTTTATTTTAATTAGATTTAATTCACTTTTAATTCAATTTTCGTTCTCATTTGGTAACTGGACTCATTTTCAAAAGTGGCGTAGTGAAAAGACGAAAAACTAAAATATCTCGAGAACGGCTAATCCTAGTGTTGTTGTTGTTCTTGAAACTCAGACCGTCCGACCTACCAGAAAGGTGTAAGGTAACTGTTGGGACGGTCGGGAAGTGCCACCCAATTTAGACCGCAACCCAGTGGGGGAGGCATCCACAGGGACCGTACCCTCCTTCCCCTACCACCAACCTCACGGAAGGACTTTCGGACCCACATGTTTAACGTGATCGTACTCCGCATGAACACGGCGGCAGTTTTTGGCAGTGGCTGGAATCGAACCCGGGCCTACCGAGTGCAACTCCAGCGCGCTAACCAATGGGCTACCGCGCCCGGCTAATCCTAGCGTAATGGAGTTGATCTTATTATTTTCTTCATTAAAAATTACGTATAAAACAAGCATTTAATGGATATATTTGAGCATACGTAGTTTTTTAATTTAGATTTTGACGATTTTTGCCGGCCATTTTGCAAAAAAGGCAGGTTGCTCTTTCCCGAAGCGTACCAAATTCTAATCAGCACCAGAGAATCCAACAAGTAACTCATCTACCAAATTTTGTGGAATTTGGTAAATCAGTATTTCAGCTAAAGCGAATAAATGATATATTTACGGGTCATTTCGCAAACAAAGGCGGGTTCTGTTTTTACGAAACGTACCAAAAACTAATCGACACCAGAGTCACATCCATGTGACTTACCAAATTTTATGAAATTCGGTCCATTAGTTTTTTAGTTAGAGTGGATACATACATTGCACAGACACACACACAGACGTCACGCGAAAAATGTTTTTTTCGTATTCTAGAGGTCTCGAAACGCATAGATCCGTCGAAAACTCGAGTTGCGATTTTCGGCATGATTCCTATATTTTCTCTATACATTACCATGTATTGCAAGGAAAGTAAAAATAGTCGATAGTGACCGCTGTACATCTGATCTAGATTTTTTGGAGCGAACTTTTATCCATTTGAACTCTGATAATCTGCTTACTCATGTATCAACATTTCCTTACTTTTCTGTAGCCCAGAAAAATGTCCTCTATACACAGTCTTGGCTTCACATATTAGCGTAAATAGCTTCCAAAGCATTTTTTTTTCAATTATTTAGTTAGTATCTTCTTAATTCCAATTTCAGTTATTTATGGTTAAAGTTACTTGTTCGTTTGTTAGTGGAATTTAGTCATAGTGTTAACTCATATAGCTTTCATAACTGGTTACTTGCTTAATTTTTTTTATCATATTCTTCGTTTCAGTATCATGTGTTGGTACTTTTAATATAGTTTTTCATAGGTTATTCAATGAGGAAATCACTCTTGCAGCACTCCAAAACCGGATAATTCTCCACACTACCCCTGTCCTTATTTTTAACTAAAGTTTTTACTTATTCGATCTCTAATAATCTTGTTATTGATAAATATGCAGTTATTTACATATTCGTAGCCGGAGAAATGTTCTTTATTCACATCGTTGTAGAAGATGTGTATAAATAATACTTCTCCAGCAAAGTTGAATTGAACCTTGCTGCCCCAACCGGGTGCGAATCGAACTACCACATATCTTCTAACTCACCAGCCGATGCTCTGCCGTTGAGCTACTGGGACGAAATCGCAAGCTTTTGTGGTCGAAGGGGACTCTGCATTCTCCATCCTTTAATATCTGATTGACGTGCAATTGACAATCTGACTGACCACCTCCTGCTACTTTTAACTCAGGTTAGCATCCCAAAGCTATGTTTATCCTCCAGGCTAGTTTCCTGCGTAGTCGTTATGCTCTCGATTTGAAATTGGCTCTCAATATCCCAGCGTCCAGTGAATGCGTGATAGTCGTACTAGGGTCACTTTTAGACCGCCGATATCTGCATCAATTATCTCTCAATTTTGATCAATGAATCCCTTTATTTCAGTCTTATTAACTTATATGGACTTATTGTGTTCCCTTCATATTCTCTGTTTAAAAAAAAAGCTATATTAACTGTTCTTATTTTCTCGGTTCTTTCTTTTTCTTTTGACCCTTTTTATTTGTACTTTTTCTAAATTTTTTTTCTGAATTTTACTCTAAATTTCTGCTTTTGTTTTCCATGTGCTTATTTCTTTTTCCTTTTCATATATTTTCTTTTTATATATTTTCTAAATTTTACTTTTAAAATTTTATTATTTTCTTTAATTTAATCTATTTTTCATTATGTCAATATACCTCACTTTGAATTTCATTTTTCAATGATCTTTTTATCTATATTCGCAATAACCCTTTTCCCATTTTTGAAAAATGGACGTACATGTCAAGTTAAAATATAATGTAAAAGTGTCTGTTTAACCACAATATTTTTCATCAATTGTTATCTTTTTATACCTAAATAAATGTTATTTTGGCGGAATGGTACACCTTGGTGCCTCCTGAGTGCAGGAGGTATCCTATTCCGGCCGTGAAACTAGCTGCTCTAAACCCACTATGTGAGTCGCACAGTTTGGGGACTTCAGACCGCCGACATCTTTGCACTAACCTACAGGATTGATTTGTTCGGGCCCCATTGTAAAGAACCTTGTTGCCCCAACCGGGAATTTGGAACCTGGATCTCCAAAATGGCATCCGACGCTCTACCATTGAGCTCCTGGGACGAAAGTGCAAGCTAGTATTGTCGGAGTGGAGATTCTGCTAGAAGTTAAATCACATAGCATTCTAAACCAGTTGCTTTTCTTTCAATGTGGTCATATCCTTCTTAACTTGTTTCATTCACTGACATTTTTGAATAATTTAATCAATTGATACTTTTAGTTAATGAAACTAGCTCACATAGATTCTGAAACCGAAGATTCCTTTATTCTGTGTTATGTTCTGTTTTGACTTAGTCTCAAACTCTGTTAATGTTATGGCTGTTTTATTGATGAAATTATCATTCGAAACCGATTCCTTTTGTTGTATTCTTTTAATTACTATCTCATTTACTTGTAATTTTTTTTTATCTTTCTTCAGATTTAAGGGTTTGTGGACTTTTTTCCTTCCTCTAAATTCATTAATTTTTCTATCAATAACTTAACGGTTCGTAGTTTTTTCTCTCTGTTTCATTTTAATTCTCATTTTAATGCTTAACATTTCATTCTTAAGATTTCAAACCACTTTCCTTCGTATTTGTGTGCAAGAGCGGGAGGGGGGGGGGTGTTGACCCTTTTTCGGCCTGTGTGGATATGTTTATGGTTATTTTATTATCAATGTCTGATACCACCGCTAGTGAACTTTCGCTTTGGATATTTTGACTCTGTTTAAATTTGCCTTTGGCAAAGCGGTTGCTAAGAGTGCATACTGTTCTTATGGCCCCAGAAACGGGGCATAAAACGCCCTTGAAACAATTGCAATTCCTAATTGATATAACTAATTTCAATTGCCTAATTGACATATGCTTGCTTCCTTCAAGGAAGTATTGAAAGTTATTTATAGTGACCATACCTGGCTTTATTATAGTTATTTATAGTGACCATACTGAGTTTGTGCATTTCTGTCAAATTTCGGAGTGAAAAATCTCATGTGCGCAGGACGTGACTTTCGCTACAGACTCAATATCACTGTTTCTTTATTTCTTTAATAATTCATTAAATTGAGTTTTTAATTGCACAAAATATCACGCATAATAATTTAAAATTACACTGAATTTGCTTTTTACTTGCCCTGCAATACATGGTATAGGGGAGTATTGGAATCATACCAAAAATCGAAACTTGAGTTTTCGACGGATCTACAGGTTTAGGGACAGCTAGAATACGAAAATCTATTTTTAGCTTGACGCCTGTGTGTGTGTGTGTGTGTGTGTGTGTGTGTGTGTGTGTGTGTGTGTTTGTGTGTGTGTGTGTGTGTGTATGTCTGTTTGTGTGTCTGTGTGTGTGTCTGTTTGTGTGTGTCTGCCTGTTTGTGTGTCTGTGTGTCTGCCTGTGCACAATGTATGTATCCACTCTAACTCAAAATCTACTAGACCGAATTTCATTAAATGTGATAGGTAAGTTCGTTGTGGGTGACTCTGGTTCTGATTAGATATTGGTACAATTCGGGATAAAAGAACCTGCTTTTTTTGCGAAATGGCCAGCAAAAATCGTCAAAATCTATAATAAAAACAATGTATGCTCAAATGCATTATTTAAATGCTTGTTTTATATGTAATTTTTGGCGATGAAAAGAATAAGATCATCCCCATTACTTTAGGACTAGCCGTTCTCGATATATTTTATTTTTTTAGCATTTTTGTTAGGCTGGTTTTGAGAATAAATCCAGTTAGCAAATAAAAGCTAAAGCGGAATTAAAAGCATAAGTTCAGTGTAATTTAAGTTAAATATGCGTGTTATTTAATGCAATTTCATGAATTATTAATGAAATAAAGATAAAATAATTTCAGACTGCAGGGAAAGTCATGTGCTGCTGCTCACATCATATTTTTGAATTCGATTTTCGTTTTCATTTGGTAACTGGATGTATTTTTAGAGTTGGCGTAGCAAAAAAGCGAAAAACCAAAAAAATATCTAATCCTGAAGTAATGAGGTTGGTCTTATTTTTTTCATGATCAAAAATCGCATATAAAACAAGCATTTAATAGATACATTTGACATACGTAGTCTTTTATGGTAGATTTCGACGATTTTTGCGAACCATTTCGAAACAAAAATGCAGATTCGTTCTTCCGGAATCATACCAAAATCTATATAGCACCGGGGTAACCCAAAAGTGGCTTATCAACAAAATTTTGTGAAATTGGGCCAATTATTTTTTCTGCTACAATGGATATGAACGATTTCTGCGTACCTTTTCGCAAAAAACGCAGTATCTTTGATCCAGAATCATGCCCAAATCTAATCATCACCAGGGTATCCCACACGCCATTTACTTATAAAATTTTATGAAATTTGGTCCATTAGTTTTTGAGTTAGAGTGTACATTGAACAGACAGACATAAACACACACACACACACATATACGCCACGTTAAAAATATTTTTTACTATTCTGGAGGTCCCACAATGCGTAGATCTGTCAGAAACTCGATTTCAACACTCTCTGTGTACATTATCATGTATTGCAGGAAAAGTAAAATGAAAAAAATGAATAATTTGTCGAGAATAAAATATAATATAGTAAAATGTAACTTGATAATAAGTTTTAAGAATAATTTAAAAACTCTTGTATTTAATATGCATGGATTTTTAAGTGACAAATGCGCGTCTGCCCCTGATGGCATTCCTTAAAATTGCTGCAGAACTAATTCTGATTGTTTTGTAATCTTAACCACCCATAAACGTTATTTCTTAATTTAATTTCACTCAGCCCATATAAAATGTGTAATATTTTGCTTAAAAAATATTTTCATGCAAAGAGGAAGCATGTAACATATTTTTACAGCATTAAAACTTCACGCTTTAGAGGATTATAACCCTATTATTCAGTCATATTTCATTAATCGTCAAGGAAATATTGCACTAATCGTCAAGGAAATATTGCACTAATTGGAAATAATCACATTTTCATGAAGTCTTTTAAAAGAGTAATACAATTATTCAATTAAATACAATCCGTGTAGTTGTGCAGTGTATCCGTGTATCCGTGTAGTTGTGAAATGTTTAGAAAGCTGTTGAATAATTAATGAAAGGCTTTTCGTAGATAGTGAGGATTTGAAGCTCATTCTTTAAGGCAGAACGTCGTTTTTTCATCGTATATTTATAAAATCTGATGTGAGCAGCACATATCTTTTTCCACATAATTCACGTATTATACTTCTTTCAACGCGAAATAATTATGGCCAAATTCGACGATACAAGGTTTTTAACGTTGAAAAATATACTGACATTGGACGTTTTTCTGGATGACAACATGTCAAATTATTTTGAAGCACCAAATTAACTTATATTTCATGCAAATATAACCTGACAATTGCAAATATTGCTAACATCTGCTAACTAATATACCCCATTATGTTAAAATATGCTAAATGTACTTTCATGAATTTGGCATCATTTTCTTAAATTTGGTAGTTTTGTGACATTTTTGCCAATTTAGCCACTCATTAAAAAGTCGTTAATTTGGTAATATTTAATCAAATTATTCTTCCGCCAAATTTTTCACCAAGTGTTATATATTTGATAATACTTGCAGTTCATTTTTATGTATTTTTAGATACATTTCTTTGAAAAGCTTGCAATATCTCAAGAACGGCTCTAGATAGCGTTTTAAAGTTAGTGTCATTCGTATTATATTTAAAAAATTCATACACATTAATTATTTATGATTTATGATTTTTTTTATGATTTTTTTAGGGTATTTCTACACTTTTGATCGTGTTTAAAATCAATAGGGTTTCAGTATTAAAGGACCATAATAATCGTACAAAATTACATTTGAAACTTTCCATTTTTTCCTGAGATATCGTATCGAGAGGCTCATGGACACACACACACACATCACCTTAAAAATGTTTGATTTAAGTTTAGGGATATTTGAAATATGCTCTTCTATCGAAAACTCGAACTCGAGTTTTCAACTTTATCATAGTACTTTTTCTATACATTATACTATGTATGTAGGGAAAGTAATACAAGTGTTATTCTCAATATTAAAAAGGATCATCATCTCCAAAGACTCCGATCTAATTTATTTTGTCATACATTTATATATTATACTATTCGCTTGTAATGAATATAAAAATGAGTGAATGAATTGTAATAAATATAAAAATGAGGAAAATATATTTTTAAATTTCGGCTCATGATCAATTTTAAAGTTCGTTTACAGTTATTATTAAATATTACTATCAGGATACAGAAATATCTCACTCCACAAGTGGTCAATTTTCATATTTCTTTGTAAAGTTTGGAGATGATTAGTTTATGGTCACCATCAACTTCTACATCTCTGTAACATTACCATACATTTCGTAAATGGTTCATTATTCCATGTTCTTTCTTTCGAAAAGTATAGGGAAGAATGGTTGATACTCGTATCTCATGACAATTGGTCGGCATCTCATGGAATAATTTTTTTTTAATTTAAATAAATTAAATAATAAATAATTATTTGTTTTCTATTAATGGTATTTTTTTATTTTTACAGCAGAACACTTATCCTCATTCACGATAATCCACTCGCAACTCAGCTAGTGTTCCTTGTTCCTACAAATACATTATAAGTGTTCAAAATTTTGGACATGACACAAGTTTATGGCATGGCTAACATAATTAGCCATTACATAAGCTGGGCAATGGACATGGCATAAGCATGGACGGGTTCTTCCCTTCTGTCTCTCTCCGAAGGTCAACGGAAGAGTCTCCACTGTTTGAGTAGTTAAATGCAACTTGGACCGAGCACGAGCTAATTTCTACAAATGGAATTCTTCTTGCATCCCGTGATCTCACAGTTGGCTCACCCCTGATGTTTTACTGATTGGAGGGTATTGTTTCTGTATTTGACTGAAGTTGTGACAGTACAAGATAACTGTCGTTTATAAAAAACATCAAAAAATCTAGTTAATTGTTGAGACCTCTTAAATTTTATTGCCTAGAACTCATTTGTAGCTCTTAGGGAACTCATTTGTAGCTTGAACTCATTTGTTTCGAACACATTTGTAGCTCTCGAACTCATTTGTAGCTCGCTACATTTCTTTTTTACACCTACTGAGATTAGTTCTTGACTGACAGACGTAGTAGTCTTGTTGATAGTAGTAGTTGACAAACGTAGTCTTGTTGATAGTAGTTGACAGTAGTAATTGAATGTTTACTAAATAATTACAATTTAATTTAATTGAAATATTCCAAGATGTTACCCCAAGATATTACCTTAATTTGCGTTTTGCGTCATTAACGTAGTGATATTGGAATTCGTATTACAGTAATTGCTATTTTTAATAAATTTCAATTCAGAAAATCTGCAATTTTTCAAATTTCAATTCTCGGTTCAGTCATTTAATTAAAGGGAGCGTTAAAAATTATGGAAATGGCACTCTGTGTTGAAATGCCTAAATGTTTACTGTCTATATTCAATGGCAATCAGAACAAAGTGGATTACACGCTATTTCGCAATACAGAATATTTGGACTTCTAGTAATTAAATATGTGGCTTATAATGATCCCGAATTCAAATTTCAGTACATAGTGGAATCTATATTATCGTAATATCTAATTCAAAGTGCGATTCCAATGGTTGACTGTAGATATATGGGAATAATCAAGACTGCAAAGTTTATTCGCAATGGATTGTCTGTAATTCTAATTACCAATTCTACCAAGATGGATTGTCCCAAGTGACTTTACTTTATCTATCAGGATGGATTGTCTGTAATTTCAAACTCATTCATTTTTTATCTGGAACAAACAGCATTTATAACTCGTAGAATGCTTGATAGATAAACTTAAAATTATGAAACATGGTTTCATTTAGTATTAGTTTCTTTCATTATATTGAGTGCCAAATTGAAATTAAATCAATTGTATTATTCTTAATTTACTTAATTATTATAAAAGCACCTTGAGATTTATTGACAGTTATGTTTCAAAGTGTACTAATTAGCGTTATTTAACATCATAGTGGGGTTTCGTTAGGAACAATTTATGCATTCAAAATTGCACGAGTGTATTTAATTAAGAAAATTTTCGCAAAACTAGTGACGGTACTCCTTGGAACATTCTCTTGGGTTGCGTGAACCCCATTTTGCAAGGAGTTGATTTAGCATATTGCTTTACTTTTCATCTTTTTAGGCACATTTAATGTGTCCAAAAATTAATTTCTCCATAAACTAATGAACTTTGGAGGAAAAGGGGAGGAAAATATGCAGCTTTCATTAGAGTAATTATGACTAAAAATCAAAGTTTCTTGTATTTCCTAATTGGAATATTCAAGCAATACATTATTCAAATCATTCAATTATTTTCAGAGATATCATGTCAAATAAGGGAAAGCAAAACTTCTAATTTCTGGAACAGCCTGTGATGATACACAATCAATGGTGTCAATTAGTTCTGGTTAAAAGGAAAAGTTCTGGTAAAAAGTTCTGGTTAAAGTTACATGTATTACAAAATTTGTTATTGATCAAAGCAATAGTACAACGTCGATAGATTAGTTTCAAAGATATTTTGAAATATAGCTCCACTTTCTAAGGATGTGAGAACTATTTTAAGGTTTTTAACCATTTCATTCAAAGCTTACTTTTTTCCAAGAACGGTGTGTAAACATGCTGGAGTCCTTTATATAGTATAATTCTTCCATTGAATGATTGTGCAATTGATAGACGATCCTTCATTAAAGAACTATGTCCCGAAAGAGATTATTTTCTAGTAGTGACGTGGAAATGGTAAGGTGCGCTTCAGTTCACGAAATGACCAGCTGAGGGAGGTGGGCGGGGGGTTAACAACATCCTTTTTAGTGAAGAAATCTCTACTCTCAAAAAGGTTTTATATTTCGAGAATACAGACAGTATGTGACACTGAGAGACATAGCGATGTAGTGACACTGAAAAGAAACTGATTCACGCTTTCAGGATATTCTCAAACTTATCATACTCGATGCCTATAAACCTTATTCAATTATTTTCAGAGATATCATGTCAAATAAGGGAAAGCAAAACTTGTAATTTATAGCACAGCCTGTGATGGTACACAGTTAATAGTGTCAATTAGTTCTGGTTAAAAGGAACTCGTATATAAAGTTACATGCATTACAAAATTCGTTATATGATCAAAGCAATAGTACAAAGTCGATAGATTAGTTTTAAAGATATTTTAAAATATAGATCCTTTTTCTAAGAATGTGAGAACTATTTTAAGGTTTTTAACCATTTCATTCAAAGCTTACTTTATTCCAAGAACGGTGTGTAAACATGCTGGAGTCCTTTATATGGTTTAATTATTCCATTGAATGATTGTGCAATTGATAGATGATCCTTCATTAAAGAACTATGTCCCTAAAGAGATTACTTTCCAGTAGTGATGTGGAAATGGCAAGGTGTGCTTCAGTACACGAAATGACCAGCTGGGGGAGGGGGGAGGTAAAAGCATCCTTTTTAGTGAAGAAATCTCTACTCTCAAAAAAATTTTATCTTTTGAGAATACAGACAGGATGCGACACTGAGAGACACTGAAAAGGATCTGATTCACGTTTTCAGGATATTCTCAAACTTATCATACTCGATGCCTATAAGCCTTATTCAACTTAAAATATTAATGCATATAATTCCAGTGTCATCAAATGAATGTGAGAGGAGTTTTTCACAAATGAACATAATTGTAATATTAGTGACTTTTCTTGCAGACACCATAAAAACCTCATGTTCATCAGGATCATTGGATCCTCCATCTCTAACCAATTATAATCCTTCAAATTATGTGATAAAATGGCTACTATATGAGCTTCATTCTGCCATAGACATAAAGAGCAAGGTTTATGAAGAAGGATGAATAAGCAGGAGAAATGCCTAAACTGTGGAAAATATTTTGATAAACAGCTTATCAAGTTTAGACAGTTATCATTTTATTTATACTGAATAAATCTGTGGCTGCCTTGTAGAATAGCCTAGCAATTATCGTAATTGAAATTTGTAATTTTATCTGTTTTTCATCCATTAGGCTATAAGATTTTGCAATCAATGAAGTAATATTTCTTTTACATAAAACGCCATTCTTCATATGTCCCCTTAATTCACAGTAAAACTGAAGTTTATCATGTAATTGAGCATTTTAGGAGTTGGAAAAATTGAAGACTCTGAAAGGCAACTTCTACAGTCACGGGATATGGCCTTTACTGCAAATTTGTCAGCTGTCCTAACTTCTTCTATAGTTTTGAACGAACGTGTCCCATGAAAAGAACTGATATATAAATTATAAATTAATAAAAGTTAATTAAATTTTAAAACTGAAATAGCATCAAGTATTGTTTTGACACTTAGCCACGCCTCTTATCTATTTCAATTCATTCACAAATTTTTTTAGAAAAAAATGCTGATATATTTAGTTACATAATATGCAAAAGTAATAAATACTTAATAGAAAAAAATCATTGCAAATGACATAAACACTATCTTAGAATAGAATATTTATAAAAAAAATTCCGATCCGGTGGTCGAGCGGTCAGATACATGCTTTTCCGTCTGATCTCTGGATTGCCGGATTGTGGGTTCGAATCCCGATAGCGAGCATGGATGTTGTGTTGTCGAGGCAAAGTCAGACTTCCGCCCTTGGGGAGGCTCATTAAAAAGTGAAGCTGCAAATTTTCTCCCCTTCGCCATGGGACCAGGGGTCTAGTGGACGTGGTGCATATAGGCGCTCCTTCACCACGGGGGATTAGAAACATAAAAAAAGTGAAATGTGAAAAGTACTAAAACTCCATTTAAGAATTGTAACTTTATTTAACTTGAAATGTGCATGTAAAATTATGAAATATTTTCTATAAAAATGAAGGTTACTTAAATTGCCATAGAAATTTAATTTCAGAAAAATGTTTATATAATCTACCAAAAGTCTAATAAAAAATGTCTACTAAAGATGCCAGATGTTAACTAAAATCTACAAAAATTATAAATCTGCTAAATCCGGAAACGCTGACCCAAAATTAGAGATATACGGAGACTAACTACTTATTTCAATTCACTACAACTTGATTCAGAGCAGCTTTCTGGATCTAGAACAAAATTTACCATATGCATTACCGTAACCAAAAGAAATTATCATTATATAAAATGTTATTTTATATTATTACTGGAATACATTACCATTCCACAAAATTATTTTATTTTTAAGAATATCATACTGTAGGACAATTTTGGAACTATTTAAGTATTGTCTAAATGGTTGCAGTCGGAAAAAATTAACCTATGATACGTCGAACTATAAATAACATTCAATTAAAATTTAGACATGATATGGTATATTTTGGGACGATAAGAAAACCCTACATAGAAATTATTTCATTTACGAAATTTTCCTTTAGCATTTTAATACCAGTTCAAATAGTGATTATGATTTTAGTCAAAAAGTTTTCACACCAATCTCTCATTATTGTAAATATTTACTCCAAATACACTATTTCAATGTTCCAAGATATCTCACTCTAAATGTAAAAAGTAGAAGTGGTCATAATTGGGTTTACTCAAATAAGCTTCGTCTTCCTTTCCAAAACTGTGCGGACCACCCAATGGACATAGGGCATCTTGATATACAGCCGGAAAAAGAAAAGTGAGACCCCCTCAACACGATTAGTTATTAATATTCATATAAAGCATGCCAATAAACACGAGCAAAAAAAACTGTAAAATACTATATACATCAATATTCTAATACAATACTGCCCATTTAGCAGATAAAAAAAATCAGTTAACAACCAGTATACAACGCCAATTTGGCGGTGGAAATCAAACATTATTTTACACAGAAACCGGCTGCAAGTACAATTATAATTAGCGTACAAGAATATATTACTAAACATTTACAATAATTCAATATAAAAATCATAAAACAACCAGAAAATAGCATAATTCAACCCTAAAACAAATCCCAGACTTGACAAAACCCCAATAATACGGATACCTTAATACAAAAAAACACAAAATACCAAAGTTGGTGGCTAAAAACCAAACAAAATTTTGCACAGAAACAGGGTATATATACAATCATTAGTAACATACAGTGATATATTTTTAAACTTTTACAATTATTCATTACAAATATCCCAAAATAGCACAACGCAACCCCAACAATAAGGTATGCTTAAGGTAAGGTCGCGTATAACAATAAGGTGAGCTTAAATCAACAAACACCAAACAGTCAGTCAAACAAACAAAACCACTAAAATTTTCTCATTGATAAGGCCCCGAAAATAAAGTTACTATAAAAACCAAATTCGGGGGAGACAGGGGTAAGGTGCCACAGAATAGGTGTCAAACAAAGCCACTTAACCAAAAACAATTAAGAACCCAATGCCAAGAATACAAAAACCAAATTCAGGGAGGCAGGGAAAGGTACCACAAAGTAAGTGACAAACAAAATCATTTAATCGAAAGCAATTAAAGACTCAATACCAAAATCACTTAAATCCAAAACTAAAAATCTGATGTGGGCAACACATGACTTCCTTATATCATGTAATGAATTTACTACCTTTACAGTAAAATAAATAGGTTTTTCTTATAGTAGATACTAATATTCTTTCCAAGATATTGAATTTCCGAACAAACAAAATCATTTAATCGAAAGCAATTAAAGACTCAATACCAAAATCACTTAAATCCAAAACTAAAAATCTGATGTGGGCAACACATGACTTCCTTATATCATGTAATGAATTTACTACCTTTACAGTAAAATAAATAGGTTTTTCTTATAGTAGATACTAATATTCTTTCCAAGATATTGAATTTCCGACAATTAGTCGTCATTTTCATTGATTTAGCGTCATTTTAATCCATTTGGCGAGATTTATCTAGATTAGACTATCTACCTCCCTATCATATTTTAAGTCTAACTGGAAAGTGCATTTTTCAATCCCTCTATATTTCAATCATTTTGCTATGTAGCATACTCTTATGTAAAAATCTGATGTGGGCAACACACGACTTTCTTTATAATGCAACGAATCTACTACTTTTACAGTAAAAAAATAGGTTTTTCTTATAGTAGATACTTACATTCTTTCCTAGATATTGAATTTTCTTCAATTAGTCGTCATTCTCATTGATTTAGCGTCATTTTTATTTATTTGGAGATATTTTCGTTAATTTGGCAACATTTAAAAAAGTCGCCAAGTTGGCGACATTCCGCCAAATTCATCGTCAAAATCTCGCAAAGCGTTATGAACGAAGAAATAAGTTATTCTTACAGCAGATAAATGACTATTGGTGTTCAAATGCAAAAGTATTACTCAAAGTATCTTTTTTCACGAATGGAACGAGCTAGATCCACGAGAATTATGTCATCCAATTTAATGCATGGTATTACATATGAAAAGTGAACATATTTCTCAATAGGAAATATTTTTTTTTATTTTGTATGACTTTTTGATAATTTTTTTAAAAAATGTGCAATATCTCGAGAACGGTTTATGTTAGCGTTCTAAAATTTATGTCAATCGTTTTCTAATGAAAAATTACATAAGAAATGTCTATTTGCGTAACTTTATTAGTGGTTTTGAATTTTTGACGAATTTTTTTAAATTTCATTCGAAAATTTAGGGGTGTTCTGAACATTCGAGATTGCGTATAAAACAATAGACTTCCAGTGTTTACGAATTGTGATTTTTGTACCAAATTTGGTTCGAATCGGCCCATTAGTTCGTCAGTTATCGTCTCCACAGACTCACTGACACACAAACACACACACACAGACATCACTTCAAAAATGTTTGATTCGTGATCAGGGATACTTGAAACGTGTTCTCCCGTTGAAAACTCTAAATCGAATTTTCGACCCCGTCACAATACTTTCCTTATACATTATGTATATAAGGAAAGTAAAAATAAATAAAATCATTTGGCAACCAGCGACCAGGAATAGTAAAAAAACAAGGCCATCAAAATTAGTAACAATTCCTCATTTCTAATGGCAATTTCATCAACATCCATAGAACTAACCAAAAGTATAATAAATAAGTATCTCAAACTAATAATACCCAAACAATCAACAAGACCAATAAAGTTTTCACAGTGGTACGTGGTCGCAGTGGTACAGGTCCATCCAGACGTACGTCAGCAGGTGTTGATCGACGCAGTCGAAAGCATGTGGTGGCAGCGCCGCAACCGACAAACGTCGACATTCTGCAGAATTTGCAGGGTACATTGGATGTTACAATATCGGCGAAAACAGTTTCTCAACGATTGACCGAAAACAGTTTCCACTCAAACCGTCCTTTAGGAAGACTACAATTCGCGACAAGACACCGACGTCAGAGATTGCAATGGTGTCGGGCCCAAATTTTTGGACGACTGAATGGGACAGGGCAGTGTTCAGCGACTAGTCTCAGTTCTGTTTGTTGAATGACAGTCACTGTGTGAGAATCTGCTGGCGACTTGGAAACAGATGGGGAAATTCTTGCTGCGACTGTTGAACGCCATACTGCTCCACAATGCGACATCATTATTTGAGGTGCCATCGGCTTTGATAACCGGATTCCCCTGGTTCGTATCAGAGGCACAATGACAGCACGACGATATGTGGATGAGTTACTGTGGTGGGTTGCACTGTCCTACCTTCAGCGATTGCAAAATGTAAGATAATGCGCGACCGCATATGGCAAACATCAGCAGACAAGCCTTGCAAGGTGTCCAGGTGCTTCCTTGGCCTCCGCTGTCCCAAGCTCTCTTACCCATCGAGCATGTATGGGAAGTGATTGGCCGTCGTTTGACTGTCCTTCCCTAGCCTCAAAGAGGACGACCTGTGAAGGATGGTTGAAGGAATATATATGGTCATCCATCCCACAGGAAAATATCCGTACGCTCATTGCATCTATTCCCCGAAGGATTGCTGCACTTATCGCCGCAGAGGTGGTCCTACTGCCTAGTGATTATTCTGTCTATGACATTACTGTATTGCATTATCCTTTTGGAATTAACCTCACTTATTTATATATGCTATCTCTGTCTGTGTGTCCTTTGGTCATCACACTCTATTCGTTCTTTCATGGTGTTGCATTTTCTGTGCCAGGTAGTGCACACGCACACACACACATACACACACACACATATATATATATAATAAAAGATTCATAAATACCGAAGCAAACTAATCTATTACTTAACTCTAATCTATCATTGGAATTTCATATAATATTTTTATTATTTATATATATATTAAAATGAAATAAATACCTTAAAATTAAATAGTTAATTCTTGCCAATATATCTATCTTTATCTCTATGTCTATCTAAATTGAAAAAAAGTAGATGAATTCGCTACCTCCAAATTTCGCCACGCTGCCTTTCGTTTTCTTGCCTAATTTTTTTCCCCACTTTCATTTAACTCCACGGCTATGGCAACAACTTTTCCCGTACCGTTAGCTACATGTGTTATTCTGCCCCAGTTGCCAAACTGACGTGAATAAGTGAATTCTTTCTTCTTGTGTCCCCTGAAGAAAAAGGCTGTTTTGTGCCTTCAAAATCGGTTGACTAGTATATTTTTGTGTTTATGTTGCACTTACAAGTTTCTATATAATCGTTTTTTATTATTATAAACAAATATGTCATGCACATACATTATTTGAAATACATACTATTTCCTTTAAAAAAATTTTATCTATTAAAAATACCCTGAAAATCTTTGACACTACATTGAGACTTGACCTCAAAGCGCACAGTTCTGAAAACTGATATAAACCAGTAGATGCGCAAGACAGATTTAGAATTTTGATACAAGACTTAATTAAATATTTATTAATAAAATTTAGTATTGCGAGTATTGTTGGCAAATATTCAATTGCTTGAGCCGACTTCCGACTTCTAAGTGATTTATTTCTAGCAAAAACGTTACAAAGATAACTGAAAAAAACATTATATAAGTTTAGATATTTAATTCTAGACTAGATTACAACGTTAATGAGTACAACTAAACTTAAACTGAGTCGTCGTGACATGGTGGATAGAGCTTTTAATCACGTTACAAGAACGATTTTGCTCTCCAACAAACAAAACACCAATAACACTACATTGAAAGCGATTTTTAAATGTAAACAAATTTTGTGATTATCTTTTTTCCGATAGTTAAGATGTTAAAAGAGTTAGATATATTTTTTCTCCTCCTTGACTGTTATAAAAATCATAATGAATTAACAATGGTTATTAATAATTGCTAATTCATTAGATTTATTAAAAAGCTTGACTATCTTCCCCGGGTTTGCGAACGTAGTCAACAGTGGCGGAAGCCCTGCAATGCATAACATTTAAAGAGGTAATATTTTTAATTTATTAGAAAACTGATTATACATATAGGTGCTCATAATTATGAAAGGTATTACGGGAACTCATAATATATTACTATCGATGGAATAATTTAAAAGTTAAATAACTTACATGTTGGTGGTATGTTAGTCCCTTGAAAAATAACGCGTCACTGGCTAGAGTGTCATGTTTCATGAAAATTTGATATAGGGTTTCTTCAACTGAAGTATATGCGTATATCACATACAGCAAAGTCATATATGATACGCACAAGCAAGTACATACACACAGAGAGAGAGAGAGAGAGATCACTTTTAAATATTGTATTATTAAAAAACTTTTTATTTTAATTAGTTTATTAATTTTCTATTGTACTCTGAACTTAAATATTTACCGAAAATTCCAATTCAAATTTTCGACTCTTTCGCAATATTTTTAACACGCTAAATTAAGTATGTCTTCCAAAATTAAAATTTTGAAAAAGCCATGATTATCATATTCATTATTACTCATTACCATTATTATATTTGGATTATTCATTATTCATTATTATACCATTATGATTTCCATTAGACACACAGAGTACAAAATGAAGTAGATAAATAATAAAATAATGAATGTTATCTACATATCCTTTAAGAACATTTAAATTACCTAATGTCGTGATAAGGAATTTTTATGAACATTGTTGTAGCAGCAGAAGAATACTTCAGGAGTATTTATGACTTGTATCCAGTCCTTCATTTCTTTAATGAAGTGCATATAAATTAGGTGCACTAACAACTTAGTTATCACGCAAGCACTTTGCAGTAGCATCAAAGCAAAATATGTTTACCTTTCTTTAATCTCTAACCTCGCAATGCTGAATTTAATATGTCTAAATGTTTAAAGCAGGATTAGGGGACAAGTTCCCATATCAAGTTTGCATTCAGGGGACACAAATTTGGGGACATTTGAGAACATTATTTTCAGTAGTAAACACATATTTTCACCTACCATAATACATTTATATAAACTTACCTTAATATGTAATACCTTGAAAGAGACAAGATTGAGTCTTTATTAAATTGTAAACAGCAGAAATTATCAAGGTATACATTCAACTTATAGGTATAATTTTACATGCGCCATTGTGAGTAATAAATAAGTTATCTGAAAATAATACACAAATAAACCTTAAATAATGAGGAAAAGCAAGTGAGAATGTGATCTAAATCTGAGAATAAATTCAGAATATTCATCTTAAATAATAAAAGGCAATGTCTGTGTGTGTGTCTGTGTGTCTGTCTTATACACTATACGTTTCGCGACCGCGCGTCGGAGAGCTACGAAATTTGGCAATCGGAGACCTGGGGGGGAGGGAAGGGGACACATGAAAACCGATTTTTAAAATTTGAATTATTTTTTTTGTTATTTAATGTTTTATGCGATTTCGACCGTTTTTTGACATTTTTGCCCTTTTTTCTCCACGATGCAGACGTTGTAGAAAAAAACAAATCACACCATCGGAAAGAGCAGAGAATTTCGAGTAAAAATATATCAATTTCAACTCTCAATTTCGATTTCTAATATTTTTTAAAGATTTTAAAACAAAAGTCACTTTTGGCTCAAAAAAACGATTTTTGGTTTTTAAATTCTCGCATAGTGAAAAGTACTCATAATTTCGACTAATAATTTACATTTTTAGAAAGCTGAAATATCTGGCATTCTTACAAGTCTAATTTGGTCCAGAAATAATGAAAATTGCCTTCAGGATCGCAATTTTAAAGACGCCATGATTTTAAATTTGTCGGCTACCGGCTCAGTTCTTCAACGGCATTTTCCTCCCATCCGCAGTAGTTTCTTCCCCGTCTCCATGGAGACCGCGCTTTCGGTTTTAAATGAATTACGAGCATAAGTGTTGTATACATCGGGCGAAATTATTATATTTATATGATATTTTAAATGGATATTTTAAATAATTTAAATGATTGAATTATGGTGGTTTGAATTGTGGTGATGTATTTGAAATTATTATATTTATGGATTGGTGGAACGATATGGATGATTTTTTGATTTTAAATGGATATTTTAATTTATGGATATTTTAATTTATAGATATTTTAAATGGATATTTTAATTTTATGGCTATTTTAAATGATAGAACGATGGAACGAGGATGGTGGAATTAAGAGCCTAGCATATGGTCATTATAAATTTAAATTAGCGCGCGGGAAGTTAGCGCGCGAGAATTGCACTCGGTAGGCCTGGGTTCGATTCCCGCCACTGATGCGGAGTACGATCACCTTAAACATATGGGTCGATAATTCCTTCCGAGAGGTTGGTGGCAGGGAAAGGAGGGTACGGTCTCTGTGGATGCCTCCCCCACTGGGTCCTGGTCCAAATTGGGTGAATAAAAAGAAAGTTATGGAGATTGTCGCGGAGGGCGCGGTAGCCCAGTGGTTAGCGTGCGGGAATTTCACTCGGTAGGCCCGGGTTCGATTCCCTCCACTGACAAAACTGGTGCCGTGTTCACGCGGAGTACGATCACGGTAAACATGTGGGTCCGTAAGTCCTTCCGAGAGGTTGGTGGTAGAGGAAGGAGGGTACGGACCCCGTGGATGACTTTCCCACTGGGTTCCGGTCTAAATTGGGTGAATAAAAAGAAGGTTATGGAGATTGTCGCGGAGGGCGCGGTAGCCCAGTGGTTGGCGTGCGGGAATTGCACTCGGTAGGCTCGGGTTCGATTGCCGCCACTGCCAAAACTGCTGCCATTTTCACACGGAGTACGATCACGTTAAACATGTGGATCCGTAAGTCCTTCCGAGAGGTTGTTGGTAGAGGAAGGAGGGTACGGACCATGTGGATGCCTCCCCTACTGGGTTCCGGTCTAAATTGGGTGAATAAAAAGAAGGTTATGGAGATTGTCGCGGAGGGCGCGGTAGCCCAGTGGTTAGCGCGCGGGATTTGCACTAGGTAGGTCCGGGTTCGATTCCCGCCATTGCCAAAACTGCCGCCGTGTTCAGGCGGAGTACGATCACGTTAAACATGCGGGACCGTAAGTCCTTCCGAGAGGTTGGTGGTAGGGGAAGGAGGGTACGGTCCCTGTGGATGCCTCCCCCACTGAGTTCCTGTCTAAATTGGGTGGCACTTCCTGGCCCTCCAAACAGTTACCTTACACTTTACTGGTAGGTCGCGCCAGCGAGTGTGCCACGGTTAGAATTTGCCAAGGTCAGAATTTTCAAGGGTAGCGAACAGGCTGGTCGCCAAAGGCGGCTAGTGTATTAATATAAACCAGCAATGGGACTATAACTATAATGATCCAACAATAAAACATTATCAAGTGACATACTAAATTTTCAATTTCAATGAAGACTTCGGTGCAACAATTTTTAAATATCAAGAATAAAAAGGGAAGTTTATTTTATAGTTTGTGAATGAATATTAACAACCGATATATATCATATATTGTGCATTAGAAATTGAACATAAACAGTAAACGAATAGTTTTTACTTTGTACAAACTAATGCAAATTCTGGGTTAATGAAGTCTTAGAACGGTTAATAGCTTTTGTAATTTGTGCCTTTTACAGGCATGAAAAAGTTGAAGTAAAATTTGTGGACATTCATTCACATTTGAGGGCATTTTGTGTAACCAAACCGTTTTACGTATTTGTGGGGACAAGAGGTAAAATTTGGGGATTGTCCCTATAATTCCGGGACATTTATTCACCTTAGTTCAAATAGCAATTGTTATACGCAACTATTAAAGATTTGAAAATAAAAGCTAAAAGATCTGTAAAAATAGTTAAATAGTACAAAATATTCTTCAAAGACACCGCATAAAACAAATTTATAAGATTTGTTCGAGGTCCTATCAGTGTGACACTGTTTATGCTTCACGGAGAGTTACGGAAATTTAAAAATATCTTTGGTAGGGTTGCTAACACTTCGAGGTACCTTATGACTATATTTGGGGAGAAAAATCACAAAATTACCAACTTTTATGGCTGTATAACAAGTTCACAATTTTAAATTTTAATCATAAAAATAAACTATAGGTGACGTCACCTAGTTTATTTTATGCCATACACGGCTAAATGTAAAATTTCTTGTCAAAATGTTGTTTTACTCTAAGAAAATTTTATACCAATATTACTATCCCAGCTATAATTTATCAGTTATCACACAGGATAGGAAACGGTGCCAAAACTGCCGCCGTGTTCATGCGCAGTACGATCACGTTAAACATGTGGGTCCGAAAGTCCTTCCCAGAGGTTGGTGGTAGGGGAAGGAGGGTACGGTCCATGTGGATGCCTCCCCCACTGGGTTCCGGTCTAAATTGGGTGGCACTTCCCGACCGTCCAAACAGTTACATTGCACCTTTCTGGTAGGTCGGACGGTCTGGGTTTCAACAACAACAACAACAGGATAGGAAACGGGGTCAACGGCCGTACCGTGCTGAAAACACCGGTTCTCGTTAGTTCACCTAAGTCAGGCAGCATCGGCGCGGTTAGTACTTGGGTGGGTGACCACCTGGGAACACCGTGTGTTGTTGGCACTTTTCGGGCGCGGTAGCCCGGTTGTTTGCGCGCTGAATTTGCACGCTGCCACAACTGCCGCCGTGTTCATGCGGAGTACCATCACGTAAAACGTGTGGGTTAGTAAGTCCTTCCGAGAGGTTGGTGGTAGGGGAAGGAGGGTACGGTCCCTGTGGATGCCTCCCCCACTGGGTTCCGGTCTATATTGGGTGGCACTTCCCGGCCGTCCAAACAGTTACCTTACACCTTTCTGGTAGGTCGGACGGTCACGGTCTCAACAACAACAGCAGGATAGGAAAGGAATATAAAGTTCATTACATTTTGCATAATCCGATTTTAATATTTCCAAAGATAAACGAAACTTATTACAATGAAAATAATGAACGGAGAGTAAAAATATAGATCCAGAAATAAGAGCTACAATCATACAACTAAGACAAAATAATCAAAAGATGTTAGTCATCATAGGTTCAAATAACCCTTACTTTGTGACGAATTTATTCATTGGAATCAGTGGTCGAGTGATCTGGATCTTCAACACCGTATGCTGCACTGCGACACTTGTAATCACTACACAATTTTTTTTTATAAATTTCAAATTCACGTTGAATACATACCTAATGTCATTCAATTACAAAAATTATGCTTAATAACAACCACCTAAATAAAAATACAATCTCAGTCGCAATGGCTGCTTAATAACTAATACAGTAAGCAGGTGATTTAATTACTATGATTAAGAATGTTTAAGCCTTTTCATTTCTACCCACAAATACTTTATGGGTTTCAGTCTTCACATCTGACCACTTGCATAAAGCTCAAATTATCCTCTGACTTTCTAGTAACCAAATTTCATTTGGCAATATATCTTACCATTCCAACAAAGAGATCGATTAGAGTTGAAGGGATTCCTGTGGAAGAAGAGAGTTTCAATGTTTTTTAAACAGTATTTTTTTTCAGTATTTCTTTATCGCTTTAAATCAATCCTGCAGTAGTGACTGCAAACACTCGCCTCCCTTTATCAAAATGCATAAAATCATTACGTAATCATTACGTAAATATGTCATATTTACTATACATAAAAAGTACTTAAATATCCAAAAAAATTCACGTTAATTTTTTTATTTAAAAAATGGGCGTGTCTTGACTTTTAACTTATTATTATTTTTTGCTTTAAAGCTATTTTCTTTTTTAATATAAACTAAGCAGTGCTAGATAATAATAAAATATGGCATTCAATTCCAGGTAATAAAAAGTTGTTTTACAGAATTTTACTTACTAACAATTATGCTTAATGATTTTCAAAAATCGACAGCACTCAAATCTATTTAAAATTTTAAAATGACAAATAAAGCAGATTAGATTTGCAACTAATTTGCACAAGGTGTCGTCTTCATATTAAATATTGCACAAACTCGATTTCTCTAAAGGGAGACATCACCCTTTGATAGCAGATTTTGCTTCCCCAGGTTAAAGTATCCCAAACTAACAAAAAGGAATATTTATTTTACTCAAGCAACTGAGGGAGTTATGACTGGTTTAAATTTCGTACTCCTAATGTTAAACAAGTGCTGAAGTTTTTATTTAATATTTTCTGAGAAAATTAACCGTTCAAGCTATTTCTTATTAGGTCGCCAAACAACACGAACTCAATGTATATCATTTTTCATCTTTAAACAATCTTTTACTTCTTATGCTACGTATAGTATAGAGAAAGTATTGTTTTCACAATAATTTAAGAATTCGAGGTTTTATGTTAACACATGTTTTAAGACAACATATGTTTTAAGTTAACATATGTTTGAAATTTTATATTATTTTAACTTGCGGCATAGGACAAAATGTGACATAATCATGCATACAAGAGATTATTTATGGCTCTATGATCTAATAGTTTCAATCATTGTTGCGAAAACTATCCGCAATACAAGCTTTGTGTTCGTGACGTCATTTACCGCCTTAGTGGTTCCCCCCGGGGATACTTGGCAAAGAATGGTATTATTCAAGATTTTTCAAGATTTTGGTATCATTCAATATTTTTTCCCTTTAATGCGAAAGGTAAGACTCTATATATGTAATCATTTGACTATATATGTAATCATTTGGCTGATTATGTACATAGATAAATAGTTATAGTGATTGTGTACATAGAAAAAAATAGATACAGTGATTATGCACATAAATAAAAATAGATGAAGTGATTGTGAATATAGATAGAACTAGATAGTGATAATGTATATAGATAAAAATAGATAAAGTATTGTGTACATAGAGAAAAATTATTATTGGACAAATATTTGAACTATACAAACTTATAAAAAATCAAAGAACTTAAAAACAATAATATTGTAATCGGCTGGGTGTCTGCGTATACCGTAGCCAATATGCACTATCAAGCACCTGAGCGTGCTTTCTCGAGATAAGATTCCCAACTTTTTGCAAACACTCAGCGGACTTATATGTTGCCTACATTAATGCCTTGTGCAGGGTTGGCAGTCCGCCTGCGGCGCCCATGTAATCATTTGGCTCAACGATATCGCTTTTTCAAAATTTTCCTTGTAAAAGTTGAAGAGGGGGGTGGGTTGAAGGGAACCCTGTCGTAAGGCAAGCACGACATTTTGTAATTTCAATTACGGATGCCAAGCAAGCTAATGAGCAATGTAAATGCAGCAGAGAAAACCAATTGGGACGCAAACATAAATAAACAGCGTTCATCCCCTTCTTCATCAACGACAAATGGGAGAAGTGGTATGAAACCAATGGGGGAAATAAAAAAAGTGTCCCAAAGTTTGTTCCAGAAAGTTCGACAGATTTGAATTTTCGACAATGACCTAGCAACATGGCAATTGAGGTTGTTCAGAAAATATCTGCAGTGAGCACATAAAGAAAGCGTGGCTCAGAAGTGTGATGTGCAATAGAATCTTACAGCATAGTGATTGCGCGAATAAGTGTCAAAATGCAAGAGAATAGGTGTTTATGTGTTTCACTTGTCACTAGTTATCACGGAAGGCACACACTTAACGGTTATCTAATAATGAACAATTAGTTCGTACGAATCACCGTCGTAATAACGAGTTCTTGCATTTTAAACTCAAAGAACTATTTTGAGTTTCGGTTGATTAAACTAAAGTGTCTAAATATATGTGTCAATTATATTATGTGTTATAAATATGTTTATTAATGAAATATTGGTAGCGCTAGATGTATTATAAAAATGGATTGATGAATAATCTTAATAATCAAGATAAATAGATATCTGTGAACTTAAATATTAAATAAATTGGCCAATTTAAATAAGTGTGCTTATTTATATCTTGTGTATTTTTCTCTCCGACTTGTGAACCAGGAGTTTCCATGCTCCACCCTTACTGAAGGCATCCAAGGTAAATCCTGATATCGTAATGTTTGATAAGGACAACTTTATCTTATGACAAACTCCAAAAGCTACTCAAAAATGGATTCTAGTATGAGAAAGTCAAGTTGAGCCACACCCCAGCTAATTAATAATAATTAGTAATATTTTTGGAAAAAACAGTAGAAATGTAGATACATTTTGACGACTATCGATTTAGCACTATCGGAAATCGTGGTTCCTTTGAGTACTTATTGAAATATTGGCTAATATTCAAAACTCATTCACTTTGAAGCATTTTGGGACCATCCATAATTTTAGGATGGAAAATACTCAGAAGAAAAATTTCAAAATTGCAGTGCAATTCAATGTTCAGACTCATCGTATTTGTGCAAGGATTGATCAGAAATATTTATTGATTAGTGTTAGAAGAAAAATCCATATATTAAAGTGAAATGACAAATTTGAAAGTAGATTAGATCAATGCGTGCAATGTTGATTTCTTGTTGTATAACTTGAAATTTAAGTTTGATATTATAGAAGCTTTTTACATAAACATTTTTACATTACAACCTTTTTACAAACTTTTTACATTATAGAAGCATTTTACATTTTTTGACTCCGAATTTCATTTAAACGTCGGAATCAACAACAATAAATGGTGGAACTACAAATTAAAATAAATGCATATATGCCATCAGTGTGAGGAATTCACTTGAAGAAGACAAAGACTAAATTTGCATGGAGACTTTATGTGATGCGCAAGAGATTTGTGCTATCTTATTGAAAATAGAATTAATAATCCACTTTTAAATTACATTCGTATTGTTAATTGCATTTTGAAGGCATAGCGATTAGTGCGAAGAACATTTTTTAAGCAAATTGTATGTTTTGTAGCTGCATTTTAAGGTAAGTTATTCTATAAAATGTTAATGAGAGTTAGCTTTGGAGACCCGCTTTGTGTAACGTAGTAATTATGCAGCACATATTCGAGATCATATAGAGTAATGTCTCTCTTAATAATGGCTAGAGTGCAAGGATACTTAGAATTTTCAGTGTCAATGCACTAAAAATAAAGAACTTTCGTATTTGTTATTATATATTAAACATTTATTTTGAAAATATTGAATTTCTTGGGGTGATTACTTTGTTAGCATCACTGTAGATTCTATGCCGCATCTTCTATTCTACTCCGATTCTATGCCGATTTTTACGATCACATCCGGTTCATGAGAGGAAGAACACACTGAAGGGGACACACAGACATGATAGAACAAAATGGTTCAATTCTACGGCTCAAAATATGTAAATTCTTTAAAATCCAAAGGTCAGATATTTGACCCTATCACAACACTTTTGTGATCTATATGCAATGTATTTTTAAAAAAGTGGAAAAGTAAATAACACAGTACACAGTAAATACTGAAATGAAATATTAGCGGATAATAAAAATTCCGGTGAGAATATAAAACACATTCAAGAAACTCGTCCCATTATCAGTTATCAATAGAATTCATTCCACTTGATGTTAACACTAATGACCCGCATAGCAAACAGTGTTAAATCCTAATTAAAAGTAAACAAACATGGTACTGTGTTAGCAAATACTTATCACTGAATTCTAAAACTCAATATTATCATGGGGCCTGCAATTGCATTTGTTTCATTAGAGTCGCCTTCGCCTATTATCGCTTCCTATACCCCATGTTATGTATTTAATGTTGTTTACACTTTGTTCAGATATAAATCTAATAAATTATGCATTCTATCCGCAACACAACGTTGCATATCAATATGGAAGGCATTTCACAGTTACAAAATTTTATGATTATCTGTTTTAAATGTAAAATATATTTACTCCGATTGGATATTTTTTGCCCTTGTGGTAAACAATTTCTAAATATGTATAAATTATCTTACTTGATTATGTCAATATACTTAGTGCAGTTACTTGAGGTGATCAATTTTTTTAAATTGGAGGTTTTCAATTTTCGTCCACTAGGTTTATATTTATATCGGTAAATACTTTTTGTTTTGGAGACACTTATGTATTCTTTTTACCTCCCCTACCATATATGGTAAAGTATAGGGAAAATAATAGAACAGTGTCGAAAATCGCAACTTGAGTTTTTGACAGAATTACACGTTTTGGGACCCAGAGCATGAAAAACTATTTTTAAGGTTACGCACACACACACATATATATATATATATATATATATTTATATACACACAAATATATATATATATATACAAAGAAATACAAGGGAAAAGGGGATAACCAAATGCTTTGCATATAATGGTTGAGGAGAATTGGGAGTAGTGCATTGGTTTTATGATATTGTATGGGTGAAAATTTCAATTTTGAATATCACTTATAACTTTTATTTGTTATATATATATATATATATATATAATGTGTGTGTGGAAAACCCAGACCACACGACCAACCCGAAGGCTTGTGGTAGCTGTTAGTGTGGCCGGTGTGTGTGTGTGTGTTGAAGTGTTGAGGGTCCAGACCACACGGTGTGTGATGTTGTTGTTGAGACCCAGACCTTCCAGAAAGGTGTAAGGTAACAGTTTGGGCTGTCGGAACACACGGTGTGTGTTGAAAACTCGGGCCACACGACAGACCCGAAGGCTGTGTACACAGGTACACAGCCACACGTACACACATTTCGTCAAAAATGTTCCGTCAAAAATGTGTGTACTGTGTAATTGCGTCGAATAATACACACACACGGCGTGTGTTGTTGTTGTTGAGACCCAGACCGTCCGACCTACCAGAAAGGTGTAAGGTAACTGTTTGGACGGCCGGGAAGTGCCACCCAATTTAGACCGGAACCCAGTGGGAGAGGCATCGAGGCATCCACAGGGACCGTACCCTCCTTCTCCTATCACCAACCTCTCGGAAGGACTTACAGACCCACATGTTTAACGTGATCGTACTCCGCGTGAACACGGCGGCAGTTTTGGCAGCAGCTGGAATCGAACCCGGGCCTACCGAGTGCAACTCCAGCGCGCTAACCAATGGGCTACCGCGCCCCAGCACGCGTGTGTAGAAGAAAGCCCAGACCACACGACCAACCCGAAGGCTTATGGTAGCTGTTTGTGTGACCGGCCAGCACGCGTGTGTGTATTAACTACTATATTTTCTGATTTTCTGTTAGTTTTTCAAACGAAAGCATAAAAATTGATATTTTCGAATCCGTTCGTAGGGTAGTTCTTTCTCCTGTAACAGTGGGCGTTTATGGGCATGTTTATTAAATTGTTGCTATATTCGTTGAAACTAAAGGATTTGGATTGAAACGGAAAATGTGTATGATTTTGGTTCAAAACTAGTGATTTGGAAATTTATCTGTATCTGTAGTATTTAAGTGGCGCACGCTTATTTAGGACCAGAGTAACGGCGTGGTAATTCATTTCAGTAGGTAATAAATGGCTGCCATCAGTAAGTGCTTTGTGGATTAAGTACAGACATATTAGTGAGATTAAGTACAGACATATTAGTGGGATTAAGTACAGACATATTAGTGGGATTAAGTACAGACATTTTCATAATTCTTCAAGTGAAAATTTGTGAAATCTTTAGGCAAAATTATTAAATTTCAGAATTTAGGCATCTGAATGATTCCAATATTGATTTTAAGTTGAGTATATCCAAACTCTTTCTACACATTTTCATTTTCCTTTTTTGTGGTTTAAGGAACATGAGAAATGAGTCAAAATATCATGTTTTTCATTTGCTTTGATGAAACATCAGAGCTATATCATTCATTATGTCATTAAGAAAACTAATATCTTCAACAACATTGAATACATCATTTTTTGTCCATTACATATCCGTGTCATGCACCAAACATACTGTGATTTATAAGAAAACTTTTCAGTTTTTCTCCCCGATGGTTCTTCTTAATATAGGCCGGCAGCACTCTTAGAAACCTGCACATTTTTTTAGTTTGCTTGTCTATTAAGATAACTCTGTAAGCTAACTGTTTTGGTTTCGTGACCACATTAAAAAGATTCCGCTATAAATTACGTTTAAAAAAATCTGATGTGGGCAACACATGACTTTCCTTATATAACGTAATGAATTTACCACTTTTACAGTAAAATAAATAGGTTTTTCTTATAGTAGATACTAATATTCTTTCCAAGATATTGAATTTTCGACAATTAGTCGTCATTTCATTGATTTAGCGTCATTTTTATCCATTTGGCGAGATTTTCGTTAATTTTTCAACATTTCAAAAAGTCGCCAAATTGGCGACATTCCGCCAAAATTCGTCGCCAAAATCTCGCCAAGCATAATGGACAAAGAAATAAGTTATTCTTACAGCAGATAAACGAATATTGGCGTTCAAATACAAAAGTATTACTCAAAGTATCTTTTTTCATGAATGGAACGAGCTAGATCCACGAGAATGATGTCATCCAATATATCGCATGGTATTACTGAAAAGTGAACATGTCTCTCAAGAGGAAATATTTTTTTTTATTTTATATGACTTTCTGATAATTTTTTTGAAAAATGTGCAATATCTCGAGAACGGTTCATGTTAGCGTTCTAAAATTTATGTCAATCGTTTTCTAATGAAAAATTACATAAGAAATGTCTATATGCGTAACTTTATTAGTGGTTTTGATTTTTTGACTATTTTTTCCAAATTTCATTTGAAAATTTAGGGGTGTTCTTAACATTTGTTTGTGTACAAAAACAATAAGCTTCCAGTGTTTACGGATTGTGATTTTTGTACCAAATTTGGATCGAATCGGTCCATTCGTTTGTCAGTTATCGTCTTCACAGACTCTCACACACACACACACACACACACATACTTTCACACACACACACACACACACACACACAGATATCACTTCAAAAATGTTTGATTCGTGATCAGGGATGCTTGAAACGTGCTCTCCCGTAGAAAACTCGATTTCGAATTTTCGACCCCGTCACAATACTTTCCTTATACATTATGTATATAAGGAAAGTAATAGGATTTTCTTATAGTAGATAGAAATATTCTTTCCAAGATATTGAATTTTCGACAATTTTATCCATTTGGCGAGATTTTCATTAATTTGGCAACATTTCAAAAAAGTCGCCAAGTTGGCGACATTCCGCCAAATTCGTCGCCAAAATCTCGCCAAGAGTTATGGACTAAGAAAAAAGTTATTCTTACAGCAGATAAATGACTATTGGCGTTCTAATACAAAAGTATTATTCAAAGTATATTTTTTCATGAATGAAACGAGCTAGATCCACGAGAATGATGTCACTCAATTTATCGCATGGTTTTACATATGAATAGTGAACATGTTTCTCAATAGGAATTTTTTTTTTTTTATGTGACTTTTTCATAATTTTTTTGAAAAATGTACAATATCTCGAGAACGGTTCATGTTAGCGTTCTAAAATTTATGCCAATCGTTTTCTAATGAAAAATTACATAAGAAATGTCTATTTGCGTAACTTTATTAGCGGTTTTGATTTTTTAACGATTTTTTCAAAATTTCATTCGATAATTTAGGAGGGTTGTGAACATTCGATCACGTATAAAAACAATAGGCTTCCAGTGTTTACGGATTGTGATTTTTGTACCAAATTTGGTTCGAATCGGTCCATTCGTTCGTCAGTTATCGTCTCCACAGACTCACTGACACACACACATACTTTCACACACACACACACACACACACACACACACACATACACACACACAGTCATCACTTCAAAAATGTTTGGTTCGTGATCAGGGATGCTTGAAACGTGCTCTCCCGTCGAAAACTCGAATTCGAATGTTCGACCCCGTCACAATACTTTCCTTATATATTATGTATATAAGGAAAGTAATAAGAGAGGTTTTTTATGGCGTAGTTTGTTTGACTTTTGTGACTTCTTTGTTTTTCTACTTGTTTCAGAAGAAATCTTGCATTTCTACCGACATTTGATAATAACATTGGTAAATGGCTCTGTATTTATCAATTTCTTTTGAATGAAATTATTTCTTTTGCATGAAATTACTTATTTTGAATCACATATACGATTTTAAAGAATCATTAGACTGAATTAAATATTCACATTTCCAAAATAATCTTGGAAGTCAACGTGTTAATGAAACAATCACTTACAGCACGGAATTATGAAGTTACATAAAAACATTATTAAAATCAGAGTTAAATGTTCTTCATTATAAAAATTTCATCGAATGGTAAAAGATTTGTCTGTAGATTCCCCTCCCGGAACAGTGAAGTGATAGGGTTGTGCTAGAAAGCTGATTTCTCTTTCTCTTTTAAGGGTATTTACAAGAAGTTATATATTATTCATCCTTGTATAATTCAACTTATTTGTAGTCATTACATATAACATATTATCATATGATATTATTACATATTGAATTAAAAAACTGTGACATTGTTTGCTGTCTGGTGAAGGGTTTACAGAGTTAGTATTTATTAGGTATAAGAGTCAGGCAATCGAAAATGAATTTACTTATTTAAAACAATCTATATCTACCAAAATTAACTTATATGTAGAACAAATTAAGCGAAAATATCTTTATGTAATATCATCTTAATACAACATTTCTATAAAAATGTATTATATATTATATCAATTACTACATCTAAGTCTTTTTTCAAAGTGTTTATTTACAAAGTGATAATAGTATCAAGACTTTTAAAATATGCCAACACTTTTAATATTTATTTTGCAAGATTTCTTTACATTTAAAAGTGACGTTCTTCAAGTAGTTCTAGAAAATTATTCCATCAATGGGCAACATTTTAGGACACATGATGTCCTGCCCATTAAGATTGTGCAGGTTCTTCTGACCTAGCACTTCATCCGCCACTTTCCAGGAGAACAGTAATGTGCTGTTCTTTCATCATACAGTACGCCACTCATGAACAACTTCTGGGTCCAAATCCAGAGATTACGACACCTGAAATTCAATAAAAATAAATTATGTCAAGTAACTTATGTTCCCCGATAGAAATGTATTGTCGATAGAAATGAAATTAAGTGTAAGGTATGTTAAAAGGAATCCTTACACTTATACTGTACTACATTATACAACCTTACCATTATTATTAACGTTTTATTATTACTATTATTAGTAGTAATATTAATATTAGCCTTATTATTATTATTAATAATAATACCTTATTATACTACCTTACACTTAAACACGTGTACTACATAAGAGTCCTTGCACCTATAATACATGTCCTGAGCGTTGTAGAGGTCAACAAGATCAGCCAGTATCCTGAAGACCTGGTTTCTCATTTTATGCTCAGACTGCTTAAGTTTTATTATCAAAAACAGATATAATTTTTTTAAATCATCGCTTGAGCTAAAATATATAAATTGTCGCATGGGGTTAGAATATTCTTCTGCTCTTGTTAAAACTGATAGAATAAAAGTCAATTTAAGAAAATTACTTTCTTAGTGGCTGTGGTTACAATAACTAAGCTAAATCTTGGAAAACCGAGGTGAATTCCTGGTTCCAGCGGATTTATTTTTTTATAAAATATAAGTGTACTACATTTTACGGACAGGTAATCAACTTTAGATTTTAAACTATGTACATTGAAGATCACTAGGACAAGCCTTATCATGTTGCCAGTACTTTAACTTCAACTGATCCAGAATGCATATCGTGCAAGCTACAACATGTTATGTTGGCGAAAAGCCTGTTCAACTTAGTCTATTGGCGCTTAGTCTATTCAGCGTTCCTCGCGATTTTTTAGGCTGGTGCCAATATTAACATTGCAACATTCTACAAACTAAAGGAACGGGCTGGGTAACCGCAGACGTTTCGCCGGTTGAACAACCCATCACAAGAAACTAATACTGTTTTGAAAGTATATCAGTCCAATTTAAATCACAATTTGGAGATAATATTATAGCAATCAAATTAAAAGGAAAATATAATACAGAAGAATATATGCACCAGTGTCTGTCAAGCGGTTTCAATACAATTAGATAAGCTTTAAGTAGGATATGTAATAACATTTAGATACACTACTATACAGATTTGCCGTATGCATAATTACTAATAACAGAATTCGCATTATATGACTATCAGAGCGCATCATAGCCTAGTGACTCGCAAAGAATGCGCTAGAAGTCCATCCTACTAATGATAAAAGAGGTAAATCAATTTAAGTATGTCAAGTTGAGCCAAGAATTTAGGTGTCGCAATAATCATAATAACTAGCAAAAAGTCGGGCTTTGAATAGACTTGCGCATATGAAGTATGGGAACTGTGAAAGATTTAAAATGAAAACTTAATTTAACAAATAATTTTGAAACTAGGGGTACAAAAAAGTTAATTTCGATATTTGAGAATTCTAATACAAAAGAGAATATAAGTCTTTAAATTTTTAATATTAAATTAAACAATCTAGAATACAGGAAAACAAGGAAATTAAAATATATCATTTAAATCGCGAAAACGTATTTAATATACAGACGCACGCTTAAATCACAATGCAAGCAAGTGCATATGCTTTGATTAGCTGGTTAAAAGTTGTTTACCTGTTATTTGTAAGAAATGCAATGAGCATGAGCAGTTTAAAAGTGGTCATTCCGCCTTGTTACCATTTGTATTAAATATTGAAATTGTGATTCTGCAAATCTGCATGTAATTTCTCGTTTGTATGCAAATTATCAATATTCTGCCTACTGTACTTTTCGAATAAAGGAGATAATAAAAGTTAGGCAAATGTTGATTTCGCTTCGTTAGGAACGGAGAATGAATATTATTCTTATAGTAGATACTTATATTCGACATTCCGCCAAATTCGTCGCCAAAATCTTGCCAAGCGTTATGGACAGAGAAATAAGTCACTCTTACAGCAGATAAATGACTATTGGCGTTCAAATACGAAAGTATTACTTAAAGTATCTTTTTCATGAATGGAACGAGCTAGATCCACGAGAATAATATCACCCAATTTATCGCATGATATTACATTTGAAAAGTGACCACGTTTCTCAATAGGAGATATTTTTTTTTATTTTATACAACTTTTTGATATAAATTTTTTTTAAAATCTGCAATATCTCGAGAACGGTTCATGTTAGCGTTCTAAAATTTATGTCGATCGTTGTCTAATGAAAAATTACATAAGAAATGTCTATGTGCGTTACTTTATTAGCAGTTTTGATATTTTGACGATTTTTTCAACATTTTTCTCGAAAATTTAGGGGGGGTTTGAACATTCGATTGCGTATAAAAACAGTAGGCTTCCAGTATTTACGGATTGTAATTTTTGTACCAAATTTCGTTCGAATCGGTGCATTCGTTCGTCAGTTAGTCTCTACAGACTCACTGATACACACACACACATACTTTCACACACACACACATACTTTCACACGCACACACACACAGAGACATAACTTCAAAAATGTTTGATTCGTGATCAGGTATGCTTGAAACGTGCTCTCCCTTCGAAAACTCGAATTCGAATTTTCGACCCCCGTCACAATACTTTCCTTATACATTATAAATATAAGGAAAGTAATAATAATAATAATAATAATAATGCATAACCAAGTGGCACTTCAAAAGAGTATTAATAAAATATAATTTTAATAAGTTTCAGCATTGTTTATCATTCGTCTTTGAAAACAAGCCATTTATGTATAAAATGATTACTTTTGCATAGGTAATTTATAATAGTTTAGTTATTTTCGGATAATTTATAATAGTTTTGTTATTTGAGAACATCATAAATTTTTTTTTAATTTGCTCCAGAGATATAGCGTTTCATGGAGTAAAGATGCCTAATATCTTGAGAGTTCGTTGTGGTAATTTTTAAATAGTGATGTCTGTTCATTTCGGGATACAATTATTTACGAAGCATCCACTCATTTGATAATAATAAGTTTAACGTAACAAGTGTTCAATTTTTAGCAATACTTACTTATGTTATTCCTTTTTATCTTATAAATTAATTCGGAGCATTATGGCATTACTAAAATCATAATGCTTTATTGATTAATACTTATTTGGGGCATGTAAAAAAGTAAAGAGTTAATTAAATCGCAACAAAAAGCAAATTAGTACCGATATCGACCGGTTTATTAATGATACTATTTCTAATATAAAAAAACTCAATAAATTAAAGCTTCAAAAGAGATTGATTTCGAATTTATTACTTTCCTTATATACATAATGTATTAGGAAAGTATTGCAAGGGGGTCGAGAATTCAAGTTTTCAACGGGAGAGCACGTTTCAAGCATCCCTGATCACGAATCAAACATTTTTGAGGTGATGTCTGTGTGTGTGTTAGTGAGACGATATCTCACGAACGAATGGAACGATTCCAACGAAATTTGGTACAAAAATCACAATCCATGAATACTAGAAGCCTATTGCTTTTAAACGTAATCGAATGTTCAGAACCCCCCATTAATTTTCGAGTGAAATTTTGAAAAAATCATCAAAAAATCGAAACCTTTAATAAAGTTAGGAAAATAGACATTTCTTATGTAATATTTCCTTAAAAAACGATTAACATAAACTTTAGAACGCTAGCACGAACCGTTCTCGAGATATTGCACATTTTTCAAATAAATTTATCAAAATATCCCATAAATTAAAAAAAAAATTAACTCTTGAGAAACATGTTCACTTTTCATATGTAATATCATATGATAAATTTGGTGACATCATTCTCGTAGAGCTAGCTTTTTCTATTCATGAGAATTGATACTTTGAGTAATACTTTTGTATTTGAGCACCAATAATCATTTATCTGCTATAAGAATAACTTATTTCTCCGTCCATCACGCTTGGCTAGATTTTGGCGACGAATTTGGAGGAATGTCGCCATCTTGGCGACTTCCTTAAATGTTGCCAAATTAACAAAAATCTCGCCGAATGGATAAAAATGACGCTACATTAATGAAATTGACGACTAATTGACGAAAATTCAATATCTTGGGAAGAATATAAGTATTTACTATAAGAATAACTTTTTTTTTTTGCTGTGAAAGTAGTAGTAAATTTATTTCATTATATAAGGAAAGTCATGTGCTGCCCACATCAAATTTTTTTATTATATGTTACATCGAATTGTAATTTTATTAATTGATAAAATATTTTGAATCGTTAAGATGCTCTTTGCATTTCCTCCTAGTTATTTCTTTTAATTTTTCTATTTTGGCAGCAATTTTGTTTTAATCTTGTAATACATATAATTATTCACAGACGATTTCTTGCCAGTTTTTGATGCAGTTGCTCTGTTGTTTTTTTTTTAATCCAAGAGAAGGATGCTGGTTTTTTGTCTCCTAAACCTGGTTTTACCCTTACTGATTTGTTTTTACTATGTTTTAATAAAGACCTTAGTTTTTAGATATTTTAAGAGCAATTTGAGTAATTTAATTTAGGATTTGCTCAGAAGTTATTTAACCACTTAGTCTGCTTAAATCTAGAAATATACACAAGATGTTTTGGTTCTACTTATCGCAAAGTACAGGTGTTTTCACAGAAATCTAAATCTTTCTCCAAACAATTGTAATACAAATAGCTCTCTAATTTTCGGTATGAATGCATTACTTTGAATATTTGTATTAATAGCTCATTCATGATTTTTACTCTATATTTATTTCGACGGTCATATAAATAAATATACTTATAAAAAGTATTTTGTTGCATTTTTAATACTGTGCTTGTTTTTCAAAGAAATATTTTAACACCAATCTCAACTGGAATACTAAGATCAATACCTAGAATCAGTATATCGTCTTTCATGTTTTTTTAAAAAGAATTCATGAATACTATATAGAAATTAAATTTCGTTAACTGAGCACTGATTACCTAATTTAATTAATATTTTTATCAAAAAATTTGAAGTGTTGATATATCCAAATTTCCATGTACAATTGTTATATTTATCCACGTGCTTGAATGTGCTGTTGATTATTCTGTTTAGGATCATGACATCCCTATAAGAGAAGTGGAAATAATTATTCAGCCCCTCTTATCCCTCTAGAATTTGACGCTAAACTCCCATAAGTCATCATCTAAATTCTATCTATATCCAATATAACCAATCCCGAGAAAAATATATTTCAAGTAAGTTTTCGAACAGGGAGGGAAAACCCCCAAAAGTGGAATTCCTTTGTGAAGCACCCTACCTCAGTCAGAATTTTATTCTAAATACATATAATTCATAATATTAGCTCTATCTATAACCGAATCTGCGAAAAAGATGTTAAAATAAAAATGGTGATTTTTGAAGCGGAAGAGATATCTCCAGAGCAGGAAGTGTAAATCCTTAATGAGCCCCATTCCCTTCTAGAATTTGATGTTAAATCCATATCAGTCATCAACTAAACTTACACATGGACAATCTGGCAGTGCAGAAGGTTCAAGAATTTTTTTTAACCAGAAGTGGAAATTCTCAGTAAACAAGTGCTTCGTACCATATCTCCTTCAAAATTTGATGTTACATTTATATCAGTCATTATCTTAGCTTTTTCTATAGCCTATCCTGAAAATTAGATGTTTCAAGCACAATCGAAATCTTTGTTTATAAAATATAAATTCTTAATAATCTCCTCTACTTCCTCCGAAATTTGTTGCTGAATATGTACCAGTTACCTTATAATCTCTCTATATAAAAGGATATTTTGAGCAATAGATTCTTCCAAATGGTTTTGGTAATATCTATAATGGCGAATTTTTTGACACAAATTACAGAAAACTTTCATAGGAACCACATATTTTGTAACATATAAAAATTTTTAAAATAAAATAGTCAGAACATTCAATAAAAGTGTCCAGAATACCTCTGTAAAACTGATAATTAACGGCCAATTCAATGGGCAAAAGATGTGTTGTAATAAATTGTTTCGGAAAAATTTGTAAAAACTTGAAAACAAAGTATCGGAATTTTAAAGTAACATTTTAAAAACATAACTTGCGATTCATTACTGATAAACAAACACATAGTTATTATTAAATGATTTGATGCAAGTATAAAATAAGGTTGAATGTGAATTGATCATGAATGCATGTAAAGTCGAATACCAATTTTTTCTTTATTATTCTATTAAAAATAAATTTTTAAATAAAATGTACAGTTTTCAGCTTGTTTTCAAACTTTAAATACATTGTCATATAAAATTTTAATTAAAGATTAAGACAGAACAGATAAATGTCTGAAAGTACATGAAACAGCATTCTATTAAAAACATGGTAAGAATATTGTGATCGTTAATCTTACTCAGGGTTTTAAATTGCTACCATAAATTTTTGAAACAAAAACATACAGTTTTAATAGTTTAACAATTTAATTAACGGGCAATTTAATCTTATAAGTTTGAAAATATATTAAATATCGAGCGTTAATTAGTGTAAATTTTCATACATTGCGTGTTATGATACGAAATAATTGCAGGTCATCATCAACTATAAAATTTAGGCACTTTGAATGAATAGTGTGTGTAATTAATTAAACATCAGCTGACATTTATGTTAGGGCGAATGATGAAGATAATGGAATTATTGGTTTTCCCATGAAACAATTACTTTCTAATAATATTAATTATAAAATTCTGTTGAAATTGCACCACATTAATTATCATTGATTGGCAAGAAAAATAATTAAATTTCGAGATGCACTTATCGCGACGTATAAATATGAATAAGCATGTTATGAAAGCATTGCTTTAATATCCATAATTTCATGTTCATGATATATTTAAAGTGAAACATGTGGATGAAAATTACATATTTAATTATAAAGACAAAAAAAAATTTTTTTTTAGTTTTGTGGTTTTAGTTTGCAGGAAAAATTGTAAGAATTAATAAATGAATACATGTAATCCGAATTTAAAGTATTTCCTTAGTAACTGTATAATTAGTCTATTAAATTTATCAACGATTTTGTAGATAGAAAAGAGCCCCCTTCTTCATTGTAAAATGGCAGAGCAACTACAAGAAAAAAGACAAGATAACGACTGTCACCAAGTATTGTAATTAAGTTCGTAATTTAATTTCCTGAAAACTTTTTTAAATCTTTCTACTGGTTTTTTTTGTGCTTTCTAGGTTTACTTCCAGCTTCTATTCTTAATTTGGAAACGAGTCTTCCCCAGGGTCATGTGATGCAACTACTTATTGACAGATGCATTTTCGTTGATGTGGTTGCTGTGTCATTCTATCTTGAGGATTATTTTTTTTTACGTTCATATCTTTCTCTTCTTGCTAAGTTTTTTTTTTTCATTTTCCCCTTTTTCATTTGGGAACAAATTTTGTCCTGGATCATGTAATGCCACGTATTTATTGACATACTTTTTCATGTTGGTGTTGATGCTCTCCCCTTTCATCTTGAAGATTATCGTTTTTGCTTTCTTTTTTAATTCTTGATAGGCTTTTCTTTGTTTTACTTCTATATTTCTTTTAGCAGCAATTTTTCTTCTATATCACGTGATTCAACTATTTAATAACAGATGCCTCTCTGCATTTTGGTGTAATTGCTATATCGTATATATCAGATAACCTAAAAAATGAAAATTTCGTTGCATTTGAAACAAAAAACTTATAAATAGGAAGGAATCGCCCTACAAATGGTGTTCAAACATAGTTTTAAAGAGCGTTCTTTGGGTTTTTTTTTTCCATGGTGTAAAGATGGAAATTCTGTGATAATACTTTCGGTTGTTAAAGAGCCAATTCGTGTGAAAATGCTAAAACATAGAATAACTAAAACCAATTCGAATTTTAAAATAATAATACGGAGGTGTACTCTTCGGGGTCCTTAAGTATCTGTGTACCAAATTTTATGGTACGGCGAAATATCTTCTCTGTCGGTAGAAATTATATATTTACAATTTCAGGAAATATCTTCTTATTACGTTCGCTTTTTTAGAAATATTTTCCCCTAAAAGTAAAAAACTAGCTTTCCTTATATATTTTTAGTTAATAAATATAATTAATTTTTTAACGGGCCATGCATACACTGAGAGCATTCCGAATTAATTTTATGTAATTTGAGAACACAGAGGCTGTATAGAAACATATAAGCACAGAAACAGTCAAACATTATCGGACGATATTTGATATAGATAATAGGTTTAAGTAACACGTCGATGATAATTCAAGAACACCACCAATATCGTATCTGATTTGATATCACATTATATATGTGCCTTGGTGTAATAAATTTAAAATTCTTTGCGCGCAAAATATTTTTATGTCAAATTTTCGATATTTAGAAACATGAGTTAACATGTTTTTCGAAAAATTGACTATTTTATTTTGTGATTTTTTGTGTGTGTTTTAGTTTCAGATTTTGTCAACTAAAGCTTGCAAGATTAATTATGCCTTTTGCATTACAGGGGTTTAAACGGAATCGATATATAACAGCTGTTGAGACATGGTTTCGGTTTAAGCAAAAATTCATAATTTATCTTATGTGACGGCAAAATATTTAAAAAGAAAAGCGTTAGAGCATGTTCCAAAAATCATTTTAATTAAAAACACCAATAATGGTATGAAAAAGATGATTTAACTAAATACTTTTATGGTAACCAAAGAATTTAACAACAAAGTAACCGAAAATATTTTAAGAATGGTTTTAAAATTTAATTTGGTATAGAAGTTTTTATAACTTTTTATGTTCTAAAACAAGTGAAACTCCTTGCATTTGACATTGATAATACAAATATAAGACCAGCATGTGTAATAAAAATAGCTACAGTAATAACTGGCATTGTGTTGTGGTGATCCGCAGAACCCGCCTAATTGTTCGTCACTTGATAAGATTCAGTGCAATTCTAACGAAGATTTTACTGAAAATTAATAATGAAATAATTAATACAGTAAGGAGAAAATTATATCTTATTTAAATTATTTATCTTAAGTTACTAATATTGTTATCGTTACAAAAAGTATGTATATTCCATTATTTATCACATTTAACCGTCTACTTGCCAAGATTTTCAGCTTGGATTATTTACGAAAATTTATTTAAATTAAGTTTTTTGCATATTTTATTCAATAACTTATTTATTTCAGTCACTAATTAAGTGAAACTGATTTTTAAAATAATTCAATGAAAACTATGAGATATATTTATTTAAAGCAAACAGAAGATTTTGAACACTTCTGATTCCTTATAAAAATGTTAATGCGGTAAATGCAGAAATTTAAAATTCAAGATAATTGCTTTTTAATTAATTAATAACATTCTAAAGATTAGATTCATGAATGTGTAGTGCAGATAAATTTCCTCAATTTTAATTAATTATTTATTTTTTAATCATATATTTTTTCTTTATAATAGCTGTTTCGGGGATACGCTGGATCCCCTTCATTAGTGCAAGATAACTAACAAATCCGAATCCCAAAAGAGGAATGGGCTTAAACTGAAGAAGCAGTGGGAATATATACACATTTTAAAATCCTACCACCGTACTTCGAATTTGTTGGTTCTCTTGCACTGATGAAGATGATACAGAGTATAACATACAAAAATGTGCCCTTAGCAAACAGCGTCTACAAAATTCTCAGATAAAACACTATCGACACTTACTAGTTTAAGATCTTCATCTGTGTGCTGTGGTGGGTGTAGACATTGCATTCGAAAATGGTTGACATCATTATTACTTTCCCTGCAAGACATGGAAATGTATAGGGAAAGTATTGGAATCATGTCGAAAATCGAGTTTTGGGCGGATCTACACGTTTTGGGACGAAAAATATATTTTTTGCGTGACATCTGTATGTGTGTCTGTGTGTGAGTCTACGTCTGTGTGTGTATCTGTGCATGTGTCTGTGTGTGTATGTGCATATCTGTGTGTATGTGTGTGTGTGTATGTGCATATCTGTGTGTATGTGTGTATGTGTATCTGCATATCTGTGTGTATGTGTGTGTGTCTGTCTGTCTGTGAGTCTCTGCGTGTGTATGTCTGTGCGTTGTATATATCCACTCTAACTCAAAAACTAATTGACCAAATTTTATAAAATTTTACAGATAAATCACTTGTGGTTTACCCTGGTGTTGATTAAATTTTAGTATAATTCGAGATGAAATAGCCTGCCTGTTTTATGAAATGCCCGAAAAAATCGTTTTATCCCACTTTAAAAATCTTATTGACCAAATTTTACAACATTTGATAGATAAGCCACTTATGAGTTACTCTGGTTCTGATTAGATTTGAGTACGATTCAGGACAAGTTAACTTGTTTTTTTTTGCGAAATGGCCCGCAAAAATCGTCGAAATCTAAAATAAAAGACTAGGTATAACTCAAATATATAAGTTAAATGCTTGTTTTATGCGTAATTTTTAATGATTAAAGGAATAGGACTAACCCCATTACTCTAGGTCTAGCCGTTCTCGAGATATTTTAGTTTTTTTTTCGTACTTTTGCTACGCCGCCTTTGAAAATACATCCAGTTACCAAATAAAAACGAAAATCGAATGAATTAACAGTTCAAATTCAGTGAAATTTCAAATACCTATGCATGTTATTTTGAGCAATAAAACTCAATTTAATGATTTATTAAAGACATAATAAGGAAATGAATTTGAGTTTGTAGAAAATCCATGTGCTGGCCACATAAGATTTTTTTTTGTATTTTATGCCATTTAATGCAAAGCTTCATAAACTGTCCAGCTTTTTCTTTACTTTACAAAATAGTTAAAGACTTTTGACTGGTCATGACTGTCTCAGGGCTCATCTCCATCAAATTGGGCTTGCTGCTTGCCCGGACTGTGTTTTATGTGACCAAGGACAGCCTATATCTGGAAAACATTTGGCCTAGTGACTTTTAATTTAATCATTGAGAAATACTGAAGAACTCCCTGTCTAATGGCCAAGCTGTCAAACGACCAGCATTTGTAAACAACAAACACAAACTAGTTGTTAGACATAATGGACTGTCTTATGATGTTGCTAATGAAAGATTTTAATTTTCAGATATATTTAAACAGTGGTTCATTCGAATTATTTATCTAACAAATATATAATTATCTAACAAATATATAATTATCTAACAAATATATAATTATCGAATTATTTATATCTAACAAGTCATCATTTTATAAATTAACCACAGATGTGAAAGTTTATAATATGAGTGGATAGCAAGATCTTATGACATTGTCTTTAATATAAATAAATTTTTAATTAGTATCTTTCAGTTTACGGAACACATTAGAAATCATGTCTAAATATAAAAAATCTTTGGGAATTTGTATTTTCTTGTAGATAGTCGTATATATTTATACATGTCCCCTTTGCCATATTTTAATGCTAATTTTCTTGTAAAACACGCTGGGATTATAAATGTATTCTTTGACATATTCTGTTATTTTTAAAGAACATAAAACCGTAAATCATTGTAATTTTTTTTAAAAAGCATTGTAATTTATATGCAATGGGGGTGTATTCCTAATTGTAATTTATGTTCTGGAAATGTAGTGACAAAACTCAAACTCAGCTTTTGGATGTTACAAATAATTTATGATATTATCTTAATGCTATCATTAATCAGTATTTGGAGGTTAAATTAAAAAAAATATCTGATGTGGGCAGTACATAACTTTTCATCTATAATGCAGTGAATTTACTTCTTATACCATGGATAATATTCACGGTACAGTGTTTTTAACGTTAAATTGTACATTCGATTGCGTTTAAAAAATCTGATGTGGGCAGTATATAACTTTCCTTACATAATGCAATGAATTTACTTTTTTCACAGTGAAAAAATGATAAAAGATCCACAGTTCAGTGTTTTTATCGTTGATTTGTACATTTGGCCTTTTCCCGGATAACAACATGTAATACTACTTCAAAGTACCCAATTAACTTATATTTTACGCAACTTTAAATTAACAATTATTAATATTGATAGCATCCTCAATCAGCAGTATAGTCTATATATCTGGAATATAGATATTTTAATAATTAATTCTTCATTTATGCGTCATTTTCATTAACTTTGACGATATTTTCGTCAATCTGAGGCGAAATATTGCCATGATGGCGATATCCCGCTAGATTAATCGTCAAGTTCGCCAAAGGTATCGCCAAGTGTTACAGATAAACGAAGAGAAGAGCATTTCTTACTTACTAGAAGGTGTACACGTTATACGTCGGAATTCAAAATTTGTAAATCAATACCTCCTACTTGGCGTCATTTTTATCAATTTGGAGACATTTTCCTCACTTTGGCAAATTTAAAAATGTCACAAGGGTGGAGATATCCTGCCAAAATTTTTGCCTAGCGTTACAGACGGACGGAGAAATGGGTTATACATATAGTTCATTCTTATGTTAGTTTCAAGATAATGAATGTTCATGGATTAGTGGCCATTTTCATTAATTTAGCTTCATGTTTAACAATTTGGCGACATTTTCGTTAATTTGGCAACAGTTTTAAAAGTTCGCCAATTGGCGATATTTCGCCAAATGTGTCGATAAAATTTCGCCAAGCGTTATGGACGAGAAGTAGGTTATTCTTATAGTAGGCAAATGACTATTGGCGTCCAAATAAAAAACTATTACCCGAAGTATCTTTTTTTGTGATTGGAACGTATTACACACACAAAAATGATGTTAACAAATGTATCGCATATTATTACATATTAAAAGTGAACATAGTTTGTGATGGTTAAATATCTCTTTAATTTTATGTGATTTTTTTTTATAGATTTATTTGAAAAGTATGCAATATCTCGAGAACGGTTCATACCAGCGTTTTAATTTTTATATCAATGGCTTATAATTATAAATTCCATAAGAAATGATTATTTACATAACTTTATTGAAGGTTTTGATATTATGACTATTTCTTCAAAATTTCATTCGAAAATTTAGGGGTGTTCTGAACATTCGATTGGGTTTAAAAACGATAAGGTTCCAGTGTTTACAGATTGAAATTTTTGTACCAAATTATGGTCGAATCTCTCCATTCGTTCGTGAGATATCATCTCCACAGACTCTCACACGTCTACACACACACACACACATACACATACACATATTTTCACACACCAGACATCCCCTCAAAAACATTCGATTCATGCTCAGGGATGCTAGAAACTTGCTCTCCCCTCGACAACATGAATTCTAATCTTCGACCCCGTCACAATACTTTCCTTATACAGTATAGTATGTATATAAGGAAAGTAAAAAATACGACATAATTTTGGCAACGCGATTCTTTTGTCTCACACAATCTGTTGCAACTCCCATATTTATTTTCTTTAAGTAAAATGAGACAGCATGCTTATTTGTTTTAAATATACGAAGTTTGGAGAGTTTTTGATAATTATTTTAAGACATAAATTATGGAAAAGTTTCCCCGTTCTGTTTTGCTATACATTTAATAAAATATAAAGCACTGTAGAAAAAAAAGCAATAGGATATAATTTTAAAATAATTTCTTAACAAAAACATGTTACTTTAGGATATACAGATGAGTGATATAAAAATGTATTTTAATATATCAAAAATATTGTTATTGCTTAACCGAGCAATTATTGACTTTACATCTTACTAAATATTTAGAATGTGGAAGAAGAAGTGCGTAATAAAGTGGGCAGTTGTAAACCTGCTGAAGCAGGTGCAATGTTTCTGTCGTCAATTTCCCTAAATGCTGGCAGAATTTAATATTCGCTCGTTGTTTTTCAAACGCCATTTCCGTTTTCGACGAACGCGAACGACTACAGTTCACTAACACACATGGTCTGGAAAAATACTGCACTGCGGACCTACTTCTTCCTTTTCCCATTTCGCGTCACATGGGCCTTTACTCCACGGTAAAATAGTTCCCCTCTCCTCCAATCAGGGTTGGAGGTATCAGCACAGTATCTGAACTTTCTGATGCTACCTTGTATATGACGCTATAGTGAACGATCCGCGACTGTTCGTGTTCTGAATAAGCCACTTCTGTATAAATAATTCAGATACGTATAACATCAACCACTTTCCATATCATCTGTTTTGAATCAAAATCATTTTCCCATATTTTTTTCCCATAGGCAACCTTGCCAGTTGTAGAACCTGAACGTAATATGCCCTAAATAAATGCCTTTGATACTCTTTGAAAATACTTGGAATCGCGAGAAAAGGAAGGAATTCCCCACCCTTGGACCGATATAATGGCACAGAACACTTTCTGCCCCAATGTTGCTTTTGTTAATAAACAGTAATGAGCACTATAAGGCAGTGACTTGAGTAATAGGCACCATAAGGCAGTGACTTGACTAATAAGACTAATAAGCACCATAAGACAGTGACTTGACTAATAAGCACTATAAGGCAGTGACTTGACTAATAAGCACTATAAGACAGTGAAAATGAAAGTCCTTGTTAATAGGATCAACAGGTCTGAGATGTATCGAAAAAGCTGGAAATAAAAACGATAAAATTGAAATAAAACTTGATGCTATCTGAGTGCGTTTTCAAGCGAATTTTACCATTTTTAAACACAACGCTCATAATTATAATTTTACAACAAAAAATAAATAGATACAGCGAAATAAAACGCAATCTTTTGCATTTGCAAGGTTAGAATTTTGCATTATAAACCTTGGGTGATAGGTGGGGAATTCATAGTGAACCATCCTACTTTCTCTCGAATTAAATGCTGAATCCATATCAATGAACATCTCAGCTCTATCTATAGCTAATTTTGGGATACATACGCTTCAAGTAAAATAAAATGTTTGGAACAGAAAATGAAAAAAGAACCGTAAATGAAAATCCGTTTTGAAAACCCTCTCCAGAATTTGATGCTTAATCCAAATCGAGCATCATCTAAGCAATATTTATCGATTGAAAAATCGATGTTTCAAGGAAAATTAAAATAGTATTGCAAAATTTTTGCCACCAATAAGAAATCCGACTTATATATTTTATCGCATTTTAAAATAACTCAATTCCAATCGTGTTATCTGAACGTGGTTGACAATTTATTTTCGAAATTACAAACTGAAGTGCAAACATGATTCGAAAACACGAAACAACAAAATAGAAAAAATTGTTTAAACTCCTGTCTAAAATAATTTGAAAATGAAATGCTTCATTAGCAACAGTTTAATCGACCCTTTATGCTGCTGACTGGCTAACTGATTAGAGCAATCGAGTGGGGCCATGGTACATGTTATCCCCTTTTTCTTGCATTTGGACCAATTTAGTTTTCCGTACTTCGTGTTTATTTGTCACTAGCTGTACCCGCACAGAATATACGCGCTCTAGGCATTTGTGAAACTTATAATGATAGGACTCTGAAAATAACAGTTTAATTAGCTCTAAGTTTTGTATTTCTTCTTTGGCTGAGACTATTTTAAATATTCTTTATTCAGTCCCAAGGTTCTTTAATATAAGGTTGGATACTCAACACGGCAACGAATCAAAAAGTTATCAACTTGACGTCGTGGGAATTAAGCTTCTTCATTCGTGATGTCACGGTCCACAGTAAACTTTAATAGAAGTTGCTAACACAAAAAGTTTTCGCATTATTACAGTAAGCAATTTGTTGTTAATTTTGAAGTAGTTATATCCAGACGTAAACAACTTGCGCAAATATTTTAAATTGTGCTGTGCTCACAAGATCCAATATCGTCCATGGAAATTTAGTGACGACGGTAGGGTAAAATGACAATTGACGTTAACAAGTTAGGTCCCTCTTGAGAACCCGAGAACAAAATGCGTACTTTCTTTATTCCCATGTCGTCATATGCATAGAGTCAAGTAAAAATAATTAAGTCAGTCATATCCCGGGACAATCAGCCTCTGTTCGATCCGCCGAAGTCTATCAATTTCACTTCTCAATGTTTTTTCTTTTCAACTCGGATAAGCACATACCGGTCGAATATCTTTGCATAGGGTTTTAAACGTGTTAAAATAATGTTATTTAAATGATTTGATGGCTAGAAGTGGCGTATACATATGCATAGTACTTCGTTCACTGTTCAGAAAGTAATTTTTATGTGTTAAAAGTTTTAAATAATGCAATTATAAGCAGTTTAACGTTTGTGTTGTTATTGGCCTTACGAGCGTTCCGGAGAGATATCATGCTGATCAATGGAGTTGAGTGAAGAATTTTGGATGTTTTTAAACGATGTTATAACAGTGTTTCGTTGACGTTGCCTCGAGACTGTATCGAAGCCTATTATTGTGATTTACTTCTCTATTTCCATACATTAATTAAATTATGAGTGATTTTAATCTTGCTGTCTGAGATGCTCGCCGAAATGTTATTGGTTATTTGTGCAATCTTGGGTGGCTTAAGCCTGTCATTGACTTTGTTAATGATCCATGTGCAATGTTTAACTTGAGTGAATTTCTTGTACGTAATGAGTTCACTAGATATCATTTCAGTACATATTAAAGTTTATTGGGTAATTAAAGATCGAAACCTTAAGTTATGGTGTCTTTGAATTTCTGAAGTTCACAACGACCATTACTGGATCCAATTATTGATGCAGAATTTTATTTTCTACCGAAAAAATCCAATGCTTGGAAAAAGGTTCTACTGATCATATCTTGACACCGGAGGGTGTTCATTTGTTTTTACCCCTTGTGATTGAAGAATTATAGGAACTTTCAATTTCAGAAGTCACCGGACATCAATGGCATTTACATTTCTGGAGTGAAATTCTGCGTTAATCTAGGATCTAAAGACTGGAATCAGCTTTAAATGCATATTAAAGGTATTGTACTGTATATTTCACTCATTATATGCAGATATATTGTAATAATAGTGGCCTTGATATCTGAAAGGATGCTGATTGGTTTCCAAGCGGCAGTTGATTGTAACAGATAACTGTATTATATATTTTTTTATAAAATGGTTAATTTGAATTTGAAAAGCTTTATAACTATTATAATATTGGTATTTAAATATGTGGAGTGTATAAAAACTGTTCGCTTGATCGCACGTTGAGTGTAAATAGTCCCTGTCTATTAGAAATCCATTATGATCAGTGTTCTGCTGATGTAGTGTTCTTATGATGCTGCTATTAAGCAGTATCTTCATCTTTTAATGAGGCAAATAATGTTTTCTCACAGTATATAGTAATCTTACCGTATAGTAATCTTACCGTATGTAGTGTATTTATAGTACATTACAGTATGTATTAATACACTTGTATAGTAAGTGTACTGCATTTATGTGAATTTTCGTGCTTAGGCCTGCCAAAAATTAGTTTGTTTACTGGGGATAATTAATAGACTTACTTTCTGGATTTTTGCTGAATTTTAATTTATATTTAATCCATTAAGGATATTTATTTTAGGTGATCGATACTGGTGTAACGGGATGTTTTATGATTTTATATAAATTAATCCTCTGTTAAATTTTCAGTAAGTGGTGGAGGGAAATATCGTATCTTTGATCTCCGACGATTGCTGTATTTTATTGGGATCCATAGTGTGAATCTATTTACTTATTATTTAAATCTAAGTTTTAATCTTTTTATTTTGGTGGCATTGAATTCCCCTCTCGAGTATATTTGTATTTAATTACAGGTACTTGTTTCGGTGGAATCGCCATCTTTGCGAACTTTGTAGTGCGGTTTGTGTACTGTTTAGTTCGAGGTGTACCTGTTGAATCCTTACCCTGTTTAGCAGTATGGTAACTTACTCGTGTCTTTGACGTAGGGTGACTGTATTTTCTGTTTATCTGTCTTGATAATTATAAATAACTTACTTTGGCCTTTTGAGGGACAAATATACAACTGAATATAATTCTGAATATTGCTAAGTTGGGAATTCTTGAACATTGTGGCATATTCTTATAACTAACGATTTGCTAGCGGTTTCTTTTACCGATGACTATAAATATAAAAAAATGTTTAGAGAACTAAGAAATCGATTCTGGGGACTCTTTCTCTTTAGAGAATTAAGGGATTTGGGACACTTTCTCTTTGGAGAACTAAGGGATTTGGGACACTTTCTCTTTGGAGAACTAAGGGATTTGGGACACTTTCTCTTTGGAGAACTAAGGGATTTGGGACATTTTCTCTTTAGAGAACTAAGGGATTTGGGACACTTTCTTTTTAGAGAACTAAGGGATTTGGGACACTTTCTCTTGAATCGTAAAGAGTCGAAACTTGCTAGACCGTTCCAGTCTGATTTGGTATATGCGTTCTTAAAACCGATTGTAGAAATTATTATTTGATTTAAGAATAGGACGAGACTAACATGGGAATGGTATTGTGCATAATGAGAGTATGGTGGATGATCTGGTGTAGGAAAATAATGCAACCAGAAGGGAATTGGAACTTATAGGGAATTTCAGGCAGAGATGATCTTCTTTAAGAAATGAAATGAAATCATAGGTAAGCACTGCCAGACAATAGCGTATTTTACTACCAGACTCTCTGGGAGCCCTTAATGAAACTGTCAGTATCCTAAAGAGTAAAACGACTTCTCGTATTGTAACGAAAGAGGGGCTTAATGCCCTGACAGAGTTTCCTGCAAAAATTGATGGGTCATCTGTGGGAATGGCTGGTAAGTATCCCGACTGCCAGAATCAGCCCTTGATAATTTGCACCTCGAGTAAAACTAAAGAACTTGGTGTGGATGAGATTTTTCAGGAAGTGGTGGGCTACCAGGCGAGTTATGTGACTTTCCTTTCCGGGTGGTCTTGTAACCCTGCTCTTAAGGAAAATTTTACCTTTCCTAAACCAGTTAGAAGAAGACCTGAGATTAATTTGTTAAATATCAAGGAAGATACTGAGGAGGAATTATTGCAGTGGGACCTAATTTAATAAAAATTGCAGTAGAACCTAATTTAATAATAAGGATCTAATAAGTTCTTTTGATGTATCCTAAATAGGATCTTTTGATACGCCTTGCAAAAGCACATTTGATGCATCCTAAATAAGTAATTTTGATATTTTCTAAATAGGATCTTTTAATACGCCCTGCAAAAGCACATTTGATGTATCCTAAATACGCAAATTTGATATGCCTTAAATAAGTTCATTTGATACGTCCTAAATAAACTTTTTTGGTGAGCCTTAATTAAGCTCGTTTGATAGTCCTAGAAATACCTTTTGTCCCCTGTGCGTGCGTAATACGCCCTAAATAAGCTCTTTTGACATGTCTCAAATAATCTCCTTGATACGCCCGATATAAGTTCTTTTGAGATGTCTTAAATAATATCCTTTGATACGCCCTATATAAGCTATTTGATGCTCCCGAAATACGTGGGTGGGATGCAGTCAAATTAAGGATGTTTTCTACTTGCAAATTCTGCAATATATTTTTGATTGCTAAATAACAGGTTTGACCTCTGGTTAAAATTGCATCGAAACTCGTAGCGAATTCCCGAAAATTAACCCTATCCACCCCCACCCCACACAATACCTGTCATTATACTACGGCATCGTCATGGAGCAAAATATAAAATCAGTTCTCAAACGACAGATTGTCATTCGAAATGAAACATTTACTATGGCAGAGTTGAAAAATAATGAGAGGTTTTTTAATTTCTAATGAAAATTTATAGAAAATTCAAGAATAGAGTAATTTCAACATTTTTTCTTTTTAGAATGCGAAGATATCACACAGTATTTGTGTCAAAAATTGTAATTGCGCGAGACTTGGATATAACAATATACATATGATATACATATGAAATTTGGTAAACTTTTCATAATTCGGTGAATTTGTATATATATTTTTTTAATATGAAGAAACGTTTACAGAATTGGTTTACAGCTCGTTAGAAAGATCAATCATTGATCTTCTCGATAGTGTCAAGATAAGAACTCCACAATAAAATTTTCGATCGGTTCTGAACCGATATATGCGAAAAATGTTCAAAATGACTTCATTATTTAATAATTAATATACTAACTCGAAGTTGAAAAATACCTGAGCCTGTTTCTATGTCGAGGTACCCTTATGCCACATTTCAGGAATGTGTGTAGCTTAAGTTTTCCACTACGCGACGTACAAACAAACAGATGGACATAGTTCTCAAATATTATAGCTTTTCTTAGTGCATGTAATTGTAGAATGGATTTCTAATTAATTCTGCAGAAACATAAATTTATCAAGAAAATATGTAAACGGCATCTGGTAAGAATGTCATATTTTGTTATGTTTTTTCAAAAAATCAATTATAACTATTCTAATAATAAATTAATTATATTAAATGTGAAACAAATTCTTAAAAAAATTATTCAGCATTCAACAAATTTTATAGCCATGAATTTATGTTCATCTTAGAATCTTATTTGAACATCTTACTCCAATATATTCTATTCCGAGGAACTTTAAATATAACGTCTAAATTTTAGGTTAACTGCACATCCGTTTCAAACATCCGTTTATATGTTATTCGTAAACGATCTAAGTATTCCGCCTGAGTTATTTTTCATAATCCTTTTGCTGCGCGAATCTAAAGTCACCCACGTCACTTCGATGAAATTTCATATATAGTTTGAATCCCATAAAGTACCTTCGCTCATATTATTAAAAAAATCTGATGTGGGCAGCACATGACTTTCTTTATATAATGCATTGAATTTTCTACTTTCACAGTTAAAAAAAATTTATTCTTACAGTAGATACTTATATTCTTTTTAAGCTACTGAATTTTCTTCAATTAGTTGTCATTTTCATTGATTTGGCATCATTTTTATCCATTTAGCGAGATTTTAGTTAATTTGGCAATATTTAAAAAATTCGCCAAGTTGGCGACACTCCGCCATATTCGTCGCCAAAATCTCGCCAAGGGTTATGGAAGGAGAAATAAGTTATTCTTACAGCAGAAAAATGACTATTGGTGTTCAAATACAAAAGTATTACTTAAAGTATCTTTTCTCGTGAATGGATCGAGTTAGTCCCACGAGAATAATGTCACCAAATTTATCGCATGATATTACATATGAAAAGTGAACATGTTTCTTAAGAGTTACTATTTTTTTTTTTATTTTACTTGATTTTTTGATAAATTTATTTGAAAATGGGCAATAACTTGAGAACGGTTAATGCTAGCGTTCTACAGTTTGTGCCTATCGTTTTCTAAAGAAAAATTACATAAGAAATGTCTGCGTTGATTTGGTGCGTCCATTTGCGTTGAAAGGTTTTGATTTTTTGATGATTTTTCAAAATTTCACTTGAAAATTTAGGGAGGTTCTAAACATTCAATTGTATTTAAAAACAATAGGCTTCCAGTATAGATGGATTATGATTTTTGTACCAAATTTCATTCGAATCGCCTCATTCGTTCGTGAGATATCGTCTCTACAGACTCACTGACACACACACACACACACACACACACACACATACACATACTTTCACACACACACACACACACACACACATACTTTCACACCCACACACACACAGAAATCATCTCAAAAATGCTCGATTCATGATCAGGGATGCTTGAAACGTGCTCTCCCGTCGAAAACTCGGAATTCGAATTTTCGACCCCGTCACAATATACTTTCCTTATACATTATATATATATAAGGAAAGTAACATGTAGTACTTTTAAATAGTGAAAAGGCGTATTTTGCGTTAAAATTAGGTTTAACTGGCGATTTACATGTTATAAGTAATTATATAATGCCCAGGATCATAATTCTAAAACATGAAGAAAATTTTATTTTGGGAACTTACCGAATGTTTTATATTTTTCAATTTAAAAGCAGGATCTTTCTAGGTTTTCTAGATACGTCTTGAAATATTTTTATACAAAGACATTCATTGTTTTTGCCAGGAAACGTGAAAATTGTTTTTCTACTCGCTGCGCTCGCAGAGCTTCACATCTATATTTCCTAAAAATTCTACTTTCAAAAATATATTTTCTATCCCTGCCTATTTTCCGCAGGAGGGAAAAGCAGGGTTTTTTTTGCCCATGGAATCCAAAAACTGAATTCCCTGATCATGAGCTCACTTCGCAAGCTATTTCATGCCAAACGATAGTTTAAATCGATGAACGGTTTATTTCATCGTATTACCCTATAATTTCTCTATAAATTTACCAAATTTCATATTTTTGTACGATATAGCTTTTACGGTACGATACAGAGAAATCGCTAGACGTGCCGATCCGAAAAAAAAGTTCACTTCAGAAGTATATAAAAAGTAAAATATCTCATAAACTACATCGAAATTAAAAAAGGGGCTTCTTCCTGCAAATATTTACCCATGTCAGTACTTGCCTGCAAAAATCCGTGATCAATTGTTAATCGCTATTGTTAGTCTATCGCTATTGTTAGTTTATCGCTATTGTCTCTATTCGATATTGTTAATCTATCCAGGACGCGAACTCGCATCTCAAATATTTTGTCTTTGAATTTGACATTAAATATTTCTTAAACTACAATATATATAAAAAAGTGGTTTATTTCAGCGTAATTCTCAAAGGTTTTTCTGCAAGTGTACCAAATTTCATATTTTAATATGCAGTAGTTTTTGCAGTACGAAGCAAATAATCTCGAGAAATGAGAAATATGGCAAGCAGAGGCGGCGGCAGCTACATTTTTTAATATAGAGAGATAAAAGTTTGTACTCAGCGCAAAAATTAATTTTGTAATTTCCGCGTTATAAGTAAGGACCACAACAGTGAAAGAATGTATAGATCTGTTTATTGATATACACTCCCCTCCAAAAAATAATCTCGAAAGTGAAAATTGGGCACAAATCATAAACGACTGCAACAATTTGTTCCAAATTTTACAGTAACAGAATATGATTCTGCCTATTATTTGCATGCAAAGAAAAATGTGTTTCGAATATATACTTACACAATATAAAGAAATAAGAAAAATTGTAGAAAACGGCAGGTCATAGTTTTGAATGTTGTTGTTGTTGTTGTTGAGACCCAAGTCCGACCCAAGTCAAGTCGACCAAGTTGAGACCCAAGTCACAGTCCGACCCACCAGAAAGGTATAAGGTAACCGATAGTTTTGAATGTGAAATGTCTGTCAATAAGGAATATGACATTCTCTCACATTAATGCAGACTTGGCAACGCCGATTCATGCCACCGATTAAATGCTCAATGACATCGGAAATCAGTAATCGCCAATCCTCGCATGAGAGCACGTTGAAACTCTTGAGTGGTGTTTCGAAGGGTTTGTCGGGGAGCTACAGCTCTACCAAAAGCCTCCCAAATATGCTCTATTGGTTTAGATCTGAGAAATATGCTGGTTACTCCATTCGCTGGATTTCCTCTATCATCAAGTAATCACTTGCGATACGAGCTCTATGTGGCCGGATATTGTAGTCCATATGAATCAACTCAGAACCTATTGCAAAGATATGGATCGAGGATTTTGCAGCGGTATCTTTGGTCAGTCACAGTACCGTTGAGGAGGAAATGGAGGGCAGTATGTCCGCCAAAGGAAATCCCAACCCATACAAGGATACCACTACCAGAAAATGAGTGGCGCTGGGTGATGTTAATCGCTTGATACCATCTAACAGCCTTTCTTCACACAAAAACCCATTGATCGTTCGACTGTAAAGTGAATCTGGACTCATCGGTAAATAGGACATTGCTCCAGTAGTCTTATGGTCCAACCGACGTGTTCCTGACACCATTGGAAACGGACTGCTTTGTGCATCGCAGCAATGGAGCACAAATGATTGACCTCTGCTCATAAAATCCATGTACATGGAATCTCCTCACAGTTGAAACGGATACAGGCCTACCTGCAGCTGCAGCGAGGTTAGAACATAAAGCAGCTGATGTTGCTTGCCTGTTGCGTCTGACCAATAACTAGAGACCCTCAAAATCCCTGAATGAAATACCCTTAATTTCTTGAGTAACATAGACAAAAATTTTTGAGTAAATAGGAAAAATTCTTGAGTGAAAGGGAAATATTCCTGGGTTCTGGGCCGTCCGAGTTAAAAACTGAAGCACATTTTTTACCAATAGACACTTTAAACACAAAACAATACAGAAGAAAATCATATATAGCTACAATATTAACGATTTAATAATTATAATTAATAGCCAAATGTAATTAAATTTAGCTCCCTAAGATATACAAAATTTCACTTTTGACTTTTATAATTGTATGCTGTCAGCGGTTCCAAGGTCGTCAAGCTGAGATTTGTCCTGCGGTCAGTTAAAACACAGGAAAATTTGGAGAATAAACTTTCACAGTTTACGTATGGAACTGGAACCCACAGTGGTCCTAGTGCACCATCAACAAAATATTGATGGTCCTCACGCATTGCCTGAAGAGCGTCTTCCACCAAGATATCTGGATTGTTCTTCAGAGTTTCTTCAGTTCCTGTAAGCATGTTCCCCTTCTTCGCTAGAAATGTCCTTCAATGTCGGTATTTTGGTGAATAGAGTTTTCAGCTTTTCTCCTGTTACTGCCTGTGAGATCACGTTCTGTCTATAGAAATGATCAGCCACAGGCTCCAGAAATGTGCGAGCAGGATACCCCTCATAAGCGATTCTAGCTTCATGTGCATGTTACTCGCTGTTTTCATTATTTCCTCCTTTGTCATGCCTCCGCAGATTGCTTTCCAGGATATTCAACTTCTCATCCACTCTGTTGTTGAAGGATCCCCTCGCAAGCACTTGTTGACGCTTCTTCAAATTACTCAGCTTTGGGTAAACCTCTGCGGCAATTGGTTTGGAATTTGTTTCCAACCTCTCCAACATTGACTTTAGTAGTGGTACTATTAAGTTCACGAAGAGAGCCTGAACATAAATCACCTGCATCTCATCATCTCTAAGATTGTGGATGTGTAAAGATGCACCTCTGAAGGACTCCTTACCAACATTGGAGCCAAGAAACTCAAAAAGGATGTCCCAGTTGTCTGCCAGCCACTCAACTGCTTCCAACCAGGAATTCCACCTTGTATGAAATCCACCGTACAGTAATTCCACCAACCAGGAATTCCACCGTATTTTTTTTCTCGCGAAAAAAAGCAATAAACAGATAAAATGGCTTAAATTTAAGATTTTTTTTTCGGCAGATACTCTCGAGTAAATTCTCGAGTAAAAGTAAAAATTCGTTCATGTGGGCGGATTTGCAAGAATTTGCGAGTAGTTCGCGAGTCAAAATACACGTAAATATGTTTCATTTGACTTAAAAGCATGTTTTCTATCATTATTTGAATTTTTTAATTTTTCGCTTATTTCGCGAGTCGCGAATTTTGAGGGTCTCTACCAATAACCAAAGTAGTGGCCATCCGAAGATGTTGTAACTCGAGTGCGAGCCGAGCATGGCCTTCTTATTGTTTCGCTGCTTTGGAATTGGGTCCGTAAGCGTGAAATCACAGAATGGTGGACTCTGAAGGATTCAGCAACTTCTCCAATAGATTGGCCAACCTGCCCACTGCTCGCCATCGCTAATCATCCTCTTAACGCCTTTTTTGAGGCATATCGAATAAAGTGGCTATTTCTGATATTTACCTGAATGTCCGTAGTAAAAGTAAGGAAGAAAAATAGAATGAAACACCTGCTTTTACCTAGACGCTGATTTACGCATTTGGCACAGAGCCAATTGCTATTATGTACGTGTATCTATATTTGTATATTATACTCAAAGTATGCAGCAAATATTGTCCAATAAAATTCATTCGTTCGCTCGTGATCTGAGAATTTGCATTTCGTGCTCATTTTTTGGACAGGAGTGCATATCGAAAAGAACTCCTTTTTTTACTTTCAAGTATTAGGGGTGGGGGGATTATTGATATTTCAATGCATTGATATATGAATAACAAAAATGTATCATAATAAATTATAGCATCTTTAAATTATTACACTTTTCTGTTCTAAGTTTTTGTGTGAACATCGATTGGACATCGTCTCTGACAACTAACAGCGTGAGAAATGTGTATTTCTATTCCTCGGAAATATATATAGAATAGAAAATCTATTATATCTTTGTTAGCTCTCATTTGAAGTTCAGCTGTGACTTGTTTGCACTAACGAAAAAAGAAATTAACATATTTCCACGGAATTGAAATAACAGGAACCGCCCAACGGGGCAATTCCCGTATAGGAGGATGAAGCCGGTTTTTGGCACTCTCCCACTCAAACGTCACTTCCGGTAGGCATGTTGTCCGGTGCAAAAAAAAGGACAGCAAATCTTCCTTGGCCAGTGCGCAAAACAGCTGTGTAAAGAGACCTTTATTTCATTATTTTTAATAATAATCCAATCTGTGAAATTGTATGCGTAAATTAGAAACATGTCTTTATATGACATACCAATATATAAAGGAAAATATCATTATCTTTACCGACAATCGGGATTTTTTGCTGCTCCAGTAGTCATTTGCAATCGAAAATAGTCTCTCAACAGAAGCACTGGTGCCTGGGAAACAATGATAATTCAATCCTTATAAAACTTATAAAAAATGCAATAAATTTTTCTGAATATAATTCGATAGTTACTCATAATACATGACAACGTTCAACTACAGACACTCAAGACAATTTTTTTGGGGTGGGGGAAGAGGGGTAATTTAACATAAAATAATATGATTTAATAAAACATGCATTTTTTATTTATTTTACATTTAAATACACTTTTACGACTTGAGCTTACTTATCCCCCGCGGGGCACAGGGGGGGGGGGGAAGGACAGCTATGATGGGATACATGAAGTCCTGAAGGCAGGGGCATAGCGATAACCCCTGCAGCCCCCGCGATACAGGGGGACCCCCATTCGCCTCATAAATATATATGTTTAAAAAAAAGAAATTTTAAAATAGGGGGCCCCCAGATTTTGTGCTACGCCACTTCTTGAAGGTGAACTGACTCTGCAACAGATGGGTTTAAAAAATTGATAGTCAAGGGTGAAACTTATCTCAATCCTATTTATTACCACATAAAATTAAAAATTTTAATTTTTGCGTTTTTGAGGGTGAGCAATTTTTTACTATTTGTGGGGAATTTTTAATCACTAGTGGAATAATTGCTTATCAATTGCTATCTTAAATATGTTCTGGATCACTTGCTCAATAGGACATTTTGACAGGCTGGCCACATTTTGGAAATAATATAAAAAGATATTTAAAAGAATTTTTTCCCAGATCCAGGTTTGTCAAGAGAATTGGAAACCCTTTCCTTGAAATGCAATACTAGTTAGTAGGAATTAAATAAAACTACGAGTTGACTATACAGTTTCAGAGTATAAACAAACAGATTTCATAACTTTCATATGAAATGGTAACTCCAAGCTTCTGTTTCGATGATCTGTTCACACCTCCTATAGCAGTGCAGCTCGGCATTGAAATATTACAACTGTGTTTACAATAAGTATTATTTAAAAACCCACGAGTTACCAATTCAATATTACAGACAACAGTACCAAATGCTTATATTTTGGTTTGAACCTTTTGAGGGAGAGTAATCTAAGTAATAATATTTTTCCTTATATAATAATATGCTACTTTATAATACGTGTTTCTAATGAAAACATACGCTCAGAAAAACTGATACTAAAGAAAGGGTAAATGAAGATCCACTTAAACAGTCGTTTTTACCAGGTTTTAACACTGAGCAATGAGAGGGATTATTTTTTCTTGCACTGGTCAAGATGGCTACCGGAAATGGGACTTCAGTGGGGAAAACCGAAAACGGCTTCAGCGATATTGCCTCACGCCGCTTCCTGTTATTTCAATTCCGTGCATATTTCCGAAGCGATACTCTGTTTTTATTATCTTATTCGTATAGTAATTTACGTTGCATTTGCTGGTGTGATCCTTTCACTTGGTTGCCAATTTATAAATATGTAGAAGGTATGCCCGTCATATAACGGAATTAAAAATTTGCAGAGCATTTAGCCATTTTTATCAATTTGGTGATATTTTTATCAATTTAGCAACATTTTCGTCCATCTGGCAATATTTAAAAATGTCGCCAAGTTGCGACACCCCGCCCAATTTTTCGCCAAGCGTTATGGGATAAATGGGTTTTTCTCTTATGGTCGTTAACTATGCTCTTTCCAAGATATTTAATTTTCATAAAAGCATTTCCGTTAACTTAGCAACAATATTTTTTGTCAATATTTTTTGATATTGACAAAGCCTATGATCGCACATGGCGCTATGGTATTATTAAGGACCTTTTTGATTTTAATTTAAAAGGAAATCTTCCCATTTTTATACAAAACTTTTTAGCACTTAGGACATTCAAAGTTCGTATTGGTACTGTTCTTTCAAATCCTCACGTACAAGAGGAGGGAGTGCCACAAGGAAGTGTATTGAGTGTGACTCTATTTTCCATAAAAATCAACAGTATTTTAAATCATCTACCACCATCAGTTCATAAAAGCCTATATGTGGATGATTTGCAAGTTTCATACCAAGCACATGATATGCGCACTGTTGAAAGACAGTGTCAAACTGCAGTAAATGGCATTCTGCAATGGGCTAATCTAAATGGATTCAGGTTTTCAATCCAAAAGACTTGTTGCGTTCACTTCACCAGAAAACGAGGTCTACACTTACCTCCAGAGATTTTCATGGAGAATGCTAAAATTGCTGTTGTGGATGAAGTGAAATTTCTTGGAGTCTGGTTCGATAGAAAACTCACCTTCCTACCCCATGTTCAGAAATTGAGAATGAAATGTGAGAGAGCCATGAACATTTTAAAAGTTCTGTCAAATACGAAATGGGGTGCAGATACAACTTTAATGCTACGTATATATAGGGCCATTATTCGTTCCAAGATTGATTATGGATGCAATGTTTATGGGAGTGCACGAACATCTGTTCTTCAGAAACTGGACACAATACATAATAAGGCATTACGTGTATGTTCAGGTGCCTTTAGAACATCTCCTGTTCAAAGCTTATATGTGTACTGCAATGAGCCACCTCTAGAATTCAGGCGTGAACAGTTGATGCTGAATTATTACTATCGGGTCATGTCCTTACAGAACCACCCTCTGCAACGACTAATACTAGATGAGCATTATGATCGACTCTACGACCACAGACCCTCATGCATTCCTTCTTTTGGCAAGCGGATACGAAATATATTATCAATAACCCCACAAGTAGATGTAAATATAAGGAAAACAAAGTGTTTTGAAACACCTCCATGGCATGTTCCAGATTTTAAATATCTGAACCCATTTAGTAATTTTACTAAGGGAAACACAGTTCAGACTATTTATCTGCAACTGTTTGCTGAACATAGAAATCTCTACAACGGGTTTACTCCTATTTTCACAGATGGTTCAAAAGCTGGCAATTACGTAGGGTTGGCTTATGTATCTAAAAATACTATAGAGTCTTTTAAACTGCATGCATCTTGCTCTATTTTTACTGCTGAGATTATGGCAATATACCAGAGTCTTATATTCATATCGCATCAAATTTCCAAAAAGCACATCATTTATACCGATTCATTGAGTTCGCTACAACTTTTATCATCTAGGACTGCTATGAATTACCCTATTGCCTCTGATATTCTCAAGTATGAACATCGTCTAAAGGTACAGGGATACCATACTGAATTTTGTTGGGTGCCTGGACATGTTGGTATCAGAGGAAATGAGTTGGCAGATATTGCTGCTAGATCAGCTACTCAAAATTTAAATCTGACAATCCCTTTAACTGACATCAAACCATTCATTTTGAAAAATATTTATGACAAATGGCAGTATTCCTGGAACCAGCAGTCTCGTAATAAGTTGTATGAAGTAAAGCCCGTAATACAAAAGTGGACTAGTTTCCAATGTAGGAAACTTGAGGTACTTTTAACACGCTTGCGAATTGGTCATACTCGTTTTACCCACAGACACTTACTTTTAGGAGAAGTTGAACCCTTTTGTAATAGTTGTCAGACCTCAGCAAGTATCAAACATATTTTAATTGAGTGTACTAAATATAAACAGTTTCGTTTCAAGCATTTTAAGACTTATACATTAAATTTGGCAGAATTGATTGGAGAAAATCCTCATTTGGAGCTTTTCCCATTCCTATTGGACATTGGTTTTTTCCATCATTTTTAACATCACCTTTTATAACCTTTTAGCCATTTTTCATATCATTTGCATTGTTGCACATGTTCCATAGTATTTTCACTCATTATCACTATTTTAAATTATACACGTGTTATCAATACTATTTTATGTATCTCGGTACCATATGTCTGGCGCAGCATATCCTCTTTGGATCTTGTGCCATTAAACCATAATCAACCTCAACCTCAACCTCAACCGTTAACTTAGCAACATTGAAAAAACTTGCCAAGTTAACGATATGCTGCCAAAATTTGTCGCCAGAGTTTTGCAAAGCGTTACGGCCGGAGAAATAGGTTATTCTTATAGTAGATTCTTATAGTAGATTCTTATATTCTTTCTAAGATATTGCATTTTCATCAATTTGTTGTCATTTTTTTATTTTAGCGTCATCTCTATCAATTTGGCGTCATTTTTATTAATTTGGCAACATTCTTGTCAATTTTTGTCTAGTCAGACCTCCGTACATTCTGCTCTCAAAGTAATAAACTAAAAATACTTAAGAATAATATTTCCAACTTTTGCTGAAAGGAGGATTATTTGAATGTCAAACTAAGGCTTAACTGTATCCCGCGTTCCATTGATAAGTGAGTGCGGGACGCGGGATATAGTTAAGCCTTGGTTAAACATGTTAACGAAATGAGTATGACACTTTAAGTTGCGTGGTATCTCAAAAATATATAAAATGATAAGAAATTAGTTTATTATTAAGGAGACAGTGGACGTTGAAATGAGCAAAAATCGATTAAAACAAGTTTTTTATTTTTAATATACAATTGTTTTACACATTTAATCTTTTGCTTACGACTGGGACAGCGTCCATCCCAAACGAAGGTATGTCAAGTACCTGTCTTTTTGAAAGGTTCTTCGTTTGGGATGGACGCTGTCCCAGCCGTAAGCAAAAGGATTGCATTTTTTTCGAAACGGAATTTTCAAAAGTTTTACATTTTAAAATGCTCCATGCGTCTTAATTTTTGTTTAAGATGCATGAAATTTGGCAAAAAGACACCTTTCATATTTTTAATGAAACTGGGTATGCATTTTATAATTGAACTTTATTAAGGTAATTAAACGTGAATAATAATCCAATTAAATGATGAAAATTAAGTTTTAATGCAGAAAAATATTTTTAAAAAATTAACTTTCTAAGGGATTTAAAAATGAGTACTCAAATGTGTTCATAATGTGTTTTTGAGCGATCATAATGTAAAATGAATCAAACATGTGAAAAAATGGCACGCAAGGAGCATTTTCAAATTTTAGTTAAAAAAAATTAAATTAAAAAAAAATACAAAATTATATCAAAATTGAAAAAAATTGAATGGTATTTTATACAGTAATGTTAAGAAGAATATTTATACAAATTTTCATGTTTCTAAGTCAATAAATAAATAAAAAAATTTCAACGTCCTCCATCCCCTTAAGGAAAAATTCATCCTGTCAATCCCAAAATATTTCAGAGCTCTTTCAATTCAGTTATTTTAACATACTACATTGTCTATAGAAAATTGTATAAGAAACTATAGAAAATTCCATTTCCTTCTTTAGAAACTGTATATTTACATTCGATATAGCCTCAACAAGATATTTCTAAACCTAAATAAAATATATTGACTTTCGAACATGACAGTATGTACGTTATTCAAGGGCCATTTACATGTGATTCTGTTACGTGATACTTTGGAATGCCCTCCAGATTCTGAATTGAATTCTTTTCTTACTATGTTATTTGATAGAATTTCCGGTGCATTTCACAATGCGTAACTTTATGTAGTGCTCGGGAATTTCCAAGCATGTCAATGCTTCTAGTAGTAGCAGAAATCGAGGTATTGTGCTTGTCATATGCAAACAAATATGTCTGGTCATAAAAACTCAGTCTATTTATAGAATACATATAAAATTTTTGTCAAAAATTCTTACTTTTTGATATTTGATAGCAAAAGCGGGGCAAATAATGTATAGACATTAAATAGGAAAAATTGCTTCCGCATTTTTGTTTTCTCTACATCTAAAAAGTTTCCACGCTTTAAGAATCCCAATAACTTTATAAGGAAAGATCATCTACGAGTGTACACATTAGACTTGTCTATAATAAAATGACCATGCTCAATCAAAAAATCTGATGTGGGCAGCACATGGCTCTCCCTGCAGACTCACGTTATCTTTATTTCTTTAATAATTCATTAAATTGAGTTTAATTGCACAAATTAACAGCCATAAATATTTTAAATTACACTGAATTTGTACTTTTCATTTGGCAACTCAACTTATTTTCAAAGGTGACGTAGCGAAAATGCGAAAAATGTAATATATCTTGTGAACGACTAATCCTAGAGTAGTGTGATTGGTCATATTCTTTTCATCGTCGAAAATTACGTATAAAATAAGCATTTAATTGATATATTTGAGCATACGTAGTCTTCATTTTTAGATTTAAAGATTTTTTTAGGGGGGAGGGGCATTTCGCAAAAAAAGGCAGGTTCTTTTTTCCGAATCGTATCAAAATCTAATCAGCACCACGCTAACCTACAAGTGATTTATCTACCAAATTTTGTGAAATTTAGTCTATTAGTTTTTCAGCTAGAGCTGATGCAGGCAATTTTTGCTGGCCATTTCGTAAAAAAAGGTGAGTTCTTTTATCCCGAATCTTACCAAAATCCAATCAGCACCAGGATCACTCACAAGGAACTTATCTACCAAATTTCATGAAATTCGGTCAATTAGCTTTTCAGTTAGAGTGGAAACAATATCTACACAGACAGACAGACAATCACACACAGACACACACAAGAACACATACACACTAACATACACATCTACACACACACGCAAACGGTTTAGGGATGCTCGAAACCTGCTCGTCCGGGTTGATCCCATTTCTTGAAATCGAACTTTTTCTATGATTTAGAGGTTAGGTTATTGATCATCACTACGTGTCATCTGGATATACATATTTTTTGTGTCACCTGTCTGAAACGAACTTACAGATTTTTGGCGAATTCCGCACGTTCTTAATTGGTATAATTTATGGGTTTTTATTTTGTTTTCTTAGACGAGAGGTGGGTAATATCTGGTTTTGGAGGGGATGTGCACTTATTGGAGGAAATTGTAGCGGACTTCTTATTTTTTATACGGCTATTTAAGATTAAAATAATTTCAGCATTTAAAACTAGCTGCATTTTTGTTGAATAAAAGTTTAAAATAAAAATTTTAAGCTTATCCAATTCCATGATCGCAAGCTTGACTTTAAGTAGTCTCCCCCGTCCCTCACTCAACTTGACGTATCCGCTTTTAAATTACGGATTTGGGTCCTTCTGGTTGCTCTAGTCTCCTGCTTCATATGCTCGTATTACTTGGACAGATACATAAGCTCTTCCATTACACTCTAAATAATCGTGGCCGTCCAAAAAGTTACCTTACACCTTTCTGGTAGGTCGGACGGTCTGGGTCTCAACTCTAAATAATCTCCATTGATACGTCCTAAGCAAGTTTCTTTGATACGGCCATTGCTGTTTCCCTCTGCGAGGACATAAAACGCCCTTAACCAGCAATATATCTTGATCTGACGTAATGCTGTTAGAACTATAGCTACCCCCTTCTGGTTACCCATTCCCCCCAATTTTGCATATTGGTTCGTAAAAATTGAAATGATTTTACTTCTGACTATATTCTCTGCAATTTCAATACGTAGAGGGAAATGAAAGTTCTATGACAGGTGAGCAATTGACTATTGGGGAAGGAAGGTGACACCCGGTGGAAATAGGGCTACCGTGAGGAAGGAAGGCGGCTCCCATTTTTTAAATCTGCGTTTTTATCAATTTTAGCTATTGTTGCGACGCCCGATGGAAAGATGGACGGCCCTCATCTTTTCAATCTGAATTTCTATGTATTATAACAATCATTACAGCTTGTTCATAATTTTTGCTTCAAGTAGCTTCAAAATTTCCCATCGTAATTACTAGTTGAATGATTTTGCTGGTGGTGATCTCTGCACCATCTGTAAGTGTCACTGGATATACATATTTTATCCTCTCAATCCACTGGATGTCATTTTTACTTCAAGTAACCCCCTTCCTACATACACACCAATTTAAACTGTGTGACCTAATTGACGAATTTCTATTCTGCTGATGGATATAGTTTCTTGATCTGGCGTTACTTTCGTAGAGATGGCCCTCCCTCGTTGGCAAAGCTCCCAAATTTACATCTTGGTTCGTAATTTAGTTATTTTGATTCTGCTGTTGGCTATAGCACCACCTATATATTTTTAGTGTCAATTCCTTGAACGTAGCTTTTACTACTAACAGTCAGCACCCACAATGTTACCTTATAGTTTATAAGGGGATTAATACAAAATACTTAAGTTTGATAATTTTGATTATCAGCTTCTAATTATACTAAAGCTGCGCTTTAAAGAATATGTTTTAGTTTGAGCTAACAAAGACTGTGTGCGCTGATTGCAGGCATCCTGCACGCTTATATAAGGCATTTTACACCTGTGCAATAAGTTATTTATTTATCATTCTTAGCGGTCGTATCGCCAAAGCGTTAATTGATTTTTTAGAATTCGCTATATGACCTTACGAAATTTTAGTGAGACGTTTGGATCTTAAATACAGGGCAACGCCAGTACATTTTCTAGTGTTTTATAGTTTTATATGCCTAACCTCACCAGTGTTTGACAAAATTGCGCAAGAGAACTTCATTTTTTCCAAATTAATATTTATTTACAAATAAAATTTTGTTTAGAAAATGCTATGAAACAACAGATGCTGTTTTCTGAAATTGAAACGATTTCATAATAAAAGATTATATAGGAATTTCCCGAAATGGCGAACACATAGAAAATAAATCTGTTAAAGAACTTTTTCTTCATGTCGAAATTTCTAGATTAAAAACATTCTAAAGTGAATGAAACCTATTATTCAAAGAAAAAAAGAAGAAATTTTGCGGAAATGTAACCGAATTGAAATAGAAACGTTAGAAAAGAATTTTCCGGCTGCATTCCACGAAAGCAATATTATACAGAGTGTTGGTAAGTAGTTCCCCACTGCTGTAAAAATAGGTTGATTGCAAAGTTTTAAACGTAATATAAAGATTAAAGAATAAAATGTAAATTGTAACTTCTTTTTAAAAACTATATTTATATATGTAGATAGATATCGACGGATATTAAAACCCCCTTTTTTAATCCTTGGATTACAGTGTTATCACTGGCCTCTCCAATGCTATAACTGGCTATCCCTATGCTATCACTGTCCATCACTGGAATCCTTAGATTACAATGGATTACAATCACTAGCTTCCCACTGCAAATTGTAAAAAACCTTGTTACATCAACCGGAAATCGAACCACGAATCTCCGTACTTGTTAACCGACGCTCTACCTTTGCGCTATTGGGACGCAGTTACATGCCCTTGTCGCCTAAGTGAACTCTGCATTCTTCACCATCTGTCAGATTGGCGTGTAGCTGACAGTCTGACGGACCACCTCCTGTTATTTTTACCTCAGATTAGCCTCCTGATGATATTTTTATTCTCCATGTCAGCTTCCTGTGTGGTCGTTATTCTTCCGATTTGAAACCTGTCCTCTATATCACCGAGTTCACTGAACACTAGTCCACTGATTGCACTAGGTTCATTTTAGGATCTCTAAAGTATTTGCACTAACCTACAGGGTTGATTTGTTCGGTCGCCATTGTAAAGAACCTTGCTGGCACATCCGGGAATCAAACCACGGATTGGCGAACCAACGCTCTAGCTCTAACTTTGAGCTATTGGGACGGAGTTGCAAGCTCTTATCGTCTAAGTGGACTCTGCAAGGTAACAGCACATATGAATCGGTTCTGCGGTTTTGTGCACATTTTCTTGTCGGTGTCTACTGAGGTTCGCAAAATTATGAAACAATTTTTGCTATAAAAAAACTGGATAAAAAAGTAAAATACAGCGCAAATAAGGATAAGTAATCATACATACGTTTCGGAAAACATTGGATAAAAGTAACTGCATTTTTTGCGAAATGATCCGCAAAAATCGTATGTATCCTCTCCAAATAAAAAACTAATTGACCCAATTTCAGAAAATTTAGTAGATAAATCACTTATTACCCATATACTTATTAGATTTTGGATTTGGGAAAAAGAACCACTTGCCTGTTTCATGTAAATGGTTCTCAAAAATCTAAAAAAAATCTAAAAGATTACATATGTATGTGTCAATTAAGTGCTTGTTCCATACTTGTTTTTTGACGATTAAAGAATAAGGTCAACCCAATCACTCTAAAACTGGTCCTTCCCCAAATATTTTAGGTTTTTTTGCATTTTCGCTACGCTGCCTTAAAAATACGTCAAGTTCCCAAGTGGAAACTAAAATTGAATTAAATGTGCAAATCTAATGTAATTTCAAATTGCTTTCCATATTCTCACCTGCACAGCATGTTAGGATTTTCATCTTATACTGTAAAATATTTTCTTGTGATTTACTTGTAATTACAATATGCTTGTTAGTCTAATTTGAATTTAATCTTCACAGACAGGAAAATTCAGTTGTTTTCTTTTAGGAAACAATGATTTCTGCGTCAAGAAAACTCATAAGAGATATCCTAATGTGGCAGAAACATACAATTTTATCATAAGTGTTTTCCGCAAACTGCAAGACCTACCAATGGCGATACGGTTCATTTTGTGGCGATCAGAATCATAGGATGTTTTCTAATTTATTATAGTAAAGTGATACAATATATAATCATCAGTATTTTATCATTATAGGTTGCATCACTATACAACCTATAATGATCAGTAATTTATAATAGCAAAGTGATATAACCTACAATCATCAGTATTTAGTAATTATAGGTTGTATCACTATACAACTTATAATCGTCAGCAATTTATACTAGCAAAGTGATAACAACCTATAATCATCAATATTTTGTGAATATATCTTGCATCACTACAAGCAATAATCATCAGCAATTTATAATAGCAATGTAGTACAACCTACAATCATCAGTATTTTGTGATTATAGGTTACATAACTATACAACTTAAAACTATCAGTAACTTATAATAGCAAAGTGATACAACCTATAATCATCTGGATTTTTTTAGTTTAAATCTCATAATATGTGAGGTAAATTATTTATTGATAACAATTTGTGCAAGAATCTTCATATAATAGCATATGCTGGGTACATTTAATTTTCGACCGAAATATTAAAGGTTTTTTTAATCTTTTGTGAACTTATTTCGTACAGTCAAACAAATTTTTGTAAAATCTGAAAGTGGCATCTTTCGAACCGTAATTCTTTGTATTCTTCTTTGGTCCAAACCGTCCGACCTACTCGAAGGTGTAAGATGTCTGTTTGGACGTCCTAAAAGTGTCACCCAATTTAGACCGGAACCCAATGGGACATCATCCACAGGGACCGTACTCTCGTTGCCCTACCAACAATCTCTCTGAAGGACTTACGGACCCACATATGCAACGTGCCCATACTCTATGGGAACAGTTTGGGTAGAACCGAGATTCGAACTCGAGACCTTCGAGTGCAATCCCCGCACGTTAACCACTGGACTGTCCCAATCCTTTAGAACCGGAATTGGAAATCCTTTGTGAATCTTCTCACCTTCTCGAAATCCGATGCTGAATTCATACCAGTCATCATCTAAGATCTATATAATCTGTAGCCAATCCAGAGAAATAGATCTTGCATGGAAAATGTAATCTTTTTTTTAATTGTGATATTTCTAGTACCAAAAATGAAAACCTTTAGTGATCTCCCGACCCTTATTAGAATTTGATGCCAAATCCATATCGGTCATTATTTAAGATTTATCTGCAGCCAATTCTGATAAAAAAAGAAAGATAAACATTTCAAGGAAGACTTTTAAATCGAAAAATTTAACTAGTGAAAGTACATAAAATTTTCAAACTTTGTTTTTTCGAAAAGAAAATAATTATTATTTAACGATAATTATATTAAAAAATCTAAAAATATCTATTTTTAACCTGTTTTTAAAAAGTGAATGACGTCATTTATAGTACGCCAACATGTATTTTCTTCAGATATTTGATTTTTCATCTAAAATGTATGAAACAAAACAAAAAAGTTTTTGTTGTGCTGACATCCGCCATTAAAGAACATTGTTCGAAAGCAGGAAATGTTTCGGTATGATTTCAATTATGATAAAGGAATACATGTAAAAGAAAAGAATAAAGATTACAATGCTTTCAAAAGGTTGATAAGTTTTACAAAATTAAGCAAGTATTATATATATGTATATATATTGATTTATATATATATTGATATATATATATACTGATTTGCACTCTTGCACTTTCGTATTTGTTATTTGAATTTATATATATATATATATATATATATATTGGTCTTTTACGCATCTCATTTTAAACTCTTCGTAAAATTTTAGAATTTTAGAAGTAATTGAAGTAAGAGTAATGTTTATAGAATAAGGCAGGGATAGCCCAGTGTTATGGTGCACTAGGACGACCAGAGTTTGATTCTCACTGACGTCTAAAACTGCTGCCGTGTCTAAGTGGAGTATGGACATGATAAAGCTGATGGTCTGAAAGTCCTTTCGAGAAATGATGTATCAGGAGAAAGATTGTACGGTCTCTGTGGTTGTAACTAGCATTGAATTCTGGTCTAATGAGTCGATAAAGGGTGTAATGAGATTCGAAACCGGGCAACGTGGTAAATAATTTACGTACGGTGGCAAATAATTCACCTTTCCACAGCTATATAGACAAATGTTTTAATTATAAAGTGTCTGACCATTAATGAAAAAAATACTGGAGAATCTGTAGCAAGCTAAAAATGTCCACGAGAAAAAAGAATATATAACTACAAGTACAAAAGTAGATGAAATAAATCTGCAATGGTTCCAGTCTGATGGAGCCGAAATAGTTTTAGTGAATAACATTTTGCAAAATAGAACTCCAATAATTCAATAAGTTTGATAATAATTCAATAAGTTTATTCGCTTTTTTGCGACTCAATTGTTTCCTTTACAGGGTTTCAAAGCAATACAAATTATTCGTTAACTGTTAATCCATATACTTCGATCATAGACTTCAAGTCAAAATATCAAATTATTTTAGTAACTTGCTTTTTTGGTATAAAAATTAAACGTACACATTATATCTAACGATATTTAACATTCAAATTAGCTTATAAAATTGCCTGGATGTACGTAGTACTTGGATAATATAAATACGTACTTGAATGCGTATACTTTCAACTATTATGTTCAAACCTCACCAATCATTAAGCATATTTAAAATCCCTAAGTTCATTTAACATCCTACTTTTTAAAACGAAGTAAAATATCTTGTGCTTATGCATAAGTATTTCACCAAGGAGTAAGTAAACAGATTGATGCAGCAATTGTTACATTTTATGTATTACAGTTTTTCAATCCATTGGAAAACCCAGGTTAAAATAATAAAATATCAAAATTATAACCACTATACTTCAAAAACGAAGAGCTCTATTGAAAATCTTATTATATACACTTGTAGCGACATTCAAACATAATCAAGTTCTGGCTTATTGTTTATAGGTCATCGTCTTTTAGTTTTTGAGCTATAAGCTTTACAAACTTAAACTGAAATTTTTCAACCTTCTTCACCTTGACAAGACGGTTACTCAAAAACTACAAGAGCTATTTTTTTAATAAATATAGATTTAGAAACTAAATTTCCTAACACATGTTTTTTTGTTTACTATTTATATCTATCTTTTACAGTTTTAAAGATATTTTGCGTTAAAGTAATAAAAATGAAAATAAAAACATTCGCTTAGACAGATACCTTTTAAAGATTTTTCTGAAGAATAAAAGTTCAAAATATTAAAATATTTAAATTATTTTTATATATTCATAATCTGGACCTTATTTCCGACTAAACAAGAAAATTATTTACATTTTTATCTATTAGTTTTAGGGATATGAACGTCCAAAGTGTTTACATTTTTCGTAGCGCTTTGATTTCCGTCACAGAGACCTTAACATAAATGTCATTCATATCAAAATGAAATGGACAAAATAAAACATTTATTATCCCACATACATTTTACAGTGCTACAAACCCCATTTATAGAAATTATTCAAAACGTTCTCATTTCATATCGAATATAAAATATTTCCATGTTTACATTGTTCTATTCTAAAACTTTTCAACCTTTCAAAATAAGATTTTTATCTGAGTCAAGATTAAATTCAAAAATTTAACATTTTTCCAAAAATCTTCTGACATTTGCAAATCTTGAAAATATAAAACTTTGATGTAGCAAATTAAAAGAGCCATTTTTGTAAAATATTTGACTAATTCTGAATTACCTCTTCTATTTACAGTTTCGAAAGTTTAATTTTTGCTTTACTTATCTCCTTATAGCGGAGAAGCCGAATAAAACAAATGTTGAAATTACATTTTTATATTAGGAACAATTATATTTCTTGCTAAAAGACAAAGTATCGTTCCTTTATGCTAACATAAATTAATTTATCAGTACTTAAATAGTAATATGCTTAATCTATAAATGAGCTTGTAAAAGAATAACGCAATACGAACGTGCAACACAAACGTACGTAATATATGCATATGTAAATAAAGCATAATGTACGTGTAAAACATTGCTTAAAGTAATGCAGCACTTGTATCATTAAAAAGTTTTTAAAGCATTTATGTTAAAAGTTGTAAAACTATTCCTACGATAGGATTATGTTGTTTGATCTTCGCTTAGCAAAACATGCATAAAACACGTTTACATAAAACTGGATTCAACATTATGAAACCCAGATAAATTACACTCCTGGCTATTAAGATTGCTACACCAGGAAGGAAAGCAAATAGCAGAATCATATTTATTGTACATATAGAGTATAATGGGAGGAAGACATGATTAAATTTGCAGGTGGTTTGGGGTACACAGCATGCAGAATTCAGTATACAGAGCTGCCACATTTGGCAGCAACAACGGCTGTACTAGGGGCATCGAGTCGAATTGAGCTTGGATGACAGATACGGGTACGTCATTCCATGCGGCTTCAACTCTATGCCAGAATTCATCAACCGTAGTGACTGGCGAGTGGTGGCGTGCCAGCCCCTCGGCTACCCATGACCAGATGTTCTCAATGGGTGACAGATCTAGAGAACGTGCTGGCCAGGGCAACAGTCAAACACCCTCTGTATCGAGGAAGGTCAGGACAGCACGGGCAACATGCGGTCGTGCATTATCTTATTGAAAGATGGCGTCACGCAGGCCTCGAAGATAGGGCACAGCCACTATACGTCAGAACTAATACGTCAGAAATGTAACGGCCTTAATACGTCAGAAATGTAACGGCAGCTGTCCACATTACCGGCTATGCGAACAAGAGGTGACCGGCATGTGTACCCAATAGCACCCCATATCATCACGCCACGTGCTGGGCCCGTATGACGATGACGAATGCAAGCTGGCAACGTTCGTTCTCCTCGGTGCCTCCACACACGGATACGTCCATCATGCTGCTGTACGCAGGACCGGGATTCGTCTGAAAAGACGACGTGGTGCCACTCCTGTGTCCAGTATCGTCGTTTGTCGCACCACTGTAGTCGCAGTTGTTTCTGCTGCAACGCCAAGGGAAGCCGCAGCAATGGTCACCTTCCTAACAGCCCGTGGTGCTGCAGACGTCGTCGCACTATGAGTGCGGACACTTGTCGTCCTGCAAACGAGCCAAGTTCCTGACTCAGGGTACGTGACATGACTGTACGGTACCACAAGGCTGAGAGGACAACATGTCTGTCCTCTCGGGCGTTAGTGGCCCGGAGCTGCTGAGATCCTGCATAGCGTTCAGTATGGCCCTCCTGGACCTATCGATTCCATATTCGTCTGGCAGTCATGGGATCCCGATCAACGCGAGGAGCAATATCGCGGAACGATAAACCGCAGTCCCGATAGGCCACGATCCTGCCGCGGTCGTATTTCGACATGTGCTGGTAGGAGTTTCTCTTTCTTATACGAGGCATAACATGACCTTCACACAAACAACCAACATTCAAATGCGATTTCCAAATGAGAAACCCGCTGTGCAATCTTCCTTTTTTATACAGAATGTAGATGCCGTTACTCATACCTGTTTTGTGCGTATACGCTGCAATGCTAATCCTTTGCATGTAGTACCTTTCATGCAAATTTGACGTTTGTTGCATGCCGCTTTTATGGTGTAGCTATTTCAATGGCCAGCAGTGTATTTGCGTAGATTCATCACACTTAGTATACCTTAACATCGCCTATAGACGCTTTTCCAAAGATAAAATCGTACTTCCATTGCAAATAGCAGTATCCAAAGACTGGTTTCGTAGATTTTATGTTCTCGTAGGAATAGCATATGCGATATCTTTAATTGCAGCAAGAAATTTGAGAGTGAAACAATTTTGGGAACCTCTATGCAGTATCGAACAAATGCGACTATCTTCTGTGAGACCAAATATATTAATAAATTAGAACATTAAATACGTCATTAGTGAATCGAGCTTAATAATATGTCAGACAAACTACAATGACAGTAAATCGGCCATTGTATTATAATCATAAATATATAAGTATTCTAATTAATAATAAATATTCTCATATAATATATAAGTATTCTAATTAAATCTGAAACGCGATCTTAGACAGGGAACAGAATGGCGATATGCAACCCCAGACCTAAAGGTGACGAACCAACACCCAATCAAAGATCTGCCCCTAAACCAGCATCACTGATGAGAGGCTAGACTACACCCAATAAGAAACACGGAACATCCATAAGACAGGCTTCTCCAAACCAATGTTTAAAAATTGTGACTTAAATAAACAGGGCTGTCCTATTCAACCGCGGATTTGAAAGGAGAGACCAACACCCAATTAAAGACCTATCCCTAAACCAGCGTCACTAATTGAGTGTTGGATCATCTCCTCAAATCCAGCTTAAGATATCGTCATTCTTCTCCTGTCCTTGATTACGTTTCAATCTTAGTTAGTATATTTATATGTTATAAATCAATGTCCGGGTCACTGTTAACGTTCACACAGTTTCGTCTGGCCTATCACAAAGCCCCTATTCACCACCCAATTCACCACTCTATTCACCACTGACATTTTCAATGTTCTAAATTATTGATATCTTTGGTCTCACACCCTTCACAGGAAGTGTTTTCTGCAATGTAGCGCGGTCCCGCGTTTATCACAGTTCTATTGCACTCAGATCTTACATGATGCATCTGACTAAGCATGATGACAAGTATAAGTGTAATAAAAACTAAGTAAATGAATTATACAGTACTTTTTACACCTTTATATCTGCAGAATTTTTACAGTTTTATATCAGCAAAAGGATTGTGACTAATTAGACTGGTGAGCAATTACTCGCCAGAGTAAAATCGGCAACGAGTAGTAGGACACTCACTATAAATGAATGACGAAATGTAATTCATACCTCAGTCATTAATCACACTCAGCTATTTTACATAAGAATAAAACTCAATGTTTCATACATTTATCGGGAAAAAAATCCAAGCTTTTACATACTTTTTCCATTATCAAGAGTTCAAGTCCCACGTGGTATGCGTCCCTCAGTCAATTAGTCCGTTTCACTCAGCTGTATATATATGATAACAATGCATTTTAATTAATTAAAAATCCATTAGTTTCAATATAGTTATATTTTATCTTTGGAAAATGCTATATAAAAAAAGAAAATATTTTTTTTATCTTTTATTTCCAAAACATTTCATCCAGAAAAATATTTGTGTGACATTAATAAAGAAAGGTAATTAAGAAGATGTATTGCTAAGACTTATCAATATTTCTACCGAATTGTCAGAATAATATTAATAAACAGGATAAATATTTAATAGGTAAATATTTTTTATCGTATATCTCATTAGAGTTATTGATTAAAAACTGATTAATAGTTTCTTAATTATCTTGAGAAAAGAAGTGTTCTGACTCTTCTAAATGGGTCAGGATTACAAAAATACATATTTTTTACTTGTAATAAAGTACTTATAAGAGCTACCCTAATTTATGCTTCAGAGACCTGGACTTTCATAAGACATGATGAAAAAGCACTTTGCATCTTTGAGCGAAAAATTGTGTTCAGTATTTTTAGTAGAAATTGGGTAAATGGTATTTAGAGATGAAGATAATGTTTTGAACTATGCAAATTATACAAAGATTCTGACATTAAAATTAACAGAATGCAATGGGCAGGACAGTTGTTGAGAATGGATAATTAAAGAGTCACAAAGAACATTTTTATGTCCACACCGATAGAGAAAAGACCTAGAAGACGACCGAAGTTGAGATGAATCGACTGTGTGGACAAGGATTTTGAGGTGTTTAAGTTGGTAGGACCTGCTGAGGAAGGCCAAGTTCCACAGTTGCCTGTCGAGCCATTCATGATGATGATATTTTTTGCATCGAATAAAATGTATTTCGTGTACAGGATAATAATGCTGTTGATCTGGAAATAAAAATGAATTGTATACATTTTCTATCCAAATTTTGGTAGCTCTCCTATCTAAACTGTAGCAATGTAATTTTTTCTTATCATTAATGAATTTTTAATAGTAATTTATTTCAGCATTAATGAAAACTGTTTATCAGTCGAGGTTAATCTAATTAACTAAAAGCATACGGCCATGTTAGTAAGTGTGGTAGCGAGCACTGAGTAAGTACCGCGATTTAAACAGTGAATTCTTAAGTTCTAAGAGTGAATTCTTAACTATTAATTTTTATGGTTATTTTTAAATGGAGACTTATATTTTGACGTGTACTCAAAGTATTCGAAAATTTAAACGAATAATCTCTCTATATTAAAAAAAATAGCTGACGCCGCAGCCGCTGTTTAACAAATTTCTCTTTTCTGGAAATTCTTTGCTTCGTACCGCAAAAATTATTGCACATAAAAATATAAAATTTCGTACACTTGTAGGAAAAGCTTTGGTAAATACGCTGAAATAAACCGTGTTTTGATGCATATTTTAGTTTAAGGAATATTTAGTATCAAAATCAAACACAAAATATTTCAGCTGCGAGTTCGCGTCCTGGATAGACTAACAATAGCAAGACCACTAATTTTTACAGCCAGGTACCTACATGGGTAAATTTTTGCAATACTGAGCCCCTTTTTTTAATTTCGATGTAGTTTTTTAAGATAATTTACTTTTTATGCACTTCTGAAGTGAACTTTTTTTTCGTATAGGCACGCCTAGCGATTTCCGTCTCGTACGGTAAAAACTATAGCATATAAAAATATGAAATTTGATACATTTATAGATAAATAATAGAGTAATACTATGAAATAAACCGTTTATCAATTTAAACTTTAGTTTGGCATGAAATAGCTCGCAAAGAGAGCTAATGATCAAGGAATTCAGTTTTTGAATTCCCTGGGCTAAGAAAAATCCCTGCTTTTCTCTCTTGCGGAAAATAGACAGGGATAGAAAATATATTTCTGAAAGTAGAATTTTTAGGAAAGATAGATGTGAAGCGAGCTCTGCGAGCTCAGCGAAGGGAGTTGCGCGAGCGGAGCTAGCATTGGCAGAGCTCCCTACTAATAGAAAATATTATAAAAAAGTCAAACCATTCATGGACAAACTTTCGTTTTCCTGTGTCATTTTACGAAACTAGATTGCTACACATTTAAACCAAGTTTGTATCAACAGTGATCGCAGATAAATGTCCTGTCCTCTCGAGAAAAATCAAATGCTGGACAAAGGATTTGAATTACAAAATTTAAATTTCATGAATTATATAACTAAATATATCTATTGGGTACGTAAGCATTGTATTTTTAGGCAAGTCACTGGTTCGAAAAGTATGAGAATCGGTCAATAATTACCCAATTTAGGAATTTAGGTCAAGCTTTTACTTTAAGTTAGGACAATATATTATATGAAACTGCTTTGCGAATTAATTCAATCACGCAGTCTGTCCCCGTTTCACTTAATAACTTCAAGAATAATTTCTTCAAGAATAATTTAATACATAAAGAGTAACAAAAGGCGATTTATTTTTAAAGTCCGCAACGCAGATTTCGCGCGCCATATCGCCATGGTAAGAAGCCACTAAATATGTCACTATAACACGTGAATATTTACAACATGACATTCACGTTGAACAGCTGACTAAATGAAAATGCCCAAGGGCCGTTTCCGCGTTAAGTAATGTGCTCACATAGCTTATGGAATTAAAATACATTGTATATAGAAATGCATAACATATAAGCGAGATGAATGTACTGCCTGTAAATACAAACGAAGTTAAAGTTACTGACGGAACTAGTTTAAATTAATTAAGAAATAAACAAAAACAAATACATTTCATATAATTAATCCCTGATTTTATTTTTAACATAATGCGTTGTGATTTATAAACAAGCTAAGGTAGAACAACCCTCTTTAATATGTCTGGATGTTAATAAATGCTACCTAAAAATTACTGAAAGGCAATAAGTTAATTTTGGGGAGGCTTAAATAAACATTATTTTATGATATGAAATTTATCTTTATTTCCCGGAAAATTTTCAACATTTATTATTCATTACTAATAAAATTCGTTTAAAACATACGTTAACTTTAGTTTTGGGAAGGAGGCGATGTGATCGCAAGTGCATAGGCTTTATTAACCCTATCTCTAAATATTTAATTTGTTACATTTTCCTCATTGGATTTAATAGTTTAAATATACAATGCCTGTTAATTGTCGGACAGGCTTGGGGTAGATTTGATGCACTAGCTAGCTGCATGAATTAGTTAGCGGTTTCTTTCAGATGGGACCACAAACAATTAATGTGTTAACCATATCATTCTGATGGATGCCTAACAAGGAAGGTCCCGATTTTTCCACACTGTTAAATCAATTTATAAAAATACAGATGATTCATTTCACGTAGATATACGTAATAATAAAAAAAATATGGACTAAATCGATATATCATCAATTAGAAATAGTAAACAAGAAAGATCAATCATGCTTAAAGCATTGATTATGAAACACTTTCCAACTTCAATGCAATTTTATTTAAAAAAGACGAAAATGCAATACATTCCTCGGTAATATTTTAAAACTTATCAGAATACTACATTGATTTATTATATTTGAAAACTTAAACCTTCATTGAAAAAAATGAACTTCATTCAAATAACGGCATTGAAATATAAATTGCCTGGTTTAAATATCTCTAAAATGCAATACATTCCACGGTAATATTTTTAAAACTATCATAATACTACGATAATTTATTATATTTGAAAACTTCATCGAAAACAACTGAAATAAATTCAAATGACGTCATAGAAAAAATAACACGCCTGGATCTCTATAAAAGCAGGATTTCATTCATTTCATTCATCACAATACTATAATAATTTATTTTATTTAAAAATTAAGACCATGGAGCTACAATTCATAAACTCTATGCTTAAAACTTCATCGAAAAAAATCGTCCTTCTGTTTATAAAATCAATTAATATTTCATTCATATCAGCCATGCAGACTCCATGGACTGAATTATTTTGTGTTAAAGAAATACAGTAATTCTAATACAACTCATTATACATATTTTGTTGTTTACATTTTACATAGGTGAAAAATAGGCTTAATAGTAGAAATAATCAAATTTAGATGAGCATTTAAACTGAAATATATTGTCATTGCGTTGTTTCCGTATGTAGATGCACAGAATTTAGGCAAAATTAAAGTAGTTTTAGGACGGATACAACACTCAATATGAATTAAAAAGAACTTTAAAAATCACGATTTTGACACAAGATGGATGCCATATATCATTTTGAAGTGGGTCATGTGATCGTTTCATATCATGGACACGTGATCGCTTCATATAAGAGGTGTTATTATTATTTTAATTTTTATTTAAAAAACTACTGAATATATTTCGCTGAATTTTTTTTTATATATTTTACGGAACCATTTGAATATTGCCTAAAATTTTCGAAGCAATTTGTGAATTTTAAATCCGCTTAAAAAATACTTGAAAAATTAGGTCCCATAGGGCTCAATGTATTCCATTTTTTCAACCCGGGTTCAATCCAAAACTAATTGGGTGATATTATTCATTTATATTCCCATAGGTCCTATAGACCGTCTGAACAACATACTAAAATTTCATTTTGATTAAGTCATTTTTACGGCAGTTATCGTGCTAACGGACAGACAAATAGACAGACAGACAGACAGACAGACAGAATGAACAAAATCATAAACACTTTTCAACTTTGTTGTAAAGTGTTAAAAAGAATTAAATTTGGCGATTCAGCGTTGTTTGGCGATTCAGCGATGTTTGGCGATTTAGCGAACTTTCCAAAAGCTGTATCATGAATCACCTATAGCGAAATTTCCAAAAGCTGTATCATGAACCACCTATAGCAAAATTTCCAAAAGCTGTATCATGAATCACCTACAGCAAAATTTCTAAAAACTGTATCATGAATCACCTACCAGTAAACGGCATATTTTCGAAACGAAAATACAATAAATAAATTGTTAAAACTCAAAAGATTTATTTAATCATATTTTTACATGGATTTAAAATTAATTTTATTATAAAAGTAAAGGAAATTCGAATTATCAAACATGAAGTAAAATTGAAGGGAGTTCTGAAAGTGATATTATATGGGGGAAAGTCTCTGCAATCGTATTCATCCGATACAAATAACGTATTTTTCTTGTGACTATCAATATACTAATTAAATAATGCTATTAATATAATTATATTTGGCGAGTCAGCGCTGTTTGGCGAGTTAGCGAACTTTCTAAAAGCTGTATCATGAACCACCTATAGCGAAATTTCCAAAAGCTGTATCAGGAATCACCTATAGCAAAATTTCCAAAAGCTGTATCATGAATCACCTATAGCGAAATTTCCAAAAGCTGTATCATGAACTACCTATAGCAAAATTTCCAAAAGCTGTATCATGAATCACCTACAGCAAAATTTCTAAAAACTGTATCATGAATCACCTACCAGTAAACGACAGATTTTCGAAACGAAAATATAATAAATAAATTGTTAAAACTCAAAAGATTTATTTAATCATATTTTTACATGGATTTAAAATTAATTTTATTATAAAAGTAAAGGAAATTCGAATTATCAAACATGAAGTAAAATTGAAGGGAGTTCTGAAAGTGATATTATATGGGGGAAAGTCTCTGCATTCGTATTCATCCGATACAAACAATGTATTTTTCTTGTGACTATCTATACTAATTAAATAATGCTATTAATATAATTATATTTGGCGATTCAGCGCTGTTTGGCGACTTAGCGAACTTTGCAAAAGCTGTATCATGAACCACCTATAGCGAAATTTCCAAAAGCTGTATCATGAATCACCTATAGCAAAATTTCCAAAAGCTGCATCATGAACCACCTATAGCAAAATTTCCAAAAGCTGTATCATGAACCACCTATAGCAAAATTTCCAAAAGTTGTATCATGAATCACCTACAGCAAAATTTCTAAAAACTGTATCATGAATCACCTACAGCAAAATTTCTAAAAACTGTATCATGAATCACCTACCAGTAAACGGCAGATTCTCGAAACGAAAATACAATAAATAAATTGTTAAAACTCAAAAGATTTGTTTAATCATATTTTTAAATGGATTTAAAATTAATTTTATTATAAAAGTAAAGGAGATTCGAATTATCAAACATGAAGTAAAATTGAAGGGAATTCTGAAAATGATATTACAGGGGGGGGAAAGTCTCTGCAGTCGTATTCATCCGATACAAACAATGTATTTTTCGTGTGACTATCAATATACTTATTAAATAATGAATGTAACATAGTGATGAAAGAGTCAGTAAAACATCATCGAAAATATATATGATTACACAAGCTGCATTTACAGAATTAATTCAAAGTAAAATCTGTAGTTATTTGCAGTTTGCGAAAAATAGTTAAAGTAATAGTAATATACAGCTTTATTTGGTTTCTCATTTTACTATTCAAAAAGTAGTCTGCATTTAATATTCAGTATTGACAAAGGATGTTTACGTTGTGTAATGCATAGAAACTGATAAATAAGCAGTCTTCAAAGTAGTTAATTAATATCATAAAAGAAATATATCTTGTATTTTTGGCAAGAAATAACATATAAATACATGTGCGGGTATTCTATTATTATATAATGTATATTACTATTTTCGAGATGTTATAGTAAATAAATTATTAATATGTAGGATAAAGATAATTCATAACACATTGAAAATTTACTTGTTTACATCTTTAATAATAGAGAAAATCGTTATCATATAGGAAACAACTAAATCATTAGTAAGTTTGATATCATTTCAATAATTTCTTAAATTTTTAATAGTAACAAATACATATTTTGTTTTCACTACTTCCTATTTATTAATCTCATAATTTGCAGATGAAAGTATAAATTTCGTATGAAGTGCCATAATTTCCCCAACAAAAGAAGTGTCTAAAATTCAATTTCTCATCTCTTACGTTTGTCCCATTTTGCTGTGAGACGGCCGCTTTCAGGACTGATGTACTTATTGGAATTCTGCGCTCGAAAATAAAAATGATTTATTTTTTAAATGTTTCATAATATATTATTGTAGTGTTTTTGAAAATTAAATGCCAGATTAACGGCTAGGTTCCAGAAATTATGCTAAGGCTTCGTTTAAAGAACGATACTTTTTAACTAGCTAACGAAGGTTGTGTGTCTAGATTGTATGCGCACCGCATGCTTATTTAGGGCATGTTACGTATATGCATAAAACAAAGCTTATTTAGGCGCTTATTTATGGCGTATTAGACTCGCACAATAAGTTATTTATATGTTATTCTAAGCTTCAGTATCGTTGAAACGTTGCTTAGTTTTTGAGAATGTGTTGTATGTTCCAGTGTAACTTTAATCACAGTTTCGCATTTTAAATCCCATGTAACATCAAATACTCTTTCCAGTAAATCAATAAAACGCAGACCCGCTGCGCTAGCAATGCAATCAACGTACCAGCTTAATAAAATAAATCGATTTATATAATTCCGCATTTAAATGGTTTATACTAAAAAATAAAACTCACGTCCGTAATTAACGTATTAGGAGAAAGCAAAAAATACCATGTGTACAACACATGTTTTTCTCTACAGCCCAAATTCAGTTCCTTATTTTTTATTTTATGATGCATTAAATTGTGTTTAATGGCATCATCTTCACATTTCGATGCTAACTAATTAGGTGTTTGACATATGCTAAAGAGTTCTATTATTACGTTTAAATAACAACTTCAAGAACTATATTCCCGACTCGCACCTAAGCTGCCCAAGGTTCACGTGAAGTGAGGGAGCGTTAAATATGTGGGTCCGCAAGTCCTTCCGATGGGTTGGTAGTAGGGAAAGGAGGGTACGGACCCCGTGGATGCCATCCCCACCCGGGTCCAGTCTAAATTGGGTAGCACATTCCCGGCAGTCCAAACAGGTACCTTACACTTTTGCGTATGTCAGGCGATCTAGGTCGAAGAAGAAAAACTATCTGCTTGGTTCATTTATTTCTTACATTCTCATATAATAGAAAATAGTGTAGAGAAAGTAGTGATTTTATGAAAATTTTTGATTTCGAGATTTTTATGCCAATATATGTTTTAAAACCTTCTGAACATGTTTTGACTATTTTTAGAGTGATGTGTGTCAATCCATAGTCGAGTTGTGTACACAAAAGCTGCCATAAATATTAATGGTTTTTTCCGAAACTTTATGTCAGACTTTGTTATAAAAAATCTAGAACTAGATAGAATTTTTGAAATTCAAGAGAATTTTTTTTTTAAATCATGAAACAAAATTTTACATAATTAAGCATAAAAGGGATTATTTTCAGCTCATTGATCACGAAACAATAATTTGAAGCAATGTTAGGAGAAATAGCCGCGATTTTGTCAAACTTGGCCAATTGAAATATTGAGACCTTTAAAATGAAGGGTTACAAGTATAAATTGTGATCATTTGGATGAATGATACAATATTATCATACTTATTACTATTATCATTATTATTATATCTCTCTATATTAAAAAAATTTAAGATGACGCCGCCGCCGCCTCTGTTTAACAAATATCTCGTTTCTCGAGATTCTTTGCTTCGTACCGCAAAAACTATTCCATATAAAAATATGAAATTTGGTACACTTGTAGGAAAAGCTTTGGGAAATACAGTGAAGTAAACCGTATTCTGATATATATTAATTTTTAAGACATATTTAATATCAAAGGCAAAATATTTGAGCTGCGAGTTCGCGTCTTGGATAGACTAACAAGACAACGAATATTTGGACCCGTTTAAATTTATGATTTAAGTGTGAAAGATATCATAAGGAAAAAAGGAGTGCAAACGAGGCATCATTAAAGTCTAAGGGGATTTTGACCCCTATTCCTGATTAAAAGCGTGCTTTTTATTCCTAGGAAACATTCTCAGAGACGGTGATCGCTCGTAGCAATTCCAAAGTGTGCATGGGAAAAACAGAAATCATGTGGAAACAAAAATCCGGATTCAAACACCAATTGATAGCCTGAAACGGCTTGTAAAGAAGTCAAACATTACACAACGAAAGTTTGAGAACGATGTTCAAGGATCCAAAAGAAGATACTTTCATTTCACTTAAAACTACGAAGAAATAGTCACAGTTAATACAAAGTTACCGTTTTATCTAATGGCAACAGATCGTTAAAATCTGCGTAAAATACATTGTCTTTGTCAAGAGCTTTACAGTAATTCAAATAACAAGTTTTTAGGAATCCAATAGGATATCCGCTTTCCAAAGCCAATTTAATTAATTGTCGTTCACATTTAATGCGATTTTCACAAGAATAATTTAATTTACGATATCGATTAAAATGATTACATATTATATTTATCAATACCTTAATACTTATATTGCTATGCCAAGGTGTTATATATTTTATAACGGCAGTGAAACTTTTTCGTTTCTCATAGAGTCTATAGCACAGTTGATCCTGATGATTACTATATAAAGTTATATCCAGAAATAACACTTCACCTTTATTCCGGCTGTCCATACAGTTACCTTAGACCTTTCTGGTAGGTCGGATGGTCTGGGTCTTAACTTCACCTTTATTAATTTCCACTATTTCAATCAATTCAAGGTTACTTGGGTAAAAACCAAAATCAAAGTGATATGATCTTTAACTATGTGCGAGGAGGATATCATCAACGAAGCGAAAAGACATGCATGATCGCTATAAAATTGCATTAAAATATCGAAGAGATCTTTTAAGCTAATTCAATTAAAGAGATCTTTAAAATCGTAACTTTTAAAAAATAGCACCTCAGGGGTGTTTTTCAGGCGTTGTATTACTTCGAAACTATTATTAATCATTATAGATTCAGATGATTTTAAATTCTTCATGACAAGCTTTAACAAATTTGCCAATAAGGTAGTGGCCCTTGTCAAGTATGAGCCACACCCGACAGTAACAGGTCGAAACCTAATCGGATGTTTATGTAATTTGTGAATAAGTACCAGATATGGAAAACGGATATATGTTATTTCAAATCCGATCCGTTTATATAGGGCTGTTATTCTTTTCTTATTTACTTCAATGCTATTTTTATCGTTTTATATGTTTCTTCGTCTTCGTAACAATTATTTAATATTTCCACATAAATTGCTTTGCAGGTTAATGCATAATTATTAGTCACCTTTTCCATATAGGTTATGACAAACTTATTTTGAAAAACCAATATAGTCTTCTTTTCCAATTTGAATGACGTTGCCAAAATTGGTTGGTCTTGATATTCCTGTTTAAATGATTTGATGATGGTGTGTTTCCATTCTGCGAATGTGAATATAGGTAGACTATGTTTAATAGTCATTTTGCTTATAAAAAATTATATTTCTTTGGTGTATCTCTGTACAATTCCCTTGACTTTCAGTGATCGAAATTTTGTACCTAATTGAAAATATTCCCTATGATCTTGTGTTGCCAGTCCAATATCGCCTGTCACGATATGTGCAAGGTCTATACCACATATTTTATTTTCATTACAATTGCAAGTTAAATCATCGTATTTATCTAAGTTTCTAGCAAGGTTGTTATAATTAAAAATTTTTCGACCATTGATCTTTTCATATCGATACGTCATAATGACGTGTGTTTTGCTCAATGGTAAAAGAGAATTATACCTTCTTAGTATATTGTTAAACTTAATACAGTCAAAAGTTTTATTGCTGTAAGTCAAAACTAAAAATTAATTTTTCCTGTTTACTTCAATATTTTCCTTCAATACAATATCGTATTGTTTGGCTCTCAAATTGAACAAATTATAAAAAGTTGCTACATTTGCATTATAAATTTCATTTACCGTGTTAATTTTCTTAAAAACGGTTGTTTAAGCCATTAAGTACATATTCGGCTTATACATTGTTTTCGTATACCGTACACGATATTCTTTAACCAATTTTCTTGTAATTCATCATATTTACTAAACTCGTTTAAAGTTTCATGCAATTTATCCAGATAATATCAAAACTGATTCTTTTCCCTTTTCCTCCTCGTCTTCCTCTTGATGTTCTATTGTTATATTTAATAATGTCCACTGGTGGATTACCATTTTTCATATAAAATTCGATATTATATGTATTGCCATAATTCATGGAATTTAGTCCAAATGGAAACATGGTGCGTTCGTTTAAAATGTAATAAATTTCCCACCATAGTCTTGCCTCAAGATTAGTAACAATATCTAAAATGGTGACCGTAATATTGTCAAATCCATGGCTTGCAAAATGCCTTAATTCCAAACTCATTTCATAATCATTTTCACTCTTGAATTTATTTACTTGACTTCTATGAAGATTTATCCGAAGATGAAGATTGTTTTTAGATTGACCAATGTATTTTAATCCGCACAAGTTGCAAGTGATACAATAAACATAGTTGAACACTTTGCAGAAGATCCTATGAGATGGAATGTTCTTAATTTGTGCTTTGTTTACACAAGGACACAACTTGCAACGTTTTGTTTGGCATATACGAAAAGCGGTTTGTTTATTCTTACGTATTTCCCGATAGCTTTCAAAGAATGAACAATTATCAAAGTTATCTTGAATCACATTCACATTACAGACATTTTGTTTTGCTTCCCTGCTTTTGTCACGTATTGGATTGAAATAATGCAATAAAGTATTCATATAAATATAGAGACAGAGGGTAACGGGATTTCGATCATACATATACCCCTATATATACGCATTACCGGGCATGTGTGAACATAAAAATTCCCACGTTTGTCAGTCGCTATATTCAAATACTTGTACTGCCATGATGAAAGAGGGGAGGTGGATTTTTCTTATGTGAATAAAATCCTATAAACACATATACGTTACAACTCAAAAAGTAATCACAATACGAACTTCAAGTTTAAATGCTCATAAAACACTGCTACTATAACCAATGCCTCTCACAATTCCGTAGTGTTGAAACAGGGAAAATTTTTTTACAATGTATTTTACTTTTTATGGTATAGAAGCCCATTTGTATTAAAACATGTAAAATACAGGAACTACTAAAATATTTTATATTAAAAGAAAATAAAAATTAAAATAACAGACTATTACCCATTGTCAACAAAGATTAAAATTTGTAAAAAACACTAAATACAGTAATCTAACCTTAATAAGTTAACGTTTCAATACGTAAATACAGTTTAAAAACACCAAGATTACAAGTACCTTCTTCGAAGCACCTCCCCAAACACAAGGAAAACCACTCTCGCGAGCAGTCCGTGAATGTTCACCAGGATAAAGATGTGAAAAATATATAAAAGAGACAGAGATAATTATTGAATGGTCGATTCGAAAGCGCAATGCTGCTATATCCAATCTCCAAATATATCTAGAAAAGGACAATCAAAGTATCTAATACAAAATGAAGTGAGTAAATGCGCAATATGCAGCACTTAATTCTCGTTCATAATATATACCAACAAAAAGGAACACTTAAATTTATGCTTAAAGTGTGAAAGATATCAAAAGGAAAAAAGGAGTGCAAACGAGGGATCATTAATGTCTAGGGGGATGTGACCCCTATCCTGATTAAAAGCGTACTTTTTATTCCTAGGAAACACTTTCAGAAACGGTGATCGCTCGTAGCAGCTCCAAAGTGTGCATGGGAAAAACAGAATCCATATGGAAACAAAAATCCGGATTAAAAAATCATTTCTGGATCCGGATTCAATTTCCAGCCGTTTCATTCAGAAACGGCTCGTAAAAAAGTCAAACATCATACAACGAAAGTTTGAGAACGATGTTCACGGATCCAAAAGAAGATACATTCATTACATTTAAAACTGCGAAAAAACAGTCACAGTTAATACAATGTTACCGTTTCATCTGATGACAACAGATCGTTAACATCTGCATAAAATACATTGCCTTTGTCAAGAGTTTTACTGTAATTTAAATAACAAGTTTTTAGGAATCCAATAGGATATTTGTTTTCCAAAGCCCCCTTAATTAATTGTCGTTCCCATTTAATGCGATTTTCACAAGAAAAATTTAATTTACGATATCGAATAAAATGATTACATATCATATTTATCAATACCTGAATACTTATATTGCTATGCGAAGGTGTTATATATTTTATATCACAAGTGAAACTTTTTCGTTTATCATAGAGTCAATAGCACAGTTGATCCTGATGATTACGATATAAAGTTATATCCAGAAATACCATTTCACTTTTATTACTTTCCACTGTTTCAATCAATTCAAGGTTACTTGGGTGAAAATCAAAATCAAAGTGATATGAGCTTTCAGTTTGTGCGAGGAGGATGTCATCAACGAAACGGAAGTACATTATTTCATTAAGTATATGTGTACCGTTTTCGTAATAGAATAAATATAAATTTGCCAAAAGTGACGAATATCCTCCTCCCATTGGAATTCCCTTGATTTGTTAATAGAATCCACGTCCGTTGTACACGATGTATGTTCTCAAACACACACACACACACACAATACCAAATAAACCAAAAATTTAAACTTGTTATAATCATATTTCAAAAGACATGCATGATCGCTATAAAAATGCATTAAAATATCGAAGAGGTCTTTTAAGTTAATATAATTAAGAAGATCTTTAAAATCGTAACTTTTAAAAATAGCACCACAAAATAGGGTGTTTTTCAGACGATGTATTACTTCGAAACTGTTATTAATCATTATGATCCAGATGATTTTAATTTCTTCATGACAGGCTTTAACAAATTTGCCAATAAGGTATTGGCCCTTGTCAAGTATGAGCCACACCCGACAGTAACAGGTCGAAACCTAATCGGCTGTTTATGTAATTTGGGAATAAGTACCAGATATGGAAAATGGATATATGTTATTTCATATCCGATCCGTTTATACGTTCTAAAAGTTACGATTTAAAAGTTAGATAACGTTATCTAAGGCATTATGGCATAGCAATCTATGATAAGACGTATGTACACCTGAAGTGATAAATTAGATGTTGTCGGATTAGATAAAGGGTTTTTATGCTGTGTGTGGACATGAATGGGGTGTATTATGGTGGTGTAATTAGTATCTTTCCAACTTGCCCCTTTGTGAATTTTGGCTCGTTTTCCTCTTGGATGTTTCACTATTTTTCATCGGACTGAGAAATGCTTCGGGAAGGCAGAGGTACCGGGAGTATTTCCAAGGAATAAAAGCGCTTTAACTGGGAACGGGGGGGTCACAATTCCCCCCGGCCTTTTTACTGCCGTTCCTGTAAGTACTCTCTAAACTTCCCCCCCTTTTCCACGCCCTCCTTTTTTTAATCTTTTTCAACGATTTTTTAACTTTTTTCGGCTTATATTGACAGTGCGGCATTGTGCTTTACAATACTTTGCTTTTAAGTCAGTCTTGGTTTACTTGTTCATATGTTTTTAAAATAGTTTATACTGCATATATATATATAAATATATATATATATATGCTGCTGAAATATGTATTCTGGTGTGAGAAAGCCGAGTTGAGTCACACTCTAGTTAATTTTTTACATTTACCTAACATTCTTTTTGGAAGAATATTTTTAAGATAAATCTATATTTGATAATACAAAAAGTTGTATGCTACAATTGTGTTACAAAATCGTTCCTCCATATATCTTACCTCACTAACGTAAAACGAAGAAAGGTATCAAGTATTTAATTATCGCATGAAGAATATTAATCCAGTATTAAATTATCGTCTTTTTAGATAATTACTTCATTATTTAGAGATTATGGGCAGAAAATTTTAAGACCAAGTAAATAATTACGCACATTCATTAATTAGTTATTAAGGACCGGATTTGCAAAAAATTCATTTCAACCTTCAGCTGCGCAGTTAACTCATTTGTATAGAAACTGAGAAAGCGATTCAAAATCAGTAAATTTAATTTCCTTTAATAATGCCAATTTAATTGTCCTTCAGAATGCTATTTTAGGTTTTTTTCAACTTCTATAAATAGCTTTTAAATGTTAAAAAATTTAATATATTTTTAATTGATATAAAACGCGAGAAAAATACATATATCTAGTTATATTAAAATGAGTTATTAGTTTAGTACCAACGTTACTGATTAAAAACCCTTACTAAAATTCCTATTGTTGCTAACACGCAATGTTCTGTGTGGCGTCTCCTCTTTGGTCTGTCTCGAAGGTCAGGCGAAGAAAATACAGTGCATGACGTGAGTCCAGGGTAGTCAGGATTTCCCAGTTAGAATAAATGTTTCTATATTTGGCGATTTATCGTCAATTTGGCGACATTTAGCGACTTCTGAAATATTCCAGAAACTTCTCGATGGAACGATTATTCCTTGAGATATAGAAATTTCTAGAGGTTTCTATGGAGAGACTTAAAAAGGAATCATCCCCACCGTTGCAGTGGAGTTTACGAATAGACGTGACTCGTATTGGATTGTGGTCTTTATCACTGTTTAGAGAATAGTCTGTGAAATTATCTTCGTCATCAATTTGAGAATAATATCGCTAATTCTGTGAAATTAATTGAGCATTTAAGTGCTTTTTGATTTTATATTGTTCCTGTTTACGTTGTGCTTGTGAATAAACGTAAGTTATCCAGAAACTTGGCCTCGTTTATGCATGCCTACTTGTACACTCACTATTCTAGATGATATGTTCATACCAATATATATTCCGCTTGATTCTTTAGTGATATATAGCACTAACTGTGTAAGAGTAAAATTTTTAATATCACAAAAACAGCCTGGGACAATTTCGAAATATTGGATTCGATTTATTTCTGAACTAAAGTAATTATTAAACATTCACCCATTTCATAATAGTGGACATAATAAAAAAATTTGTTTTTGATATTGTTTTTTAGAATTTCCCTTGATGTTATATTTAGTGGCATATGATCATTATTGTTATGACAGCTAAAAATTATTTATTACCTTCTTTGTGCATTTGACTAGAACCTTGTAACTTAAGAAGTTTTTAAATATGTATGTTATTTTATAATTTTCAGTATTTTACGATTTTGCAATAAAAATTTCATCACATATCAAATCATTATGATACACTTATATGATACCTTCCCGGTCGTCCATCTTGTTGCTCCAAGTCCTCTGGACGAGCCGGACGGCCTGGGGCTTTCACACTTATATGATAAATTTATACTTTCTATGACAAATTTATACAATTTTTTTCAATTTCTTTATGTATGAAAAGATTTATTCATAACTGGCCGTAAGCAGTATCACTTGTTAAATATTTTCGCTTAATATTGGAATATTTTTCAACTGCAACGGGATTTTATATATATATATATATATAATCCCATTGTATTTATTATTTGGCACATTCCTTATCCACAAAGAAGGCGGGATAGCAGATGTATTCCAGATATAACTGTGTGCTACGATGTATTATAATTTGTGTGTAGTACTTCAAAATTATCATGTCTTCCATGTCATAAAATACTAGATTTTGAATGACTTTATATATCATTATTAATAAAACATGTAATCTAATATTTAGTTATTACTTACTATATCTGAATATAAAATGTCTATTGTGAAACAGGCATACACACATTTAATTCATTCTATGAAATTAACGATTTCCGTCGCTTTTTTCTGGCAGTTGCGTTTTGTTAACACTTTACAACATAGTTGAAAGTGTTTATGACTTTGTTCATTCATTCATTCATTCTGTCTGTCTGTCTGTCAGCACGATAACTGCCGTAAAAATGGCTTTATCAAAATGAAATTTTAGTATGTTTTTCAGATGGTCTGTGGGACCTATGGGAATATAAATGAATAATATCACCCAATTAGTTTTTTATTGAACCCGGGTTGAAAAAATGAAATACATTGAACCCTATGAGACCTAATGTTTCCTAAATGAGACCTAATGTTGAGAAAAGATTTTTTAAGCCAATTTCAAATTCACAAATTGCTTCGAAAATTTTAGATAATATTCAAATTATCCCATAAAATATATAAAAAAAAATTCAGTAAAATATGTTAGGTAGTTTTTTAAATAAAAATTATTTAATATAGGGGGAAAAACAAATTCAATTAAATTCTGACTCTCTTTATATCCTCCAGAAAGAAAAAAGAGATATATTATATAATAAATATCTTTCCAACAATTTAATTATTTTACATAAAGAAAAGTTTCACATTTTAAAATAAATATGGCAGATAACAATTTTTCAAATTTTTAAATAAAATAATTTATTATAGTATTGTGATGAATGAAACGATTGGAAAAATGTTTATGAATGAAATGCTGCTTTTATATAGAGGCGATTTACATTTCGATGACGTCATTTGAATAAAGTTCATTTGTTTTCGATGAAGTTTTCAAATATAATAAATTCTTGTAGTATTATGATAATTTTAAAAATATTACAGAAGAATACATCGCATTTTAGAGATGTTTAAACCAGGCAATTTATATTTCAATGCCGTCGTTTGAATGAAGCTCATTTTCTTCGATGAAGTTTTCAAATATAATAAATTAATGTAGTATTGTGATAATTTTAAAAATATTACCGAGGAATGTATCGCATTTTAGAGATGTTTGTATAAAATTGCATTGAAGTTGGAAAGTTTTTCACAATCAATGCTTTATGCATGATTGATCTTTCTTGTTTTATAATTAATATCTGCTTATCAACTAAACTATATACATTACAGAGACACTGTCGGAAAATAAAAATATAAATAACTTCTAAATATTTCTTTTTCCATTAAAATGAAATTCCTTTTAATAATATTAATGTTTAAAGAAATCTAGTAATTACGCTTAACGGTTTAATGCGGTGACTTTTTTAATAAAACTTTATCATAAGCACTTTCAGCACCTTTATTTACAATGATAATTTCTCAGATTTTTAATTAAGAAGTGTTTTTTAGTTATAATTGCGGAAATTTCCATACTTTATGAAACAAATAAAAAATAGACTACTTAACATGCTTTTCAAAACTTTAATTAAAATAGAGATATTAAAAATTTCTGGTTTATAATAAAATTGGGTACCATAAAATTATTTCATTTGATCTATATTTTAATGAAATAGCGGGATTTATTATCTTGCTTAGCCTTTTAGAACAGGATTCTTATTATTTTCTTAAATATTATTTATTTTGTAACTATTACATTATAATTATTATTTTTACTACAATATTAATTATTTTACAAGTATATGCATATATTGCGACATCGGTACAAATATAGTTATATCTAAAATTTGAAAATACTTTTCTGTGAAGTAAATATCAATACATCACCATTATATGGTGCACTTTACACAGTGATTATAATGCATCCGAAACTGCCATTGGCACATTTAGAATATATATAAAGTACACTATATATTACAAGTTATTGCATTATACTATACCTAAACGCTAAATAATATTTGTTTTGCTTTACAGGTGTATTATTTTCTTATTTGCTGCAATGGCACGGCTAAAAGTTTATCAATACTCGTATATGTTTGAATGGATATATGTACCATGGCAGTTATAAACCATGAGAATAATTTTATGTATACTAATGTTATATCACTGGTAATGAAGTATTTTCTTACTTAGTGTTTAGAAGTAGTGTGCACTCACTACAAGTACTAAAACTGCAGTAGTTACTCTTTTTTTTTCGTATTTTGTAATGTAATTTTACCACTATCGACACTGCAATTCTTATTTCTTTTCTTAGAATTTTGCGACTAATTTTCTGTCTCAGGGATTTTATTGCATTCTGATTTTTGTTTTGCTTGGTTGTGCTCTTTATAATTTATTCGCCTGTACAACTATCCATTTTGTTAACAACGGTGATATGTATGATGGTAGAAACTTGTTTTTAAATACACTATTTGTCCGTTTTGTATTTTTCTAATGATTGTCAAACCTCTGTGAGTATAAAGCATAATTTAATTAATTGTACTAGGTATAAACACTTTCTTTTTAAACATTACAAGACTTATACTAACTCTTTGACAGACTTGATTGGACAAAATACTCATTCGGGGCTTTTTCTTTTCTTACTGGATATCGATCTTACTCATCATATTTAATTTCATCTTTTCTAGACTTTTAAACATTGATTATTTCGCTTCAACTGTTATACTTTTTTATAGTCATGTTTTATTTCCACTTTTATCAACTTTTAGATTATACACGTTGTGATTAACTTGCACATACTGTTAGAGCTATACCATATGTTTGGCGCAGCATATTCTTTTTGGGTCTTATGCCATAAAACCCCAATCATCCACCCAACCATAATTTTAGATATTTTTTTTTTGTAAATTTATTTATTTTGTCCGCTAATGTTAATGCTTCAATACTGTCGTTGTTATAGTCTGCGTGAGCAAATTTTGGGTTGTCCTTGGGGTCTTCTATTTCTAAATTTTCCCGGAAAAATATAGATCTCTACTGAGAAAAGAATAACGGTGCTGTGGTCTATGTTTGCGTTGGGCACTGCATTCTGAAATAGCTTGAAGTATGGTATTACCCGGTGCCAATTAAATGTTATATTGGGCATTTTTGCTAAAAAATTCATCAAACTTTAGTGAAGGGATGAGACAGACCAGAAGGGGTGAGACAGACCAGAAGGGGTGAGACAGGCATTCGGATGACCCGAGTTCGATTCCAGGTGAGACCCGGGTTCGATTCCAGGCTCTAACCACACTGTCTCCTTGTTCACGCGGATTATAGGAACGTCAAATATGTGGGCCCGTAAATACTTCCGAGAGGTTGGTGGCAAAGGAAGGAGGGTGCGGACCCCTGTGGATGTCACCTCCACTGGGCTCCTGTCTAAATTGAGTGACACTCTCCCGGCCGTCCAAAAAGATACCTTATGCCTTCGGGTAAGTCAGGCGGTATGGGCTGAAGTAGAAGAAGCTTACATGCACTGTCTCTAATATTGCGTTTCCACGTAATATTAATGAGAGCATTAAAATTCCGTTTCTTTTTCGACCCAGACCCTCAGAACTATCGGAAGGTATTTGTGTGAAAAGCCAGGAAGTGCTACTCAATTTAGACCGGAATCCAGTGGGGGCGGCACCCACAATGACCGTACCTTCTTTCTATTACCACCAATCTCTCGGAAGAACTTTAAAAACCCACATATTAAACATTTAAAATTGCGTTTGTACTGGGCATGTATATAGACGTCTACTTTATTTGTATGCTAATTCTGTAAAAGTTTTAAATCCTTCGCCCTTTAGTCGCCTGTTGTCACATAACAACGAAAGTGATGCACCGTTATTCGCTATCCAATTCGTTAGTACCAATACACTCGCAGTTGTAATGTTCCTTACAGACACTGACTTAATGAAACGGGAGTAATGATCCATCCATGGAGTTAGAAAGGAAATAAAACTCCTATAGATGAAATGCTTGAAAATGTCATAAAGCTTTGAGAATTATATCTAGGTGTCGTTAGTGTTAGTGCAGTAGCTGATATTATTATTTGACACGAGAAAAATACAGTAGTATTTGGTACATGTATTATTGATTATTTTTAAATCAAGGGTTCCCTAATTCTGCGCATAATTAACCAGTATTTTCTCATACTTGTACAATAGAGTACGAATATGGAGATAAAAATGAAGTGAAAGGTAAAATAATTTTGAATTCTTAGGAATATTCTTTATTGTTTCAGTTCTACTTGGCGTTGCGCTAATAATTTATTTTTACAAAATTGACAGTTTAAATACATATTTTAGGCCTAGAAATGCATACAGTACCGGACAACTTTTCTTTCCTCATGCCACCAGAATTATTGACTCAAACGATATTAGCGTTTTTTTAATATGAAATTTTAACTCCATGGATCTTTACTTTTACTTTCATGGATCCGTCATTGTAATGATGGTTTCTAAATTCTCCTTGTGGCTTCTCTACCCCACGAGGCCAAAATATATTGTGGAAATTCGATTGTCCAGCCTAATCTTTTTATCTTAGCCCTCAAGAACCCTAAATGTATAACATACACCGCCAAAGGTAAAGCATCCAATGTAAGTAAAATTAAAGTGAATATTATTGATTTTACTTTGACACGATGCCGAGTCGTTATTTGCGGCTGTGACCAGGATGCCCACAATGTGTTTAGCCACAATGTTCCTTTATTTCTGACTTAAAGTACTTACAAATATTTATTTATTTGATAATGGTGAACATGTTTGTTTTTATGGTATTTTCAGTTTTTTTAGGAAACTTACAATATATTAGAATTGCATATTTCATCATTCTAAGAGAGGTACTATTTTCTTTTATATATTCTGAAGACTTCCAATTACGCACAGTGTTAAATTTATCGCAGTCGAATAAAACTATGCTTTGGGAACCAGAGATTTTAAGCATTTTAATTTGATACTTTGTGTCATTTAAGCATACGTAGTCTTTTATTTTGAATTTTGACAATTTTATGGACCATTTCGCACAAAATGTCAGGTTATTTCTTCCTAAATTGTACCAAAATCTAGTCAGCACCAGAGAACCCCACATATGACTGACCTACCACATTTTATGAAATTTGGTTAATTAGTTTTCAGCTAGAGTGGATACATGTGATGTTTGCAGGCCATGTCGCAAAAAAGTAGGTTATTTTTTTTCGAATTGAACCAAAATCTAATCAGCACAAGGGTAATCCACAAGTAACTCATTTATTACATTTTGTGAAATTTAGTCAAATTGTTTTAGAGATGATACATACATCTCACAGACAAACATATACACAAACGTGACGCTAAAAATAGTTTTTCGGCTTCTAGAATGCTGGAAACGTGTAGATCTGTAAAAAACTCGAGTTGCGATTTTCGATACGACTCCAATGCATTAACATGTATTGTAATAAAAATATTGCTTAAATTTTTACACGTTATCGCAGAACATAATATATCAGTAAGAGAGGTACAGCATGTACAATTTTGTCCGATTACATTCATCAACAAACTTGACCTGTAGAACATTAATTTACATCATATATCTACATTTAAAGAAAAATAGTAAAGTTTTAGAGAATCTACAGTCGTTAAAAGTATGCAGACAGGGTATAGAGCAAGGAATCACATCCTACTTAACAGCAAGGAGCTTTGTCACTTCCCTTCTACATTTCAATAAAAAAATAAAAAAATATTTAAATTTATTTCAGAAGACAATAAGAAATGTTAAGAATTTAACACTGAATTACAAAAAATTTTATAGTGAAAGTATGAATACCAAGATGTAAGTTCATCTCTTACCAGTCGCAATTACTCCTTTAAATATTTAAAATAGTTTTTGAACATTTAAAGCAACTCTTTTAAGTATTAATCTCCAAACTTTAAACAACACTTTGGGAATTTATAAAAAATTCCAAAGTTCGTAAATAAGCTACCTCCAACCTCACACTCAATAAATTTTGGCATTCTAGCATCATCAATCGTAGAGGTCATCTCTTAGATTGAAACTTAGAAAGAATTCTGTAGTTCATTAACTCTCCATTTGTAACAAGGAACTCCGCAATAGTTAATGATTCATTACTCACAGTGGTAACGAAAACGGGAAATTCAGATCTGTTTTTTAATGGATCAGAAGTTATATTAATTATTATTATTAATGGATCATCAGTTAATTATTATTATTATTATTAACGGATCAGCAGTTAAGAATTAATTTCGAATTTTTTATTCTTTAAAATCCATAAATTTCAAGCCCCAAATTTTTTGGAGAATATTGTCTAAAATACAAAAAAGCAGAGATTAGGAAACTAAGACTCGTGTGGTATATTCTGTTCACCCTGTGCTAGTTAGAAAATTCAGTTAAATATAAAACAACATAATTTTTAGTCCTAGTAATTTACGTACGTTATTAATGGGCACCCTAATGATCTGACCAATCAAGAGTGAGGAGACCAATGTATTATGTCACCCTTGAAATGGGCCAGAACATTTTGTCATCCATAACTTCACTTGCAAAATAACTTTAGAGGTGTTGGCTTGAATAAATAATCTTTATTTTCGCCAGATTTTATCCCCCTGCCATTCCTTCCACTAAATATCAAAATTCTAAACTTAATGTCATAAAATTTTCAAATACAATAATACTGGTGCAACAACATGTGATAGACGTATAAACACAATAATCATATAATAGTTTCCATATGCAACAATATTGATGAATTAACATATAATAGGCATAGTCACACAACATACCGGTAGGAGACTTTCCAAAAGTGTAAGACTCCAACCTCAGTACAGCGACCAACATCCGTGGACAGAGTTCGTGTATTTTAACAATATTCAATATAAAATTGCTGATAATGGTAGTGCATTTACAAAATATGATATTTACTGAAATTATATAAAACATCTGAAATTGTATAGATCACACTATATTGCTGATTGTTCAATTCAGTCGTTTAATTCAGAAATCGATTTCAAATATTAAGAACCTTATCTTTAAGGATATTCTGTGAGTATAAATTTAACAATTGCAGCAGTCTGACAGCAATATTTTATATCATTGGAACTCACTGGAGCCCACTGATACTACTGATGCAGTTGTAACTTGATTCGAATATTATGGACATATAATGCGCTGACAGTGTGACACCGGGACATTATTCTGAAAACTAAAAATGTGTGTTTAAAGGTGTTTAAAATATGCCAATCAGTCAAAATTTATACGGTAGAAAAGCATACATTATCAGAAGTCTAAACATCCGAGTTATTCAATTATCCGAACTGACCGTAATGAAAACTGATTGACACAACAAATGATCTTTTTTAGAAATTGTTTGGAACAAAAGAAAGGAGAGAGCGGGAAAACCGTATATGCGGATATCACATACCAATGTCATATTCAAGTAACCAACTGAGTTGCCAGCAGTTTGAACTTAGAATCTGCTAGATTTTGGATTCAAGCGATGTCTGGAAAGCGAAAGAGAGTCGTAATTTTGTTATGTGAGAAAGCATAGATTTTGAAAATTAAGAAAAATGATGAAGGAGAACGTACATTATTAATCGAGTATGATGTAGGAAAATCCACCATATCGGAAATGAAAAGAAATGCTGATTCATCTACGAATTTTGCTTTGGCAATGGAAAAAGAATGAGAGAGTTTGGAACTAAAATCAGGAAAATCATCCATCACAGTCACTGTCTCTACGTGTTGATCCTGCAAAACTATATACCACATCTACCAATTACCGTCCCACTAGTACAGTAGGGATAGCTTTTTAATCATCGGACCAATTATTCGAAATTTCGCTTGACCAAATTATATTCTATCCCAACCGTTTTGAATCATCGTCTCTCTAATAAATTCCGTCATTTTATTTCAGTCTTGTCCCGGAAGGCCATGACTCCAATAAATTCAATTCACAAAAATTGCCTGTGTGGTTGGGGGCAAAAATCTACTGGGAACCAAGGTTTAATCCAAGTATCATTAAATAATAAGGTAGCCAATCAAGTAGCGCTCCTACATCGCACTGAGGAGCAACCAATGAAGATACGGATGGCGTATATGGACCTCAAGCGAAATGATGTGGCAACAAGGATAGAATTTAAGATATATTCAGTCAATTGGAGCCCAGAATGTCCAAGAGTATGGTTTATATAAAAAAAATGACAGTCCATAAGCTAGAAAGTGCATTTAATAAGAATGGCTGTCCAATAACGTGGATATTCAGGCAATGAATGCCCAAGAGTGCATTTCATAAGCAGTGATGGTACAGAAGCGATGAGATATAAGAATATGTATTGGTTATGTGGAAATTTGAAATTGTGTTAAAAAAGAGAAAACTGACCTCAAAATGTTAGAAAAAGAAACGGCCAATATTTTAAGCATGATGAGCAACAGACCGACATACAGAGGTCTGTGCCAATCTACGTATATATTATGCGAAATATAAGATTTTGGAATAAATATAAAGGCCTGGTCTCACACGTGCATTATCTCCTACTTAAGCGTTAATTAATAATAATGTAATATTAATCTTAACAACAATATGGGTAAATAAAAAATATTTTATTTTAAAAGTTAAAAATGTGGAATTTAATGTGTAGTGTTGTAATTAATGATTATATTTTTAGGAACTTGTGCAAAGAGGTGATGGTATGTTAAGTGAGGCCACGATATGCAATGTACAAATATACGATTCATGATCACTATTAATTAAGAATAATAATAATTCAACCCAAGGATCCATTTATTATTATAAATGAAATAAACTCCAATGTTAAGTTTCTTTTACCACATATTTAAAATCACAACTTCATCTCTAATAAACTTTTAATAAAATTTTTCGCTTCCAAATCGAACTAATTTATCTTACGAATCTTATTCACCATTAATGCCAGGAAAATTATAAATTATTTCAAATTGTGTGAATCTGCAATTCAAATCTAAAACGATGTATTCTCACGTTTTAATCTGCATCAATCAATGAGGCCGTTGAAGTCGTATTTAAAACACCATACAAAGAGAATCTGACAAATGCAGTTCCTGTTCCTTTGTTCAAGTCTCGTTAAAAGTAAGACACACAGCAGTTATTAATGAAGACCGTTATAAATGTCATTGGTAAATAAGAGATAAACCTTGAGTATTATTATTCTTCAATTGATTCTGAGAAATTTATTCAAATTAATTTTTTCGACGATTTCTTTCAATACTAAACTTTTTTTTTACCTTTTATGCTTGAATAAAGAAAAGAATAATTGAATATTTTAGAATTGTTTAAAATCTGCCAGGGAAGAAACTTGACGGTCTGATCTTACGGACTTCCGTAACTCTGTAGCGGCATCGTTTCAAATCGCGCTCATAGAAGTTTTACTTCAAAAACAGTTGCAACTTAATTTTTAAGAGTGTTAGGTTCCTTGTTATAAATGTACTATCTTATGTACTGCATTGTAAATATATCATGCGATAATAATTTGGACCACCTAATATTATAAATTATTAGAATTTATTACCCGATGTTGTCCGGATCCTAAATAAGCGCCTGCTACTGAATGCAGAAACGTCCTTGATACGCCTTAAACGTGATCCTTTGATACGCACCAAGTGAAAGCAGTTAAGAATAAGAATCAACTGTTCGTTCAGCTAACGAACATTTTCTTCTTAACGGCTGTGAAGGGCACATACTGATCTTGTTCTTTTTGGTCTAAAGAAGGGTCTTATAACGCTATCGGAAAATTTGTTGCATCTGACTTACATTTGCCTGCCTTATTCAAAAAAGTTTTGTAAATCATTGTCTTGCATACAGCAGTTTTATTTTATGCATTTATATGACCTTGTTGATTTTCCAATGGATATATTGTATGTATTTTCTTTTCTACGGAAGGTAAGTATTTTGTATTTTTTTAAAAATACATTTCCTTCCTAGTTTTGCATAATCAGTTAAATATCGAAAGTTTGTGTAAATTATGCCCTTTAAAGCCATTCTAACTACATACAATTTTATTTCCTCAGGGCCGCCCTGGGCAGTCTGCTAGAGAACACTATCAAAACTCTATTAGCACTGCTGCATTTTGCGTAAATATCCTAAAGAGATATCCCTTTACGTATCCTCCTAGTAGACATCCTTCTACTAGGACATCTATGGTACTTTGTGGGACACCCTAACATGGATGTCGCATACTCGCGCAGAAATCAGCAGAGCAAACTTCCAGTTCTTCCTCCCCCCGCATGTCCTCTGCATATTTTCTATCTTCTAACGGCCTAGAGCTAAGGCTCCTCTATATACGAGCTGACTCATTAAGCATATTGAAGCCCACCACAGCTGGAAGCGCAATCCATTAGCATCAGATTTATTCGTATTTTTACTTTAGGACGTATAATTGAAATAATTATGGGTGGTGGTTCGGCACCGAACTGTTCTAATCATTTTGGAAAAAATTTTAGGATATTTCGCTTTCCTAGAAACGAAGAAAGAAGAAAACAATGGCTAATAAATAATTAGATACCCGGTACTGGAGCATACTTGTGCGAGCTACAATATTCTAATTGAAACTTCCTTTTTTATATAAAGTATTTATTTTAAACACTTATTTTATAATTTCTGTAACTATAGTATGGGACCTTATGGGCTTCAATATGATTGATAAGTCAGCCTGTAGTAGAGGAGTTCTACCCAGAGAATTGACGTCATGTCCGAGCATTTCCGGTTTCAGGGAAGATACGTGACGGTCTGATTTTATGGACTTGCGTATCTTCGTAAAAATCCTGTTTCGAATTGTGCCCCTAGAAGATTCACATCTAAAACTAATTCGAATTTTAAGAAAAGTCTCAACAAGGTGATTTCCCTTTGAAGTCGAAGTACCCATGTACAAAATCACACTGATGTTGGTCGTTAAGATTTTTTGTTACATGACCCCCACACACAAACAGACAGACATATTTCTTTAATATTATAGATGACTTTGCTCCACTATACATCATTCAAAATGGCTATTCTCTCCGGGCATCATTCTGTTGTAGCAAATTAGGAGAAAATAAAGCAGGGGTAGCATGTACATGTTTTGTGTCAATGAGTTAATATGACTAAATAACACATCCAGGTACCTTCAGGTGTAATTTGGAGTCAATTGGTGCATGAATTCATGAAGTATGCTCGATTTATTTTTGCTTGCAATGTTTGGAAGGCGGTGTATACCTTTTATACTAATATGTAATTGTAATGGTGGCATTATACTTTTCTTTCGTATGGGTGTGCGTAGGCAAGGGTTGCGGCCTCCGTGCCTTCTACGAGAAATTAAAGAAATTGAAAAGCCTGTCAATTATGTTCAATTATAGAAATAAACATTATTTAGATAAATATCTATACGATTTAATTGTGAATCCCGGAGCATGTATAAATGGTGTATATGGCCACGCCCATTTTTAAAATTTTAAGATTTCTTGGGGCATTCAAATAGTGTTTGTTTGCAATAAATATGAAAAGAGGGGGATGGGATGAATTTGTAATCATTGAGTTTCATTCTTTACTTTCCCTGCAATACATGGTAATGTATAGGGAAAGTATTGGAATCATACCGAAAATCACAACTCGAGTTTTCGACGGATCTACACGTTTCGAGACCTCTAGAATACGAAAAAACCATTTTTAGCGTGACGTCTGTGCGTGTGTCTGTCTGTGTGTCTGTCTGTCTGTCTGTCTGTGTGTCTGTCTGTCTGTGCAGATTTTGTATCCACTGTAACTAAAAAACTAATGGACCGAATTTCACAAAATTTGGTAGGTAAATCACTCGTGGCCGGGGCTGGTGCTGATTACTTTTGGGTACGATTCGGAATAAAAGAACCCGCCTTTTTTTGCGAAATGGCCCGCAAAAGCTTGTATCCACTCTACCTGAAAAACTAATAGACCGAATTTCACAAAACTCGGTAGATGAGTCACGTATAGGTCACTCTGGTGCTGATTAGATTTTGGTACGATTCGGAAAAAAATAACCTGCCTTTTTTTGCAAAACGGCCCGCAAAAATCTTCAAAATCTAAACCAAAGAACTAGGTATTCTCAGATATATCCATTAAATGCCCGTTTAATACGTAATGTTAGACGTAATTGGCATACGAACATTAAAACTCGCTAGGTTTTGAATATTAAATATTAAATTAATAATTTAATCCAAGAGACTGGAATTATAAATTAAATTAAATTAAATTAATAATGTAAATATTCTGATTTATTGAATTTTTGACAAGTTGGCAAGATTTTTGTCAATTTGACGTTGTTGCGTTAATGGAGACATTTTTAAAACATCGACAAGATCGCTAAATTCGTCACATGTGAAGACTCTGACCTATACGGGCCATTATAAAGTATGAATCTGTAGCTCATATGACGTTATTCATTTCAAAGTGACTTAACTCCAAATAGTAGATTATGTTATACAGAGGCCACACGGCCAAGGACAATAACGCACTGCTACAGGATTTTAACTTAAACGCATTTATTGTGCACACTATAATAATACAACAGCTGGTTGTGTCAAGTAAAGATAGACATATGCAAAGCAACCAGTATTGCACGCTCCTGTAATATAACTTTCAGATCAATATTGAATTTCTACCGGACCTGGTGATGTAACTATCATTACTCTAATCGCGGAAAAAACATAAATAACCGGTGTTTCTCAAAATGTATACGAAGAGATCTGAACCTTATCCTAGATAACCTGCAGGTACTCGATCCGCTTGATCTTCGTTATACCAACACTAACATGCACCCGGAGATGAGCCTTCCAACTTCTTCACACTAATCCAGGTACTCGATTCGTAGCAACTTCCTTTCAATCGATCCAAACTCCAATTTTGACTTCACTTGACTTGATCCGAAGTCCAGACGAACGCTCTCAATCGCGATCCGAAACTTAGTCGATCTGTAGGACCGCAGAACGTTACTTGACTGGGCAATTAGTCTGCATAACGGAACCAATCAGGAGTTGTTAGTATAAAGTAAACATAAATTATAACGTAACTGAGGGAAACAACAACCAAAGTTTATATAGACCTCACACAAGGCACAACCAACAAAAAAAAATTGAACGCGTAATACCTCTTAACGGAATTGACCGTGTAAAATTACCTGAACTTGCCCCATTCCTCGGCAGTCAATAGTCAAATATCTATATCTTCTGCCCGCCTACTTCCTATCAGAGAGAGATCTGACTGTCGAACCTTAATATACCAGCTCCGTTTACAGAACAGAGTGATAACCCTACGATGAATATAACTTTCCTCCATTTCTACTCTGAGCAATCAAACCTTACGTCGTTGATTTAAGACCATTCATTTTCTAACGAGACAGTTATTTGGTTTCCTTGATAGATCCAAATCTTAAGAAGTGATCGCATATAATCTTAAGAAGTGATCGCATATATCACTTCTTAAGATTTGGATCTATCAAGGAAACCAAATAACTGTCTCGTTAGAAAATGAATGGAGCAATCAAACCTTACGTTGTTGATTTAAGACCATTCATTTTCTAACGAGACTGTTATTTGGTTTCCTCGATAGATCCAAATCTTAAGAAGTGATCGCATATAATCTTAGGAAGTAATCGCATATATCACTTCTTAAGATTTGGATCTATCAAGGAAACCAAATAACTGTCTCGTTAGAAAATGAATGGAGCAATCAAACCTTACGTCGTTGATTTAAGACCATTCATTTTCTAACGAGTCTGTTATTTGGTTTCCTCTATAGATCCAAATCTTAAGAAGTGATCGCATATAATCTTACGAAGTGATCGTATATATCACTTCTTAAGATTTGGATCTATCAAGGAAACCAAATAACTGTCTCGTTAGAAAATGAATGGTACAATTTGCTGACTGGATACTGCACATTTTTCAAAGAAATTTATGAAAGGAAGATTGTATAACACTAAAACAAAGCATTGAAATATCACCAAACATGTCCACTTTCTATTTTCAATAGTAAGCAGAAAAATTGCTGTCACTGAAACCCAAACGTTGTCTCATTGCAAAATGAATGACGCAATTTGTTAACTGGAAACTGCACATTTATCAAATAAATTTATAAAAAAGGCTATATAACGCTAAAAATAGCATTTAAGTATAATCAAACATGTCCCCTTTCCATTTTCACTATCATGCAGAAAATTTCCTAACATAATTCTTGCGGATTTAATTCGTTCGACTAACGAGAAATGAAACTTTTTATAAGAGTTTTGTATTTTGACACTAGAATTCACCAATAGTCATTTATTTCACGAGATAGTTATTTATTTCACTGGATATAAAGTCATTTATTTTAAGTGCCAATAGTCATTTATTTCATGGGATATCAATTAAATGTCTATAGCATTTGGATGAGGATTTTGCAAGTTTGCAAAACACTGTGCCCTATATTAAGTTCGTTAAGAAAATAGGAAAAATTATGTTCTGCCCATACCAGATATTTATGTTATTATTTTCAGACAATATCGTCTCTTATTAATTAATAGTACAGCCATGTATCAAACATATCAAATTTTTTTCCTTTCCAGATAACGAAAGCATAATATATCATCAGCACTAATGGTCTTTCTAGCTGGAAGTTTCAGTTGTTTCTTTTAGGAAAAGTTTCATTGATTTCTTTTTTCAGCAGCAAATAGTTTCATAAAGGAACCTTCTACTGTGATGCAGGTTTTAAGTACTTTTTTTGACTCATTCTAATATCTCGTGCTCTCTCTCTGTCCGTACTTATAACTAATAATGCAATTAGCAAATATTTTGATATTAATAACGGAAATTAAGATAGTTGTCTTGAGAAAAAGTTACCTCAATTTCTGATTAATAATGGTATTTTCTTCATTACACGGGGTAAAAGAACAATAACATAAAAGATAGTTTACATCCTCATTAATTCTGCATTTAGGAAAAATAAGAAAATAAATTGCGGGTTTTCAATCAACAAAAACAACTGCAACGTATGAGGTGTGGCAGACGTTCAGGAGAAACAAACCAAAACTGCATTTTTGCATCCAACTCCTACTGGTTCTACTACTGCGGTGCAGGAAAAATTCAACCATGTCAAATATTAGAGAGTCAATGTAATTATAAACTATCAAATTATCATTTATATATGCTATTTAATTGCAGCTCGTATGAAAGAAAACTAATCTAATCTTTCCGCATAAAGTGGGGGTTAAGTTTCTTTCTGGTAGACAAAGGCACTCTACTATTGTTTTTCCATTGCAGATAAAAGCATCCATAGACTAATTTCGCGCTTTTTATGCGCTTGTCATCGCAGAATAACTAATACCAGTAGTAGCATTAAGGAAACTTACTACATGTCATAATTTTACGAAAGTTCGGTTTAATAACGAATTTGGGGAATGTCTCTTTATTAAGTACAAATTTATGTAAGTATGAAGGTGTTTGTTGCAGCCAGAACTCACTCTTCTGAAATGTGAATCCGGATGCAGAGTAGAACTGAAATGGTCGGTCTTTATTGAAATTCGCTAAATTGTGGCATATAGGAATTACTCTTGCTGCAATTTCATATATCAACTATTCCTCATTGACGAGCGCATAATAAACACAAAACCCTTTCATCTGCAATGGCGGCGCGATTCGAACTTTGAATAAGCAGCCTTCTGTTAATCTAACATTCACCCTGGTTGACGGTGCCTAAACCTTTACATAAGGTCAGATTGTTTTGCAGCATTTTCAATCTCATCGTAGTATCATCATTTGTACGAATTCAGTAATTCGAATCACTATTTCTAAATTTAATTATCTCTCAATAACTGATTTTTTCCTGTATCAGACGCTGTATCAGACATGAAATGGTAAACTGAGTTGGAAAATTGTAACTCATACAAAGACACACAAATATCGCACAAAGACAATTAGTTACATAAGAATCAGTGCACATATACATTCGCAATATATATATATATATATATATATATATTATAAGTGGGTATCCGTCCACTGACAGTTTTATATTCCAATTAAATTCCTTGTATCATAATTTAAGTATAACTCATCAGTATAAGTAAGACTAAGCAACTCATTTCGTTCGACCCCGGGCATGAATATGTCAGTTGTAAGTATGTCCCGCGACTTAACAAGCCATTTTCTGTCCGTTCTCCTATAAATAAGAAGTATTTTTCAGATAATAAGCCCGGAACATTAGAATAATAATAATAGATTTTTAATTATGTAGTGTGAAAATGAAATTTTGTCAAATTTTCGTACCAATTCATTCTTCAGCAACCGAATTCTTGAGCAACCGAAAATATCGCGGTGTTTTAATTTCAACAATATCGAAAATATCCAAGAACGTTCTTTCTACCAATTATTGAATGGAATAAGTAAAATAATATTCCGATTTTTACCAATTTTACAAAAATCGGGAATAATTGCGTGAGGCAGAACAATTCAAAATACCACATCGACGAAAGTTATCATGAGCCGATATTTCAAATTGGTTCTTCTCAAAAATGCATTACTTTACTCTCGATGGAAGACAAAAAATATCCTTCTAACTTTATTTAGTGATTTTTGGAAATTAAATTGCAAATTGAAGATATACGAATTCGTGAAGAAGACAATTCGAGCAGAGGTAGAGGGAGGAAACAACTTTCATTTCTGTGTGTGGAAAAATTATGTATACTTGAATTCCCATAGAAAAGATGATTGTGGCGCGAAGATAGGTGGTGCTGTACATGTGTCACAATAATTGCTCCTCGGCAGTCAAAACCGAAACAGCATAGAAATATAAATGTGTAATTTTATGTTTGTCCTCAATGTATAATGACAACGGAGTCTCTAAAAGGAAGTAATTAAGACCTACCTGTATCACTCAATGTAATTTGTCAATCATAAAGAGAACAAGAAGTAATCAATCATACGAGAAGGGATACCAATTTACTAAATCGAGAAGAATGCCAATTTACTTAATCAAGACTGCAATATCAAGAAAGGAATCTTTTTACTAAACCCCCGAAAAAATTGTCCAACTGTGCATGCGTCGGTGCTAAAAAAGTGTCAATTTCTCATGTTAGCAGTAATTGAAGTCGATTGTCACAGAAACAATATAATTACCGTTAATGTAACATGTGATGTATTTACTTCTGGAGTTTTATTTATACAGAAATACATTAAATACGGAATGATTATAGGCGATTTATTTTGTGCATTTTGTTAATTTATATTGTAAAACTTATTGTTAAAGAAGGGTACTCTGGTTGCAGACACCGCAGCAGTGCATATTTTGCTCACATAGCTGCCGATTATTCGAGGAGTAAGTGGGCTACTCTGCAGTAGAGATCTATGCGCCCACTTCGGCGGCGAGTACTATTAGTTTATATAAACCGTAATTTAGTTTTTTAGTTAACGCACAAATCTCGTAGCAATATAGAGTTAATGTAATTAGTTTTTTAGGTATGTTGAATTCATTCAAAAAGACGTATTACTAAAAAATGACCGCAATAAAAATGTGACCCTCGTTCCGGGCATTGTATTTAGAATTTTTAATTCTTCTACAGTATTAAAAATTCTGCATTTAGAATTTTTAATTCATGTACAGTATTAAAAATTCTGTATTTAGAATTTTTAATTCTTGTTCAGTATTAAAAATTCTGTATTTAGAATTTTTAATTCTTGTTCAGTATTAAAAATTCTGTATTTAGAATTTTTAATTCTTGTATGCTTTAAACAACCTGCGCAAGTAAAAAATAGTGTGCATAAAAGTGGTTATTCCATTTAAGCATTTCCATGTATACATTTGTCATTTAGTAAATAATTAGTCTATGTTGAGAGAACTGTTATAGAATAATTAGACTAATTTGCATAATTGTTTTATCTTAGAGTACATAAAAAATTGAAATGTCTTACTTAAACACTAATTGCATTTTCTTCGAAAGTGTACGTAGATAAAGAAACTTGAATTCTAAATGAAGGTTATTTGCTTTACTTGAAGTATTTTAAATCAATGACAGATCAAACTGTATTGTTTCCTTGTAAGTGAATAATAAAATTATGTTGACAAGCAATTTTTCAATTAAAATTTCAAAAATATATCTCCTCTGCTGAAAACACCGACTATTTTTTTTTCATTTTTTCGTAAGAAATAACATACATTTGAACGTCGTACATTTGTTTCAATCTTTTAGAAGCAATTCTTTATTAAGCTAATTGGTTTTTGGAAGTGTACTTAAATTTAAAGTAATTTTTTCTTTGTTTACAATCAACCATGTAAACTGAATTAAGGTTTGTTAAGAAGCTCGGTTCAGGGTGAACTATATTGAACTTAAATATTACGATACCTCCTCCCAGATGAGATGCCTTGGAATCCAGCATTTGATCTGTCACAGATCCTGGTGAAAAGGTCAATATAACACAGTTCGTAAGGATGCACGATTTATTGGAGAGACATCGCTGAATTCTGGATACCATCGCGGATAATCACGGATTCGGTGATCACACTTTGCTACACTCTCCTTCTCCCAATTGTCGGTTTGGCCCAGTGATTCCTTGATATCTAGGATCTACGCGCATGCCGATGCCAGTTAAGTCGCATCCCGCATGAACTTTACGGTGGCATTCCTCACACATACCGTACCGATGACGGTTGAAGCACTCAGCTAACGGGTGACGCGTGCTGCATAGAGGCCCAAGGTTGGAACCCCGCAACACTCCGCTATGTCGACTCTGTCATGAGGTGAGATCAACACTGCTGACGAGTACCGTTTTTGCAGTACGCATAGTTGTCACAGTTTAAATGTAGCATAAGGGTCTAAAGGGTAGTCCACACTACCCTGTCTATTTTCAGAGCTGTGTGGTAATGCGTATCAAAAGTGGCTAAATCCTCGCCATTCCTATAACCGCCACGGCCCGATGAATGCAACTCTCGATCTGGCTCTGCCCTAGCTCGATTTTGCTTAGCACGGCCATAAACTTGGCTGGCTGAACGTTTGCTCCGGATTACGAGCTACACTTGAGTGTACATGGTCGCAACGGGTAAAAAAAGGCATTGATTCCGTGCTGTATGCATCTGGCTGCAGCGAACACAGTGCCTAAACACTGCATCAAAATGCATATCAGATCGGGCTTCAAGAATAAGTGCACATACACTTGAAGACCTACTCTCACAAGATTAGAATTGAGTCTGATTTTACATTTCAAAGTCGAGTCCCTTCAGATTTTGACAAGAGAAGAATAAAAAAATTGGGGTGGAAGTCACCTGGTCTTCTCATTCAATTTTTCACTTCTGTGCGAGGAAAGAGAGGTTCTAATTTCGATTAATTTTACTATCCTGCAAAGTGACTCTCATTTCTTACTAGCCGCATTCGGCGACCAGCCTGTTCGCTACCCTTGAAAATTCTGACCGTGACAAACTCGCTGGCGCCATAACCCCGTGGAGTTAACCAAGTTTTTTTTAGTTTAATGACGTTAAAACCATAATTCAATCACTTAAATTTTTAATTACCATATGCTAAGCTCTTAATTCCATCATTTAAAATATAACGAAATTTTCTAATAAATATAATAATTTCATATAAATATAATAATTTCACTCTGTATTCTGTTACCACCATCCGATGTATACAATATATCCCCACAATTAAATCCACCATAATTCAATCATTTAAATTTTATAATGACCATATGCTAAGCTCTTAATTCCATCATTTAAAATATCATGTAATTTTCTAAACCGATGCACATTCTCCATAACTTTCAATTCCTTAATAGCTCAATTCCACACAAGCTCTAAATTCCATCATGTAAAATATAACATAATTTTCTAACCCGATCCACAATCTCCATGACTTTCTTTTTATTTATTTTTTCTCCATGGAAGCACCGTGCATCTGCGCTCGCAGTGCGTCTGCGTGGGCATGTGGGTGAAAACTCCTTTAGCGGTTTCGCCGAGAAATTGAAATTCGGAAATTCCTAAAATCCGGATCCTGCAGCTATTTTTATTGTTTCTTGACCAGATTGAACTTGTAAGAATGCCTGATGTTAAAATCCGAATCCTGCAGCTATTTTTATTATTTCTTGATCAGATTGGACTTGTAAGAATGCCTGATGTTTGAGCTTTCTAAAAACGTAAATTATTAATCGAAATTGTCGGTACTTTTCCCGACGTGAGGATTTAAAAACGAAAGTTCGTTTTTTTGAACCGAAAGTGACTTTTGTTTTAAAATCTTTAAACAATATTAGAATTTGTTCCTGAGATTTGAAATTGCTATATTTTTACTCGCAATTGTCCGCTCTTCCCGGCCGTGCGATTTGTTTTTTTCTATGACGTCTGAATGGAGGAAAAAGGGGAAAAAACGGTCGAATTCGCATAAAACATTAATTAACAAAAAAAAATAATTCAAAATTAAAAAATCGGTTTTCACCTGTCACCGTCACCCCCCCCCCCCCGAGTCTCCCATTGCCAAATTTCGTAGCTCTGCAACCCGCGGTCGCTGAGCCTATAGTGTATAAGACAGACACACAGACATTGCCTTTTATAATATAGAAGATGTGTCCCAATTGAATTTGGTGACCGGAGGGGTTCCCGCAGCCGGGAGGTCTTGGACCGGGCCTCGATGTGAACAACACCTGACAGGGGCTATAAATTTATAGAGATTTGCAGTTTTACAATTTGACATTTGTTACAAGCTCGCTTTTATGAACATATACAAGCACTGTCATGTGTCATTCAAACCATGCCGCCACATTGTCCCATAATGTCTGTGAGGAGGCATTGCTATAGAACATATACCATACACATTACTTACATTGAGTAATTGCTACTACCGCCCCCATTGATTCCAGGGGCTAACCCGGGACATGAAACATATTTGCAGAGCAAATAATAGGCTATGCTTCATAACAGCAGTTATCACTGTGCAATAAGTTAGGATAATTCATAAGAATCAGTTTAACCACAGGAAAACATAATGGATCCATTGTAAAACAACAATATTTAGTTTTGAATATTGGCGAATATGAGTTTTCACGTAATTAATATGGCGAGAATGAGTTCTGCACCTAATTGATGGGAATTTTGTACTTAATTTGTGACTAATGTGACTTTTGCATATAACTGATAAGGGGTATATGAGTTTCGCACCTAATTAAAGCGTGAAATGTGAGTTTCGCACCCAATTTATGTTTAAACGTTAGATTTTTAACCAGAAATACTCAAAATGTAACATTTTAAACAGTACATAAAAATTGTTTATCTTGTTGAATAAACTTGGAAAAAAAAGTTTTCTTTTGAAATTCTGTAAATGATAATCCTCTCCGTATTTGGCGGCTAAGGGAATCTTTATCTTGGATTTTCCCTATCATTTGATAGTGTACAAAAAAAAATCCATTCTTTAAAATAACGCAAGCGTTAATAAAATTTTTAAAATGTTGAATAAGCACAGCAAAAATAAACTTACGTTTAATCATACTCAACCACACTGTGTAACAAAGACTTTATAAAATAGAAAAACAAGCGCACAGCTGATGAGTATGATATAAAATATTTCTATTGACCGAATGAAGAATATAAATTTTACAGAAAGATTCACAGTAGAGAATTTGAGTTTTGCTATTAAGACAGATATTGAATACTAAATAAATATCAAAGCATGTCACTGGATTATTTTAACGCCATATGAATCACAGTTTTGACAAAATGAACATCAATAATTGATAAAAATCTCTTTTCAACCAAAAACGGAGAATGAGTTTTGCAATTTAACCTCTTATAAATTCAGTGTTCACATATAACCCATAAAATGAGTCAAATGAAAACTGATTGGGTGGGATTCAATCTGCTATAGAACTGTAAATATGCACTTTAAACTCTAAAATCAAAGACAACCAAATAAGTTGTTAAAAAGACATTTATTGAAATCGCCTTCTTACGACGTACACAATCACATAGCTACAGCTCTTTCGGACATTATCATGTCCGAAATCATCTTTCATCAGTGGAGAAGTAAAATAAAGTGCGAACAGGTGCCTATATACAGGTCATAGCCGCCAGGCAAAATTTACATATATCAACTACATACAAAATTACATACATTAATTTATATATATTTACTCCTTTAATAAACATTGAGTTAAAATAAATAATCATAAAAATGCATATTACAATAAGAAATACACTCTATAACAAAAAACTCCGCGCACCAAGGAGTTGTCCGATTGTGATAAAAATTGGTGGATGTGAAGAACATACATAAAGAAACGATTAAAATTTTAGAGCAATTTAATGATTTAGAGTTTGACCATTTACAAAAGGAGGAAGTCAGTAAGGCCTTGGTCCACCTCTGGCCTGGATGCAAGTTGTCACACGGCGTGGCATAGACTGATAAATTTCACAGATGGTGTCCTGCAGAATGTCTTGCCAAATTGTCTCCAACTGTCGGGCTAAATCGTCAACATTTCGGGATGGTTGCAATTGCCTTCACATAACGCCCCAATTGTGCTCTATGGGAGAGAGATCAGGGGACCTAGCTGGCCAACTAAGTGTTGAGCAAGCTTGAAGACAATTCATAGCAACACGTGTCGTGTGTAGTCGGGCATTATCTTGTTGAAAAGTAATTCCAGGATGTCGCAAAAGGAACGGTAACACAACCGGTCGTAGAATGTTGTCTACGTACCGATGTGCTGTCAGTGTGCCAGAAATAACTACCAAAGGGATCCGGCTATCAAAAGAAATGGCACTCCAGACCATAACGCCTTATTGTGGGCATGTATGGCTTGCGATAGTAAGGGCAGGATTCCCACACTGCCCTGGACGTCTCCAGATACGTCTGTGGTTGTCGTCCGGATACGTTGGAAACGGGCCTCGTCACTAAAGACTAAATGTCTTTGTACACGAAATTTCATTACAATCGGATAACTCCCTCTTGGTGCGTCGATTTTTGTGTTATAGAGTTTAGTTTAATAGCCAATATGAATGTCGACAAAATTGAAAAGCAACTGCTATTGAATTTTTAGAAAATCATGTAAAGGCTTGACCCGCAGAGAGGCATTGTGGTCGTAGTTTGACCGCTCTGGTGATTTTAATATTTCATGATTACTTGAAATTGTTTATTATTATATTTTTCTAATTAATATATATATATATATATATATATATTATATATATATATATATATATATATATTATATATATATATATATATATATATATATTCATGCTGTAATTTACTTGTTTTGAAAATAAAAATTTGCATTTTCTATTTAATTTTCCCAAACTGATCACTAGAGTTTTGTTTTTTTTAGTTTAAACCACCCATGCAATATAATGCAGGAAACAAGTTGAAGATTTGAACAAAATATATTGTAACAAGAAAGAAAACAAAGCCCGTATTGAGAAAATGACCCAATTATGATTTTAGAACTATATAAAATTAATTTTTATATTTGAGAATCTTAATACCAAAGAATATGTAAGTTCTTAGAATTTGAAGATAATATTAAACACATTTAAATGCAGGAAAAGAAATGAATCAAAGTAACAGATTTAAATCTCGAAAATGTGTTATAACCTAATAATGCAGGAGCGAAGTTCAAATAACAATGCATGCCAGTGCCCACGGTTTGATTATTAACTCTTTAAAAATTGCATTACTTGTTATTTGTAAGAAGCTAGTCAGCAAGCGAAGTTTAAAAAAGGACGTTCTTCCCTGCTACAGTTCGTTTTAATAATTTGGATTGCGATTCTGCAAATTTGCTTGCAATTTCACGTATGTATGCAAAGTTCCATAGTTTTTTGAGTAAATGGAATAACAAAATTCAGACAAATATTGATTTTGAATCATTAGAAATAGGGAATGGATTTTTTGCTTCGCCCTTCTATAATTAATAGTTTTAATTAACAATTTGCTAATAAATTTTATTAATTTGCTTCAAGAATTCTCTTTTATCGCCGAAATTCAATGGAATCAGTAGACAAGATTTAATGAGAAAACCGGTCTCTACCTTAACAACTTAATAAAATGACTTAAATATTACCTTCCTTATATATATAGAGAGAGAAATATGTATAAGGAAAGTATTGTGACGGGGTCGAAAATTTTAATTCGAGTTTTCGACAGGAGAGTACGTTTCAAGCATCCTTGATCACATTTTTTAAGTAATGCCTGTGTGTGTGTCAGTGCGTCTGTGAAGACGATATCTTACGAACAAATGAAGCGATTCGAATGAAATTTCATACAAAAATTGCAATCTGTGAATACTGGAATCTTATTGTTTTCAAACATAATCGAATGTTCAGAACCCCCCTAAATTTTCGAATGAAATTTTGAAAAAAATCATAAAGAAATAAAAAGCTTTAATAAAGTTACGCAAATAGACATTTCGTATGTAATATTTCCTTAGAAAACGATTGACATAAATTTTAGAACGATAGCATGAACCGTTTTAGAGATATTGCACATTTTTTAAAAAAATTTATCAAAAAATCCCGTAAAGTAAAAAAAAAATAGTAAGTGTTGAGAAACATGCTCACTTTTCATATGTAACACCATGCGATAAATTTGATGACATCATTCTCGTGGATCTAGCTCGTTCCATTCATGAGAAAAGAGTCTTTGAGTAATGCTTTTTTATTTGAACGCCAATAGTCATTTATCTGTTATAAGAATAAATTATTTCTCTGTCCATAACGCTTGGCAGGATTTTGGTGACGAATTTGGCGGAATGTTGGCAACTTAACGGCATTTTTAAATGTTGCCAAATTAACGAAAATTTCGCCAAATGGATAAAAATGACGCTAAATCAATGAACATGACGACTAATTGATGAAAATTCAATATCTTGGAAAGACTATATGTATCTACTATAAGAATTACCTATTTTTTTTACTGTAAAAGTAGTAAATTAATTACATTATGTAGGGAAAGTCATGTGCTGCTCACATCAGATTTTTTTATATTGCTCGCATATCAGAATTTCTTTTTGAATAGTAGTCTATTTAATCACGCAATAAACTATTACCTGAAACTCAAACAACCAACACAGATTTTAACTTCACCAGACTTCAAACAAGAAGGATAATGATATTGACTTAACCAAGACAGCTATAAAGTCTGGGTTATTAAAGGTTATTTTAGATTATTAGTTGACGGCAAAGTAATATAGCTTGTCAATGGTGGTAAAAAATATTCCTTTCTGTACTGGAAGTAGAATAAAAAACAAAATGCTTGAAAAAGCGTCAGGAACTTTTATCACTAAAATAAAAATTTTATTTGATGTAAAAAAAAAAAACACGATTAAACATAGTTTGCTTTTCTTTTGAAGATCAGTTCTCCTTGTTTTGACAGTTAGAACTATTAGACAATATATTTTTCTTCTGGTAAATGTACAAAATAAAAAAATTTAATCTAAATTATTTAAGATAAAATTAATCTGGAAGATAGTTTGGCAAAATTAAATTTGGATTTAGATAACGCTAATAAGCATAAACTCGCAGACGTTAAGTTGAAAATGGCTGATTCATATTAGTAAATTCAAATCATATAAATCTTGCCATTATATGATTTCGAAATGTGTTTCCGGCATTATTGAATAAGAATTAACCATTTCACTAATGACGTTTGTGAGTCCGTATGTTTTTAGTACGATATTTCTCTAACAAACCGAGCATTTCGGACTATATTTGGTAGAATGATATCAGTTTGTAAACTTCACAAACTTATCAGTTTTGGGGTTGAGCGAATCGCGGAAAGTAATTAGCCTATTATTATGTAAAGTTGTCAGCGCCAAATGAGGGTGTAAACAGATGAAATAGTTTCACAATTTTACATAATGATTAAATTGATATCGCATTGTTTTGAATTGAATCTACCTACATCCTTAATTCCCTTCCACAATTTTGTATAATATTGATTTTGGATAATGTTAAGATTTATATAGTATTGATTTGGAATTAAATATACTTTTACTATCAATTTGGTTCAATTTTGTGCGTGATTTAGTGAGTTATCTAGTTTATTTTTTACTTTTAATTGTTTTACTGTTGTGGAGGGGAGGACATTAAGAAACTTATTTAATCTCTTAATTTATTTCTCGCTTTTCAGTTTTCATATTTTTACTTTTCCTGCAATACATACTAATATATAGGGAAAGTATTGGAATCATGCCGAAAATCACAACTCGAGTTTTCGACGGATCTACACGTTTTGGGACATCCAGAATACAAGAAAACTATTTTTAGCGTGACCTACCTCTCTCTCTCTCTCTCTCTCTCTCTCTATGTGTGTGTGTGTGTCTGTCTGTCTGTGCAATGTATGTATCCACTCTAACTCAAAAACTAATGGACTGAATTTCATAAAATTTAGTAGAGTAAAATCAGCACCAGGGTTACTTGTATGTGACCCTGGTTCTGATTAGTTTTAGGCACCATTCGGAAAAACAGAACCTATCTTTATTTGCGAATTGTCCCGTAAACATTTCTTGTATCCACTCTAACTAAAATACTAGTTGACCAAATTTTATAAAATTTGGTGATAAGTTACTTGTGGGATAATTTGGTGCTGATTAGATTTTCCCAGGTAGCACAAATACGTAATTCTTACGTATCAAGCAATACGTAATCTTTACGTGTCAGGCCATACGTAATTATTACGCAAAAATGGTACGTTAGAATACGGTATACCAACCGTTATAAAAAAGGTTATTATTACGTATCCTTATACATTATTATTACGTATCCTTATACGTTAATATTACGTATATTCACATACGTTATTATTACGTATATGCACATACGTGTTTATTACGTATCCATATACGTTATTATTACGTATATCCACATACGTTATTATTACGTATACCCACATACATTATTATTACGTATCTACATACGTGTATATTACGTATCCACATACGTTATTATTATGTATATCCACATGTGTTATTATTACGTATCCAGATACATGTTAATTACGTATCACATACGTGTATATTACGTATATCCACATACGTTATTATTACGTATCCAGATACATGTTTATTACATATCATATACGTGTATATTACGTATATTCACATACGTGTTTCTTACGTATATCCACATACATGTTTATAACGTGTTCCCATATGTATTTATGCGTTCCCATACGCATTTATAATGTATTCCCATACATATTTATATTGTGTTTCTACATGTATTTATTACATGTTTATATTGTGTTTCTACACGTATTTATTACGTGTTTATATTGTGTTTCTACACGTATTTATTACGTGTTTATATACATATTTATCACACATTGGACAACTCTACAGAATAGTGCATGTTGCAGACATGATATTTACAAAGTTTTATGCATCTTTGTAAAACAAACATATTGAGTCAGGTGAATATATTTTTATAATAGATGTCAAATTTTCAGATTGTGTTGATTTCAATAATGTACTTGAATTTATAAATTTGAAATCAACACAATCTGAAACAGTATCTTTAAAATTTAAAATACATTCATCTAAATCATATTTTTACAAAGATACGATATATCAAATGTGTCATATATGCAAAATTCACAATACTATAGAATCACTCTGTTCATATGTAATAAAATTTTTATTTTAATTTATATTATATATTGTTAATACAATAATTTTAATGCAAAAATGTTTTTTTCCTTTATTTTCAGTTTATATTTAAATATATTTTTAATTCTAATTATTTCTAAATATTGCAAAAATTATAATCTACTACATTATGAAATATAATTTTAAATCTAAAAGATAAGCTATTTTAAATTGAAAATAACTTAAAAATACAGAATAAAATTTTGGGATATATTAAAACACATAATACTTAAAACATTTTTGCAATTTTTAAAGAGTTAATTTTTTAAAAGTAAACTTCAATACTAAAAATATATAAAAAAAACAATATTAATAATATTGTAATTAAGTTTATAGGCTATTTTAAATTACAATTATAGGCTATTTTAAATTTTAATTTAGCATGCTAAAACTACACATCTCTGATCAATGGTGGTATCATGCAACTGTGATGATTTTTAAGAGTGAAAACAGTGAGTAAGGGCACAGAGCCCAAGTAGAACATGTTTCTAGATACACAGAACACAAACTGTTTCACAATTATTTCTAAAAATTGCAAAAATTATAATCTACTACATTATGAAATATAATATTGTGTTTAATGTTTTTAAAAAAATTCCCAGAATTGTGTTTTTATTTCTTGTACGTATCATGTTTATTTTCTTTTAAGTATAAGGTTTTTTTAACTTCTTCCAGGTATTTTTTTTTATTTTCTTAAAAGTATCAAATTATTTTAATTTAGTATTGTGTTTTTTAACATTTCACCCCAGTATCAACTTTTTTTTAAAATTTGTCCTTAAGTAGCATATTATTTTAAAATTTCTTCCTAGTATATATTTTTTTTTAATTCTTCCAAATCATGTATTTAAAAAAATTATACCGAAATATCGTTTTTTAAATATTTATAAATGAGACTTACTATTTAACCCAGAGAGCTTAAATTAGTGTTATTTTCTTTTGCTTTTAATGAGTCTTAATTTGATATATAACATGACTATGCTATTTCAAATTTGAATTTTTTGAAAAGCTTCAAAAATTTTTTTTTTAAATCTCAAAAACACCCCTTTTAATTTTTTTGAAAAAAAAATATATGCTTTATGGACTACTTGTATGCCAAGTTTCATAATGGGAAGCCAATGGGTTCCTATGAAAATTATTTTTTTTTTGTATTAAACTATAAGTGAAATTAGCTAAATTACAAAAAATTTAATTTCCATAGGAACCCCTTAACGACCGACTATGAAATTTGGCACACAAATAGTCCCTTAATGTCTTTAATAAAAGTAAATAACTGAAAATCTAAAAGCCCCCAAAATCTGAAATTTTACAGTTTTTGTAAACTTTACTGGTACTATCACTGTACCAAAAATGATCGATTTCTGAGGTATCAAGGTTCAAACCATTAATTGATTTGACACGGAATAACATATACTTAGTACATAACTCATTAACCAGTTGTTTCAAACATTCAGCCCACATATGTTCTTTTCAATTTTAACAATTTGCTACACACTTAATATTTCACATATGTCACTCAAAATTTAATTTTGTATTTATAATCAGTTACAAAACGTTACTTTTCAAGAACTTTTAAAATAAGTACTTCTCCAAACAAGTGAAGACAATTTCATCTCTTCCTTGCTCAAGAGTACAAACTCTCCCAGTTGCAGTATCAGGCTCTACTTTTTGCGAAATGGTCTCACCTAGCTCATTCAAATATTCAATACGTCACTTGGTTGAGGATAAAAGAAAGAAGAAGGTCCTTTAGGATGTAGGAAGCTAACTATATAGCCGCTCGTCTTTTCAAGAATACATGCAAGCTACCAAGATCCTTTACAGAGTATAGTGACAAATCCAGATTCAATTTTTGCTTAATTAGTTGGTGTAATATAGTCTAATGCTGTCACACGTTCAGTAAATTGGTGTTCACTACAGTAATTATGCTTAACATGAAGTATATTTTCAGAAATTGGGTAGAAAGAATGAAGTTTTTGAGTACCCATGATTGCCTTAAAGTCATTCAACTGTGGCGACAGTATTTCTTTAACTTCTTCATACTCATCAACTGTGCTGTACTCAAAAACTTCATTCTTTTTACCCAATTTCTGAAAATTGGCTTCTTGTTAAGCATTATTACTGTAGTGAACACCGGTTTACTGAACGTGTGACAGCATTCGACTATATTACACAAACTAATTTAGTAAAAATTGAATCTGGATTTGGCACTATATAGTCTATAAAGGATCTTTGTGGCTTGCATGTATTCTTGAGAAGAATAATGTTACGAGCGACTATAAAGTAAGCTTCCTACATCCTAAAGGACCTTCTTTCTTTTATCCTCAACCAAGTGACGTATTGAATATTTGAATGTGCTAGGTGAGACCATTTCGCAAAAAGTAGAGCCTGATACTGCAACTGGGAGAGTTTGTACTCTTGAGCAAGGAAGAAATGAAATTATCTTCACTCAGTTTGGAGAAGAACTTATTTTAAAAGTTCTTGAACGTTTTGTAATTATAATTGTAAATATAAAATTATATTGAGTGGCATGTGAAATATCAGGGTGGCCACTCTTCAGACACATTGAAATTATTCCCCGACTTTTCCAGGTGAATTGAAAAGAAATTCCAGACCAGTAATTTTAACATAAAATGCGTGCACATCCCTATTTAGTTACAAATTTGATTAAAGAATCTTAACAATTACTCCACTATTAAAAAAAAAGTTATATTAAATCAGGAGAAAAAAATACACATTTTTTGTTTTTACAAATAAATTTTGACATTTTTAATAAAAAATACATGTAAATGCAGCAAAATTGAACTACTGAAATATTTAAAAGAATTTAATGTTTTTTTTCCCTGAAGAAATAAAAAGAAATAGTCTAAACTGATGTCCTTAAATATGGGCATTGCAAATTGTTCACAATGACAGACATTAAAGATATGCAAAAACTACACTGTAACAAGCTACAGCCATTGAATAATTAATGTCAATTCAGCAATGTCAAAAGAATGTCATTAAAATAGAAAAAATATTGTAAAATGTATATAATATTCTTGGCAACAGTTGTCCAAAATGGAGCACAAACTCTGCATTTTTGTTTTTATACGGAATCAAATGGACACATGGCAGCCTTTATTTAGAAGTTACGAGTACAGCATAATACTTGGCGAAATTTTTCGAAAATGGCATACAAACTGGGCAGTCCTGTTTTTATAAGGACAACTAGTATTTAAAAAAAAAAAAAAAAAAAACAGAATTTTCACAAAATTCCCTGACTTTTCCCGGTTGAGTGGCCATCCTGAATATTAAGTGTGTAGCAAATTGTAAAAATTGAGAACATATGTGGGCTGAATGTATGAAAAAACTGGCTAATGAGTTATGTACTAAATGTATGTCATTTTGTGTCAAATCACTTAATGGTTTGAACCTTGATATCTAAAAAATTGATCATTTTTGGTACAGTGATAGTACCAGTAAAGTTTAAAAACACCGTAAAATTTCATATTTTTTGCGCTTTTAGATTTTCAGTTATTCACTTTTTAAAAAAAGCCAAATCTGGTAAAGTTTTGAAATCTTTAAACAGTGGTAGATCAAAAACTATTTGACCAAGAGAGTTCAAATTAGTGCAGTCTTTTGTTTTCGATGGACCTTAATTTGACATACAACATGATTATGGTATTTAACTCATTTTTAAAATTGGAGTTTCTAAAATAATTACAAACTAAAAGAGAAATTGTTTTTAGAGAATAGCATAGTCATATCAAATTAAGACCCATTAAAAGAAAAAAAAAATGACACCAATTTGAGATCTCTAGGTCAAATACTTTTTTTTTTGCCAAATTTCGCTTTTAAGAAAGTCAATAACTGAAAACTAAGAGCCCAAAAAATCTAATATTTACAGTTTTTGTCAGCTTCACTGGTACTACTATTGTACCAAAAATTATCATTTTCCATGATGTCAAGGTTCAGATCATTGGTTGATTTGACACGGAATGACCCTTGGATGAATATTCAATTTGGCAGTATTTTAATTTCTTAAGTTTTACACCATATGAAATATTGTTTAAAAACAAACTAATTATTCTTTGTAATCAAAGTTAGAGGTAAGTTACGGTACAGGAAAATTAAGCGTTCTGCATTTTCAGGTTGCAGCCTATTACCATCTTTAAGTTTAAAATCTAAGTTAAGTTTAAAATTTAAGTTATACCATCTTTAAGTTTAAAATACATAAAAACATGTAAAAGAATAATTTCTGATTTTACAATATTTGAAATAAACATGCATGCATGACAACAAATGCAATCTCGGACCACGTTTTCATTTAATCTCCGCTTAGATAGTATTAAATGCGAGCATGGATGCACATACCACGATGCTGAAAACATGCACTTTTCCCGTTTGCTTTTAAAGCAATATGTGCATACATACAACAAAGCTAGGAAGATATATAAAATAAAATAAAAGTTAAAGCTAAATATAATTAAATAAGTTATATAAATTAAGCAACATGTTAACCTAACACTAACCTAACACGGGAAAATAAAGTTCAAGATACAAACCTTTCTGTGCTACAAACCATGGCGGGAAACGTAAAGAATGATTACTGCACTCAGTGTTGCCAGATGCACAAAGCTTATGGCTTCGTCCCCTGAGGTAGAAATGAGTCCGTTCTGGAAGCTTCCAGAACTGCGTGACGTCACGGCGGGGTTAGAACTTGGGAGGGTGAAGATAAACAAGAAGGGATACATGAAAATGCCTTGGGGAAAAGGGTTCGAGAACAAAGCTGAAAGAGGATTTGAGCAAGGGGGAGCGTTAATGGTTATTTTTACGTATGAAAAATGGTAATTTTAATGTAATATAAACGGTATTTATAACGTATGATAAACGGTATTTATAATGTATTTTAAACGGTAATACATAAAAATGCCTTTGGGAAAAGGGTTCGAGAACAAAGCTGAAAGAGGATTTGAGCGAGAGGGGAGCGTTAATGGTTATTTTTACGTATGATAAATTGGTATTTTTAACGTAATAAAAACGGTTATTTTAATGTAAAATAAACAGTAATACATACGTATTTAAAACGGTATTTCTACATACGGTATGTTCATACACGGTAATTCATACGTATGATATACGGTATTTTTATATACCGTTTACTCATAACGGTATTATAACCGATGTATTACCGTTTATCGTATAACACATACGAAAATATAACGTATAAACGGTTTATCAACGGTTATAATACCGTATGTGTGTTACCTGGGTTGGTATGATTCGGAAAAGAACAACCTGCCTTTTTTATGAAATAGCCCTCAAAAATCGTCGTAATATGAAAAAGAAAAGACTACATATGCTCAAATGTATTAATGAAATTCTTGTTTTATACACAATTTTTGACGAGAAAATAGAAAGTAACCAACCCCATTACTTTAGGACTAACCGTTCTCAAGATATTTGAAATTTCATGCCTTTTTGTTACGCCGCTTTCAGAAAAATATCTAATTACCAAATAAAAACAAAAATTGAATTACAAATACATATTCAGAGTTTTTCTGTGCAGTTAAACTCAATCTAATGAATTATTAAAGAAATAAAGAAAATATGAATTTGAATCTGCAGAGAAAATCATGTGTTGCCCACATCAGATTTTTTAAACTTTGTTCAAAACTGTGTAGCAATATATGCAAATCTATGCATTTGAAGACCGTAATTCGCAAAGAAAATGCATGAAAAGTGCAAAATCATAGTCGTGACGTAGTATTATGACGTTAAAATTTAATAGATGAAAATAAAATATTCTGCGAGATGAAACTATGGGGTGGGACAAATTTCAGCCCTATAACGTGATCTGTGATCCGAGAGCGAGTCCGTAATATGACATTCGCAGTAATGCATATAAAGATAGCGTAAAGACGAGTAAAGATAGATGAAAGTACGTAAGATAAATTACGTAAAGGCGATAAAGATAGATGAAAGTGCTCCGTGCCAAGATCCGTGCTCTCTATATGCTCTAAATCGAGAACGAGCCCGTAAAAATGACGCACGTGAATTAAGTAACTATGTAACTGCGGTACACATTTAGTTAAATATATTAAGCATATATTGCGACTTATTAATTTATTAAGATTGATAACTGCTTTGATTACTTAATAATACTTCATATTTGAAAATAAAACTTTGAAGTTGGATTTTATTCTAAGTTGCGTTGATTATTTACTAATACCGCTTTAACCATCATACCATATGAGAATTATGCAAAGAATAATATTAAAGTGTATCTCAGGGAATTTCTGTAAAATATCTACGGAATCCTCATGGTACTCTGCTCTCTTGCTGGAACTGCGGCTCATTTGCTCTGCAGCTTCTAATTCAATCTTGCTCACTGCTCTCTCATTGTATTCTCGCATCTGAATCTCTCGAACTCTCCATATGTGGCGACCTCTTTTCGCCTGAGGTCTGACATGCCTCTTTAGCTCTAATTGGCCGACCTTGGGCAATGCGCCCAGACATCTTGCCATTGGTAACATCTTTAACCACTCTCGTGGCTTCACTTCAACATCTCAATTTTTATGGTCTAGCTGCCTCTCGGGTCAAAGTGCAATAATACTGGCGCCTTTACGTCCGATGCATTGTTTGCTATTGTAGAAAACCATAAATAAGGAACAGCTGTATCACCTAAATTTGGTGTGAAATCTATTTCTGCACTTATTATGATCTCACAGTAACGTAATAACGTGAAAATTTAACAGATTGTAATGTTCAGCGAGATGACAGTGTGCCAAGTTTTAGCTCTCTACGTTTTCTGAAAGAGAGAACGAGCCCATGAAATATGTTGAACTAACAAGTTAAGTTAATAAAAGTTGTACGAAGAAAATAGAACAAATGGTCCAAACAGCTTCAGTTCTTCAATATCTTCACTAATAGCTACTTACTTAAACGTTTGAAAGCTAAGTCATTGTTTAGAAACTTTTCACTCGACAAAATAACACAATTCCAGAATAGTTTGGGGAAACTCAACTCTGTTGCAGGTGTTAAGTAAGGTTCAGTAAACAGCACTTAACGGCCTACTACTCTCTAACGCAATCTCATTTGTCAAGACGGTTAAAGCTTGTTATCTTCGATCTTAGATAAAACGGACGCTAAAAGCCATTTTCCTGAAAGTGAATCCTAAAAGTTCTATTTCGTAAAAATATAAATAAATAAATACATTCTCAAAATAAGTGTAGGTTTTTTGTTAATGATACTATTCGATATAGAAAATGATGATAAGTGTGACTATAACATTCCCGACAATACAGAGCATATAAATGTATTATGATGAGGTCAAATATTAGTCTTTAGATCAAGAATAGTCCAGTGGTTATGGTGAGAAGTTGGCACGAGGAGGACTCGAGTTCAATCGTTAACTCCACCCAAAATTATCCCCGTGTCTAGGCGGAGTATGGGTAGGATAAATTTGTAAATCTGAAAGAGTGTGATTGGTCAAAGCAGTGATATTGCAGTGTCTGCCGTTGCCACCCCTATTGGGTTTAGTGTAAATTGTGCAACTAAATGGTTTAATGTATTCCCCTCCCTATTGTTGGTCGGGGCAATATGGTAAGCTAGTAAAATGATTCCATAGCTAATTAGACGAATCATATAATAATCGCTAGGCTATTGCAAAAAGATATATTAATCTTTTCATTTTAATTTATTTGACCGTTTTGAAAACGTTTAATTAAGTTTGTAGTTACGATACATCCTTAACACATTGAATAAATCAAATAAAACTGGTTACGATTGTTTCAATGGAATGCCAGAGGTCCAGTGGTTGTGGGGTAAAAGGACCAGGGACAAAGCCTCAATCTTTTTTAAAAAATAAATTTGCGAAAATCGGACAAACGGTTTCAAATCATAATTATGTTTATTAATGTTATGAAAATAAATATTTTTATATAAAATTTTCATTTAAAAGCAAATAGCATAATATATTGAACGATTCGTCCTTCAAAAATATATTCTCCTTGGCATAGAAACAAAAAAAAAAAGGGTCGCATTTTTTTATGTCGAGCAGTGAAATGTAAGCGCCATCAGAATTTACTTTACACTCAAATTATAAATTTGAAAATTTTATAATCGAAAAACCTCCAAAGTATTTGCAGGGTTCACTTAATTTTAGAAGACAAGAATACCATCGTAAGAAGATAAGAATACCGTTGTTCCTAAAACGCCGACTGACAAGTATTTTAAAAAGGCTCCAAAGCAAAGTAGTAGGAAGGAACTGTAGAAAGAAAGTGTTTTTGTTTTCGAGTGTTTTGTTTTGCTTTCGAGTTTCATTTAATTTGGGAAATCTACAAAATGTAATTTATAAGACAAACTCTTCTTTCTGTGTCTAACTCAATCACCAATCTTCGGCCGGACATTTTTGTTTATTTGCACCTTCAGAAAGCAGATTCTCACATGATGGCTTACGATGAGTTGAACAGTATTATATAATTAAAAATATGGTATTTACAACATATAATTACATCTTTGCAAATCAACGAATTTCGTTATTAGGGGATAACAATAATTGGAATTGCATTTTGACTCAATATCACTGAAAATCGATACGCTTATTGTTGTTAATGATTTTAAAACATATACCCACCTTCATTTAATTTGTTTGATTGATCAAGTAAATTAAAAGTAGAGTAACATTTATAATATTGCATAAAATGCTCCTGACAATTCCTAAACTAGTTTTTGTTTTCATTTCTAGTTAGAAATATGGGCACTCATTTGATTATGATCATAATTATCATCTCATGAAATGTTCTTTTATTTCATATACAAACGTGTAGCAATTAAAACTTCCAGCATGCTATCGTGCTATACATCATATCCTTTGCTTTTAAATAAACATTTATGTGTATGATTGTTCATGTTTGTATTTAAATACCAGTTGTCCCGTAAAGTTCTGGAACGACCTTTATTTCCTGAACTATTATTCGAAGATATAGGCTGATTCGTAGATATATACCAATTACAAAAACGTTTCAAGTCAGATTACAGTTTATTTTATAACAGTTTTAAATCGAAAAATATGTTCGTTTGAATGCAATCTATCAGTAAACATTCTTCCAATTACTAAAAATGTCTTTATAACATATAAAACAATAAAAGTTCGATTCCACCCATAATAAAATTTACCGAGACATAAAATATTGAATTTTATAAGCTAAATCGCTTTCTTTTGTCTCTAAATCCACCATTTCGAGCTAGCATTATAGGACACTCTAAAATACAAACAAGATTCACATTTTTTTTCTAAAATAGAGTGAGCTTTTCGATTATTAAAATAAGATCGAAAATTGGATTTTGAGTTTTCGACGGATTTATACATTTTCTAAAATACGAAGCTGAGTCCTTTTTCCGATTACTAGAATAGATTGATTTTTTTTATTACTGGAATAAAATTGAAAATAGAAATTCGACTTTTCAACGGATTTGCACATTGTGGCTCTAAAATTAAGGACTAATAATAACATACTATATTAACCGCCATGGACATAGTTTTTTTTTTAAGAAAAAGCAAATAAATTTTGAACAGGTACATAAATTAAAATTTTGGAGATAGATGGCAATAAATGAGCGATAGATGGCATGCCAACATTTATATATCGTAATATATAAACCGGAGAGGTGTAAAATGCACGAAAAGTATAGATATTTTTAATTTACTAATATTCGTTTAATAATCGTGTGTATTCCGTTCACAGTTTGTTATAAAAATAATTTCTCGATCTTTCCAATGGTTTCAAGATAGAAACACTGTGATAATTTTTTATGTGACTGAAGAATTGATTTGTGCGACTATTAGCCAAAATAGTTATGAATCAGACCTAAACATAAAATAACTAAAAACTAATTCGAACTTAAAAAATAATAACGTCGATGTGCACCTATTCGGATCCTGAAGTTCCTATGTATCAAATTTCATGGTCGAACGACGCTTATATTGCCCGCTACAGACTGCATAGACAGCCACACAGTCATATTCCTTTATTAAGGATAGACGTTAGCATGCTTAATCTATGCAATCTTATTGAAAAGTGTGCTAAATTTCACAATCATATTCTTACTCGGTTATAAGTAATCATGTGTATGCGACATGGCATTTTGTTGCAGATTAATAAAGTTGCAAAAGTTTGAAACACTAATTTTAAAATATTTGTGAGATAAAATGAATAATGCAATCAAGAACAAATTTTATTTAATTTCCTTTAAGCAAGCATATCATCATCGGTTAAACATATATCTTCTTCATCTCTAACAGCTGACAATTTAAGGCCAAAAAACAATTGTACATAGGTGGCATATATTCTAGAAGGAACATCATATCAGCCAAATTCTTTTAAATGTAAGATTCCTCTGAATTACTTAGTTATGTTTTAACTGATACAGTGTTTGATAGCGTTTCTTTTTAATAATTTTGACCATAATTGGGCTTTTCCGCATTAAGATATTTGCATTCTGACAAAAAAAAAATGCATGTATTTTTATGCACTGTCTTCTTAATGAAGCTGATATAGTTTTATTACAGGTGATGTTCATGTTTGCATTATTTCAGAATGTATTACTTTTAATGTTACCATTTAGTCATAGAAAGTATTTTCAATTTGAGCAAAACAATAGTAAATCCAAGAAAAGAAATGAGTATAAGAAGGTCATGACAGTAAAACCATTAACAGAAATCGTTTATTAAAGTCTTTTAATATCAAAGGATAGTTTTTTTTATTGATTTAGATGGTATTTGGTTTGTAAATATTTGGCAATGTTGTACATTTGATCAACGCAATGGTATGTGAAGGACAATATTGTTACTCACTTTTAAATAACAAATATTATTACTCACTTTTAAATAACAAATATTGTTACTCACTTTTAAATAACAAATATCATATAAAATATGATTTCTTATTCAAAAGTGGATTTTTTGTAAAATTTTTTGGCATAATTAATTTAATAACATTTTCTTGATTTTGTGAAGAAAATTCGATAAATGGTGGGTCTTTCTGTGGCCTCTCCAAAAATCAATAGACATTTTACTTGCATTTGCTGAAAAACTACTTTCAATTTTACAAATTCACAAATACAAAATATATACCATATTATCAAAATAAGTGCTCTCGCATATCGTTTGCAGCAGATAAGATGGTTCATCCCGAAATCTATCGCCAAAAGATTTGGCGAAATTGCTAAAAATATATGTTCCCGGCTTTAAAAGTCCATACAGTTAATTCAAATTTCAAAAATATTTTCCTGAGATACATCTTTAGAGGAATAAAGTACATCTGTTGCATATTTTGTCACTGTTCACAGTTTTGATTTTCAGCTACAAATCACTCACGCACGCACTCACAGACAAACATAATTTTTTATTATGTAAGATAGTCGATATATCCAAATTTTTTTGAATTTTTCTATTTTAAATAAGCTTTTCTGAAATATGTAAAAATATTCATCATGGTATATAAAGAAAATTATGTGCTGACCACATCAGTTTAATTTTACTTTTAGATTCAGTTATCTTACTCGAAAGCGAATAATAAACAACTAATGCGAAATCCACTTATTTTAACGAATATACTCATCGGCAGTCTTTTAGAGTTCTTTTTAGAAAAATATAGACAAAGTCAAAATGTAATATTTTTAACGTCTTTAGAGTATTTTAGCGTATTATTTTTATTATTTTTCGCGTATTTTTAGAGTCTAAGATTAATTCATTTTGGCAGAAGAAACTCATTGGAAAACTGATAGATTTTGGAGTTAGGGGAAATATATTAAACTGGCTTAAGTCCATTCTTTCTCAGATAATGGCTCGTGTTTAATACCAGTCTATCTTCTCCAAATATGTACTCTCTTTGCTCATGATAGGCAAATCTGTTAATCCAAGATGTTTCAAAAATGCCAAATCAAAACCAGTAGAGTATAGATCAAATAAAAAAGTTTGGATGACTGCAGAAATTTTTTAAGATTGGCTGCTGAAACTTGATAAAACGTATCGACAAAAGAACAGAAAATATATCTTATTTATTGACAATTGCACTGCGCATAACTCTATTCCACATATGGACATTGTAAAGGTTACTTTTTTCCCACCAAATATGACTTCAGTTGTGCAACCGATGGACCAGGGCATCATAAAAAAATTTCAAGCATTTTTACAGATGCCTTTTCGTTCGAAACCTCTTGACAGATTCTTTCAAGGACAAAAAACATAAGTGTCCTTGATGCAGCAGGATTGTGTTACAATGCATGGTCTCAAGTAACGGAAACAACAATAGCAAATTGTTTTCGAAAGGCAGGATTTACCAATAAAACTGACCCAGCTGAGTTCATAGAAGAAAATGTTCCCCCACCGGACGCATGGGGTAACAATAAGGGCGTGACATTCGAAGAATACGTCAATTTGGTCGAAAACGTGGAAGTTTGTGGAAAACTGTCAGGTCAAGACATTTTATCAGAAGTGTTAAATAAGACGATTGCGGTACAGTACGATATCGAGGATGATATACAGGGGGAAGAAGAAGAGACGCCATACCCTACATCGTCGGAAGCGCTTCTTCATCTAGGCGAATTTTGTTGGTACATTGAAGGACGTTAACGTTACTGAACACACGTTAATGAAGCTGTTTTCCGTTCACTAAACATGCTTGATGATTTTGCTAACCTTAAACTACTGAACTCTACAAAACAATCAGACATTGCACATTTTTTTTAAAACTGTAATTTTCTATATTGAGTGTAATACATACATGTATGTAGCTTAAGTAAATCTTATTTTGTTTACATACATATAGTGTTTAACCCATCATACCATGATACTTCTTAATAAATATTTACTTATTGACAGAATAACTTTTTCAAGCATTTGGTGGACCTGAAACTAAAGTTAAAAGATGTAACTTTTTTAAATCGAAATTTTGGATAATTCGAATTTTTTTAGTGGTCCTTTCAGCTTCTAATTATCCAAGTTGCACTGTATATATAACACCAATTTGTTACGACGAAAACCTCCGAAATCGTGAATGTACGTTCAGGATATAAGAATGAGTCTAAATTTCCAGATAACTAACACGTTATTCACAAGAACAGAGTAAACAGAAACAATAAGAAGTAAACCAGCACGTAAATGCTCCACTAAAATCACAAAACAACCCATATTATTCTCGAAATACTGACGTATTTTACTTCACAAAACAGTCACTGTTATTCTCGAAACATTGACGAGTATCACAGATCAATGTATCTCGTATCACGTTAAGTGTTCTCCAACTGAATGATGATTCCTTTTATAGGCTCTATAGAAACTTCTGGAAATATCTCATAGAATAATCGTTATTTCGAGATGCTTCTCGAATTTTCGGAAAATCGCCAATCGTTGCCATGTCGACGATAAAGTGTCAACTATTATAAACCCTTCTTCGAACTTCGGCATATGGTAACCCTAGATTCACATCATGGAAAAATATACCTGTACGGGTGTACTTACTCTCAGTTCGATTTTCTAAATACACTCCTTGATCGAGGGAAAAAGAGACGGTAGTGCATTTTACACGTACATATATTTGCAAAGCAGTCACACGTATTCGTAACACAATATATATTTGCTTTGAATTATTTTTGAAGTTCAACATGATAAAGTTCACTGCATACATGAACCGTCACATAAGTATTCCATGTAAAAACAGAATTTCTTTCGATACTAAAACATTTTTTAACACTTTACTACATAGTGGGAAAGTATTTATAACTTTGATCATTCTATCTGTCTATTCGTTCGCACGATACCTGCTGTATAAATGACTTTATCAAAGTTACATTTTCAAATGAATTTTCATTACCCAAATAATCCCATAAAATATATAAAAAAAATTTCAGCAAAATAGGTTCGGTAGTTTTTTAAATAAAACTTAAATAATAATCACACCCAAATTATATGAAGAGATCATGTGACCCACTTCAAAATAAAATATGACATCTATCTTGTGTCATAATCGTGATTTTTAAAGTTCTTTTTAATTTATAGTTAGTGTTGCGTTCGTCCTAAAACCGCTTTATTTTTGCGTAATTCTTGTGCATCTATATTCTGCGCCAAATCAATTATAATATTTTTGAGTTTAAAGGATCATCAAACTTAGATTATTTCTACAACGAAATCTAATTTTAATATATACAGAATGTAAACACATCATGAATTGTATAAGATTTGCTGAATTTTGTAACGCAAAATTATTTAACTCTGGAGTCTGGAATATAGTTGATATGAATGAAACATTTATTGATTTTGCATAGAGAAGCAGATGTTGTTATAGTATTACCTTTTGCGATAAAGTTTTAAGCATGGAGTTAGAAAGTTCTTTTACCTCCATGAATTTATGTTTTTGAGTAAAAGTAAATTATTGTAGTATTGTGCTAATTTCAAAAATATCACCGCTAAATGAAAGGAATGGAATAAAAGTATATGAATGAAATATTTAATGCTTTTATATAGAGAGCTCTTCGATTTATACAGGGTGTCCCAAAAATGATTGACACATTTGGAAAATGCATTAAAAAAACAGAAAGCGATAAAAATGTAGCGTTTGCTGCATTGTACTTTGGAAACGAGGGAATTTTATTCAACCAGTTTTCAAAATTTGTTACAAAGGGCATTAATAGATGGCGCTGCGGTTGTGTGAAAGCTGCAGGGAAACGCATACTGTCAGATCGCCATTCTGTACTTATCTCAGCATTCTGTTAGCGTGTGCTTCTCAAAGATTTCAAGTTGCTGTTGGTTTATTCGTTGGAACAGCGGATATTTCTCGTTTTGGAATTTCACCGCCAGGATCACAGTTTTGTTGAAACGAGGCGTAGTTTCCAAAGGAAATTTAATGTTAAAAAAGGACAGTCAATCAATGCAATAAATATTGTGTTCGAAAAATTTGAACGGACTGGGAATGTCAATGATGACCGTGCTGGAAATGTCGGCTGCCCAAGTTCGGCAATGACAGAGGCGAATGCTGAAATCCTTCAGCAGGTGATCCAACAACGGCTCCGGGTTTCCGTTCGCCGTGTTGCATCTGAAGCTGGACTACGACAATGTCCAGCCTCACACGCGGTGTCGTAGTCCAGCCTTTCACGCGGTATAGTAGTCCAGCCTCACACCGTATCATGCGCCACAAATTTCACTGGTTCACTTACAAGATCTAGACTCGTCAGCCCCTGGATGCTGGTACCTTGAATGCACGCGAAGCGTTCACGAACGCTATGCTGCAGCAGCTAGATGCCGGCGAAATCGATGTTGGTAACATTTAGTTCTCCGACGAGGCATATTTTTCCCTCGACGCTTTCTTTGTGAACAAGCAGAACTGGCGCATTTGGAAATCCTCATGTTGCTGTACCTTCATCCCTGCTTCCAGCAAAATTCATGGTTTGGGCTGCCATTTCCTCCAAAGGACTTATTGGGCCATTTTTGCACCACCAAACGGTGACTGCAGTACAGTATCTGGGCATTCTGCATGAATTTGTGGCGATTCAAAATGCTTTGGAGGACGGTAGGAATTCTTCGTATTTCATGCAAGACGGTGCCTGGTCGCATCGAACGCCTGAAGTGTTTTATTTCCTTACCGAACATTTCGATGATCGTGTGATTGCCCTTGAATACGCCAGACATACAGGACGCGGCATGGAATGGCCTCCCTATTCACCAGATTTTGACGCCATGTGACTTCTTCTGTGAGGATGCCTGAAAGACCAGGAGTACCGCCAAAATCCACAAACGATTGCAAAAATGCAACAATACATCTCTGTTGCATGTGAGACCATTCCGGCTGAAATGTTTGCACAGATGTCTGAGAATTTTGTTGTCAGATTGCGCCAGGTTGTTGCTGCAAATGGTGGTAATTTTGAAATCATCGTTTTGTCGTTTTTGCAAAATGGTCATACCGTTTATTAGTTTTCACATTCAGCGCCATCTGTTAGTGAGCTTTGTAACAAATTTTGAAAATTGGTTGAATAACATTCTCTGGCTTCCCAAGTACAATGCAGCAAACGCTACATTTCTATCGTCTTCTGTTTTTTAATGCATTTTTCAAATGTGTCTGTCATTTTTGGGACACCCTATATTTCGATAACGTCATTTGAATAAAGTTCATTTTTGTTTCGATAAAGTTTTAAATTTTCAAATATAATAAATTATTGTAGTATTGTGGTAATTTAAAAAAATATCCCCACTGAATGTATCGCATTTTGCAGATATTTAAATAAAATTACATTGCAGTTGGAAAGTGTTTTATAATCAATGCTTTATGCATGATTGATCCTTCTTGCTGTAATATATTTCAGGGACTTTACTCTCTCAAAAACCTAAAGTTTAACAAATGCGCATGCATCGTTATTCTACTAAAACTGAATAATTGATAATAAACTTTATGATGTCTTAATACGTATAAGTGAGTTTTTAATGCACTTCAAATCTTATTAATCACGATGACTGAGCAAAATGATAAGGAAATGCTCAATTGCCTTTGTCACGATTTCAAGCGCTATGACTGTTTCAAAAGGTTTTTTCTGCTTTAAAGCGTTAATGGATTTTTTGATGGAGATTTAAAATTAAGCAAGCAGCACTTTTGTTGCATGTGATATTTCATGCATAAAATTACTGCTTGGAAAAATGAAAAAAGAAAATTGATATTCATGTAACGTGTTCCTTAAATTGAAATTCAATTTCTGTTGTTAAAATACTATCCGTCGCAAAAAGAAAAAAAGTAATATAGAAAAAATATAATAATACTTAAAGTCATATTATATTTAATTAAAAATATAATTAAAAATAATAATTACTAAAAATAATTTAAAATGATAAAAATATCATAAAATATTAAAAATAAAATAATAAATTATAAATAAAATAAAAAAATTAAAAATATTAAAAATATAATATATAATTAAAAAATAGAATTATATATTTTTGAAATTGGATAATTCTCCTGAACATCATGCTCAACACATTGTTGCGAACGCGCAATATTTTCTTTGGTGCCTCCTCTTTCGTCTGTTTCGAAAGCCAGGGAAGAAAATACAGTGCATGATATCAGCATAACATGAGGATGATGTGAGACAAGGGATGCCAGGGTTTCTCCTTTAGACGGAAGATTTCCAGGTTTGGCGATTTATCACCAATTTCGCGACATGCTGAATGTTCCAGAAACTTCGAATTAACATTAGTCTAAGCGATATGGAGAGATTTCCAGAAGTTTCATTAGAGAGACTATAAAAAGACTTATCCCTCTGTTGGAGTGGAGTTGACGAATGGACGTGACACGGTCTACATTGGACTGTGATTTTGCCAATGTTGTGAGAATAGTAGCCGCAGCTTTGTGAAATTACTTTCGTCAACATTTTGAGAATAATATTACGTATTCCGTGAAATTAGTGGAACATTCAAATGCTGTTTGATTATATATTGTTCCTGTTTGAGCCCCGGGTTGCCAGGATTTTCCAGTTAGAAGAAGATTTGCTAGATTTGGAGCATAAAAACATTGAATTTAAATCCGTTGTTAAGCGACAGAATATCATTTTCTTCAAATAAATTCGCGGAAAAAATATCGTCTGCATAATGCCAAGTCTATGAAAGGTTTAGCTATTTGTTTTTAATTAATATCTAGACAATTCCTGGTCCTAGAAACTCAAAACGCGGACTAAATTTCAAGTGGGTCTATTTAAAGCTACCCACAAATTTTCTTAAAATTCAGTGCAGCCGTTCTCCCGTGATGATGAGACAAACATACATATATACATACAGACTGACAGATTCACAATTTTATTTATATTAACTAGCAGCATACCCGTTCTTCGTACGGAGTATATAATATAAAGAAACTTGAAATTCATAATCATGCCCAAATTCTTATAGTATACTAAATGACATGTTTAATCAAAATATTCTGTTAAAATATTTAATATAATGCTCCTAAAAAGAAGTTTAAGAATCTCTGTTCTCGCTATATAAAATTATCTTCATGGACATATCTGAAGAATAAAACATCTTGGACCCCTTATGTAAGCAAATAAAAAAAAATATGGAATTGAATCAATATATGCAAAATAAAAGCGTTAAAATTGTATGGGACCCGTACTAATTATATACGCGAATATTAGAAAATATAACCTGTATTAGTAGATTACATGTATAAATTGAAAATACCAATAAACCCGTAATCTTTAAATCTGAAGACAGTCATTTATTCCAATATATGTCAAAATTAAAGTGCTAAAATTATATGGGAAGATATACACGTACTACTTATAATGTCCGATTATTAGTAGAAGATTACCCACATATTGCAATATGAGTCTCAAATGTTTTTTGGTAAAATACAACAGACGACGTAATAAATTGAATATATAATTAATCCCCTTAATCTTCATACCAGAAGACTGTACTTGATTCCAATATATATGCCAATATATGTCAAAATATATGCCAATATACCTGTACTACTTATATTCTCGTAGGTTAGAAGATATACCCGTGCATTCCTAGAAGATTACTCGCACAACGTACAATATGCGTGTGTCAGCAATTTTTGCCGCAATTAAACAATGGCGTAATAACTTAAAAATATCAATAATCCCTAAATCAATAATTCCGGAAAATATCAATAATAATAATATTTAAACCTGAAGATTATAATTGATATTATCCAGTCCAAAATGAAATGGCAATGAAATTTATTTTATATACATATCTTCATTATTCAAATCGGAAAGGATTTAATAAAAATCGTCTGCCGCATAAACACATTGGATTTAAATCCGTTGCTAAGCGACATGATATCATTTGCTTCAAATAAATTGGTAGAAAAAATATCGTCTAAATAGTTATATTTCTATGGAACATTTGGCGACAGTTTCGTCAAATTAACGACATTTTAAAAAATCGCCAAATTTATCGCCAAGTGGGACTGTAGAACTGACAGTTCCACTTTGCGACAAATTGACGAAATATCATCACAATACTATCCCCTAACAAAAAACAATTAATATCATTTATGTAGCGCAATTTTATCAATTTCAAGATATTTTTATAGATTTGAAAACATTTTTATCAATTTGGTGACATTTTAAAAATTCGCTAAATGTATTACTAAGTAGGATGGTTGGTCTGACAGATAAATGCTAACCAAACATCATTTCAGTACTCTCTTCTAACAAAACAAAAAAAAATTTCATTGATATGTAGAAGACCCAAGCCACACGACCAACCCGAAGGTTTATGGCAGCTGTTTGTGTGTCGTTTATATCAATTTGGCGACATTTCTGTCAATTTGGAAAAGTTTAAGAAAAGTTGTCAAATTAGCGATATCCCTCCAAATTCGTAGCTTTGAATTTGCAGATCTGAATGAAACATTCTTATCCCGTTTCAATATACTAAATGAAAACACTACAATTGTATTAGAAGATATACCCGCTCTACTCTTTTTCTGTTTCAACAATCGGCTATATGAATTTATTGGCTAAACACAATATATGAGTTTAGTAGCTAAATACGATATAAGCTTGAAAACTCTTTGCCAAAATAAATGAAATTGATGTACACAGTCAGCAATTAATATAATTAAAATAAAAATCAAACCGTCCATTCATAAGATATACTTTTATATCCATTTATCCATTTATTTATTATTTAAATCGAAAAAAAATAATAAAAACATTAACAAACACATTTAATTTAATTGCGATGCCGAGCAACATGATATATCCTCCTAAAATGTTAAAATTTATCAACCACTAACAGCACACCCCTTATTCGTACGGAGTGTATAATTTAAAGAAACTTAAAGTTCGCAATCATGTGTAAATTCTGTTAAAATATTAAATTTATTGCTCCTAAAGAGAAGTTTAAGAATATATGTTCTCACTATGCAAAATTATCTTCACGATCAGATCTGAAGAATAAAACATCCTGCCCCCTTTTGTAAGCAAATTTACAGAAGAAAAAATAGGAATTGAATGAATATATGCAACCCCGTACTAATTATATTGTCGCAGATCAGAAAATATGCCAATGTGTTAGTAGAAGATTACCCGTTATTTGCCAAAATAAAAGAGATGACGTAATAAATTGAAAACATCAATAATATCCGTACTCTTTATACCAGAAGGTCGTAATTGATTCCAATATATGCCAATATATATCAAAACATATGTCAATATACCTGTACTACTTATATTCTCGTAGATTAAAAGATATACACGTGTATTTGTAGAAGATTCGTACAACATACAATATATGAGTTTAAACAATTTTTGTCATAATAAAATAATTGCATAATAACTTGAAAATATCAATAATCCTTGAATCAATAATCCCCGAAAATATAAATAATAATAATTTTTAAACCTGAAGACCGTAATTGATATTATCCAGTCAAAAATGCTATAAGAAAAATCAAATCGTTCTTTTCTAAAATATATTTTTATATCCATTTATTTATTATTCAAATCGAAAAAATAATTATTAAAATTAACAGACAGATTTAATTTAATTGCGTTTCTGAGTAACATGATATAAGGTAGAATCTTATAACATGTTAAATATGTCATGTCTTATAACATAAACTGCGAAATTAAATAACGATTTTGATTTCTCTATACTTCTCATTGTTCCGTAAAAGCTTGTTTTAAATAAACCATGAACCATGGAGATAGATTTCCCCTTTAAATCATGATTCAAACATTTCATGTCTTCAGAAAGTGACTAATTAACGCAAAAAATCTCCCATCAAACTCAGAGATTAAATTTTAATTCACTTTCAAACGATTTTCAAGCTTTTCGTTTGGATAAACCACGGAGTTAGGGAGTAGAACTCCTAGGAAAAAGTTCCGTTTTTCATTAATATCTCAACAACCCCAAGTCTTAGAAACTCGAAACTTGGACAAAATTTATGGGGGGATATTTCAAGGCTATTCACCAAATTTCATTAAATTCGGTTCAGCCGTTTTTCCGTGATGATGAGACAAACGAAAATTTCGTTTTTTACTAATATCTCGAGAACCACTGGTCGTAGAAACTCAAAACACGGATATAATTTTAAGTGGGGCTATTTCTGGGCTACCCACGAAATTTCATCAAATTCGGTTCAGCCGTTCTCCCGTGATGGTGTGACAAACAGACAGACAGACAGACAGACAGACAGACAGACAGACAGATTTTCATTTTTATTTATATAGATTAGAATATCATAAAGCATTTCTCTACCCACTTAAATATACGTTATGGAAAGATATTTATAATTATATTTTAAGGTATTCTATTTTAGTCCAATGCTTTTTGTAAAGGTTTATGGTTTAGCTCATGCATCTGATATATATTATCTTATTATTCTAAACTCAATATTAAATAAAATTAATGTAATTAAAATTGTTGCAACTTAATATTCTAAGAGTATTAGTTTTCGTATCTTTGCTGGCATAAATGGTTTTTTTTTGCTTACTACGACTCGGATACCTACATTCATCAAAGTATTATCAGGAAAAGTTGCCACTAAGATTTCATATATAAAAGTTTCAAGATACTTAATATGTGAATATATGACATTTGTTGATTTTGTTTAATGAAAACCATTCCCATTTTTATCCGTATGTAAAATATGCACATAAATGTCATAAACAACTTCAATTATCCAATATCCTTTTACTACGAAATCCTTGTGATATTAATTTTCCAGGAATATTCTGCTATACACAAACGTCATATTCCAGTTAAATATTAATTATCGAGAAGAATTTATCCATACGCTTAAATATTTATTTAGGAAATATATCTAATTGTTAAGAACAGTTTTTATTATTATATTTCTGAGTATTATATCCTAATCTAATGTTTTTTGTAGATTTATAGTTTGTGCCATGTATCTTACACATATTTAAAGCATTGTCATATATGCCGGGAATAATAAATTCAGTTAGCATATGCTATAACGTTTTTGAATCTGTTGTTCGGGAGTAAGTTTCACTCAATTAGCTTGGATGTATATTTTCAATATATTTAAAATTGATCAATGAAGCATGTAGGATTTCAAGATTATAAAATCCAAATATTAATCATAACGTCTTGGTATGGGGCAATTGTTCGTAAATCCCATTGCAAAAGATATGTCTTTTTATTTATATTGCAATACGCATGGTTCCCAGAAAAGTCCTCAAAGAGCCCAATAATTGTGTAAGAAAAAGGCCGTGATTGTTAACGTTAGGTTTATTTATAGGAAAGTAACAGTGACCAATGGAATAATAGTGATTGCAGCATTCCTAGAAGAATTGAGTTAGGTTTCTTTATAGCAACGTAGCAATGACCAATCGAGTAACAGTGATTGTAACACTCCTAGAAGAATTGAATTAGATTTATTTATAGGAAAGTGACAGTGACCAATTGAATAACAGTGGCTGCAGCACTCTTAGGGGAAGTGAAAAAGTTACGTTTATTTATAGTAAAATAAATGTGACATTAAAATTCCTTTTCAGTAAGGGGTGATTTAAACCAATTACTCCTTATTTTAAATAATTCGTTTTAAAAGATAATATTTTATTTGAAGATTTTATCCTAGTGTGAACTACTTCACCTGTCACCGTCTGCCAACAGCCCTACAGTGCTGAAAACACCGGTTCTCGTTAGGTCACCGAAGTCAAGCAGCACCGGGCGCAGTTAGTACTTGGGTGAGTGACCACCTGGGAACACCGTGTGCTGTTGGCATGGTTCGGACACGGTAGCCCGGTGGTTTGCACGCTGGATTTGCATGCTGCCACAACTGCCGCCGTGTTCATGCGGAGTACGATCACGTTAAACATGTGGGTCCGTAAGTCCTTCCGAGAGGTTGGTGATAGGGGAAGGAGGGTACGGTCCCTGTGGATGTCTCCCCTACTGGGGGCCGGTCTAAATTGGGTGACACTTCCCGGCCGTCCAAGCGGTTACCTTGCACCTTTCTGGTAGGTCGGACGGTCTGAGTATCAACATCAACAACCTGTCACCGTCTGTCATCACGACAGCAACACGATCGGATATATATATATATATATATATATATATATATATATATATATATATATATATATATATATATATATATGTGTGTGTATGTATTTTATAGTGTTCAAATAATTTTAGGATTTTATTACTTAACTAAATATTTTCATTTTGATAGAATGCTTACTAATCAGTTAGAATATCCATTTTATTGATGTGTTGCAATTTTCAATATCTTGTTTGGTGGCATTTTTTACTTTTTATAAAAAAAATTTATCAGATTTTTCTATCTGTTAATTGCTGTCCTGGCAATTTTTACTAATTAGAAAAAAATTTCATTTTGACAGTCATTCTCAGTATTTATCTTATACTGGTTTTCTTGTCGTTCATTTCGATCGTTCGTCGTACTTCCAATATTTCTAATGAAGTTTTCTTCTTCGCACACTTGAGTTTGAGCCTAAACTCTTATTATTTTGGTTGATAGGTTTTACAACTCAAATTGCTGTCTACGATTATTAAATCCATTGCATTTAATCTGGAAATCTAAGGATATTTTTTAAGAAAATAGCTCATGCTTTGTGAAAATTTTAATCTGGAACAATTTACCAATGAAAACATTTTTCTTCACGTAGTTTTTAATACTAATTTACTTCACAACCAAATTTTACAATGCAATATACAATATTTTATGAAACTTTAAGGGAAAATAATTTATAGCTTATTAAAGTTTTATAAACATTAACGAGGACAAACTTTAAATAGGATAAAAGTAACTAATGAATCTACTTTTGAGTGCAGCAGATTGTGAAAGTTTTACCTTTCAGACTAATTAATTTAACTCATGCAATGAAGTCCACTCCTAACACACAGCAAGTCAGAATCGATCTCTGCTTCAAAGACTCATTATTCTGCCTGATTAAATCTGCAAAGTTCATGGAGATGATTTTAATCCTTAGCTTATTGACGAAGTTAATACGAACTTCAATTACCAATGATATTTTAAATATCTATATTTAGTTGAAAATAAAGAAAAATAATCCTTTATTCGAAATGGAACATTGTGTATAATATTTATTACTTTTCATGGCACAGGTGTCAATAATTAGTTTATAATTAACATTTATTTCGAATGAAATATTTTAAATTTATTTTTTGCAATAATAATATATTTTTTGCATTCACTTATACTAAATTACATAAAAATGTCCCTTTAGATGTAAATGAGCGTAATATAAGATAATAAAGACATTGTAGGAAAATATTTCGTTTGTCTGTGCTTTACATCACAGTATAAATATAATTTTAAACATATACAAGTTATAAATTAACATATATACTTATCATTGTTAATTATGTAAACATTTTTTAACAGAATATTCTAATTTGGAATCCGTAATTTTAACGTCATTTATGACATCAAAATAAGAGTTCAGAGCAAATTCCATTATTATTTCTTATTCTGAAAGCTTTAATTGCATATAACCGTCCCCAGTTGCAGCTAACCGTTGTGTTTATCCCTATAATAACAATCATAGTTATAACTATTCAAAACTACATTAATTTATAAGAGTCTCCTCCAAATGTTGCAATATTTATTTCCGAAAATTTTTATATTTCAATTACAATGTTTTCGAATGTTATTACGTTCTCCACCACAATGCATTATAAAAAATATGATGTAGGAAGCACATGACTTTCCATATATAATGCAATGAATTGGCTTCTTTGTAATGATGTATGAGATTCGCAGCACTATGATTTTAATGTTGAAATGTACGTTTGGCGCTTTTCCAGATGACAACGTTTTCAAGGTATCCAAATAACTGATATTTCATGCAACTTTAAATTGACAATTATCATTATTTGTATCCGCAATAAGCAATGTAATGCCTATTTTAAAATATTTTAATGTTTAATATAATTCGCCCATCGCAACTATTTTGTCGAAATATCGCCAATTTGGCGAATTTTTTAATATTGTGTCAAACGAGTGAAAATGTCGACAAATTGGCAAATATGATATTAAGCTTACGAAAATAACGCCAAATTAAGAAATTAATAATTAGTATATTGTAAGAGACATTCTGTAGTTCCCAAAAAGACACTATATGGTAGCACACAACCAGACTTAAGAACATTTTGTTTTGTTTACAAATTCGTCGAGTTCGAAATTGCGTTCGAAGTACGTAGCTAACCTGTTGTAAGCGATGGCTAATCCTAGCTATGCATTGTAAAATATTTGTAATTTTTATGCATTATTTAATGTTGTGATGTTTTGTGAAGATTTAAATGGTGAGAGTGAATATTTTCCTAACCTCTACACCAGAAAGAGCCTTAGAACAGTTTAATATAATAGAGTATATATCTTAGCAGTTGTTACCAATATTTCCGATTGTCTGGTTATAATTTTGCAAAATATAAGTTAATTTGACACATTTTGAACGAAATGTGGTGCAAATATTACAATCAATGACTACTAGAACATTATTGTTCTTAAACTCAATCGAATGTTCGGAAGATCCCTAAATTTTCGAATGACATTTTGAAAAAGTCATTAGAAAATCAGAACCTTCAATAATGTTATGTAAATTATTACTTCTTGTGTAATTTTTCATTAGAAAACGAATAACACTAATTTTAGAACGAACATGAATAATTTTCGAAATATTGCACATTTTTCAAATGAATTTATCAAAATCATTTTAAATAAAAATAGTATTAACTATTATGGAACATGCAATAAATTTTTAACATCATTCTCGTAAATCTAGTTCGTTCCATTCATGAGAAATGATACTTTGGATAACAGTTTTGCATTTTGACGCCTATTCACCAATAATAATTTATATAAGCTCTTTTTTCCACTTGTCTGTAACGTTTGGTGATAATAATGGCGAACGTAGTGACTAATTTAAAAAAATATCGCCAACCTGGCGATATTTTGCCTCTGATTGACAAAAATACGGTCAAATTGGCAAAAAACGATAAATTAACGAAAATGACTCTATATTGATGAATTAACAATTAAATTATTTTGCCCAATGTTAAAATTGTTATTTTTTGTACATCATTTTTTTCGCTGTGAAAGGCGTAAATTCATTGCATTATATAAGAAAAGTCATGTGTTGCCCACATCAGAAATTTTTAATTATTTCCAGTACCATTAATCTTTCGTAAAGAGACAAACATTATTTATTTCATAACATTTAAAGTAATTCATTGTTAAGAAATACCTATGTTCTATTCGTGTCATAAATCAATTTACTGTCGTATGTTGGTCAGAAATATAAATGTTCCCGTTGAAATGTGATAAGCAATTTCATTATCTTCACAGAAGTTGGTGACATCTAACGTCTTCGAATTGCTTTAAGGGCTTTTTAATGTAGGATTATCCTATTATTATGGTATAATACTTTTTTCCGGTAGTTAATTGAGAAATTCTCTAATTTGCCTGAATATTTTCTGCATTTATAAATTAGCTTGTAATAAAATCTCTTAAAGAAAGGGAAGGTAAGACTCTTTGAAATAATCTGATGTAGGCAGCACGTGAGTTTCCCAAGATAATGCGACAAATTCATTTCTTTGACAGCGAAACACTGGTGTACAAAATCCACAACACAATGATTTTGGCATTGGGATAACACCACGTAAACTGAAATTTGGTGTTTTTGGAAACCTATGAATCCAAACCGAATGACTTAGAGGTGGAACAGTACATTGGTTAGCATGCGGAGATTGCACAGATAAACCTGAGTTATATTCCCAATTTTTCCCAAACTTTCCACGAAAGATCCGTATCAGTCAAAAACTCGAATCCGAACATTCGTTCCCGTCACAATATTTATTCTATATACTATTATTTTCCTACGTATGCAGTGAAAGTAGTAGATTATACCATTCTTTTATATTAATAGATTATATCATTATCTTAGATTTATAGATTATGTTATTGTTAAGAAAATATGTAAATCTGCAGAAAATTAAATTTTGTCGCAGGAAAATCTTGATATTACGTTGTATTGATCAAAGAACCCAACTATATGTTTTGCAGTTTATAGGAATCTCAACACTTCCTGAGATTTTTTTTGGAAGCGTAATATATATTACCCTACAAAATAAAGACAAAAATATAATTTAAATTGTTTATTTTAAAAATATTATTTTCATTAATTATCAAATTTATCATTATAAATATTTTCTGGTATCTATATCTAAGATTTCACATTTGAAACAACAATTCATATTATGAGTTAGCATAACAACACGGAAGATCTATATCTATATACTTGTATATAAAGAGGAAAAGTATGTATGTATGTATATATGAATGATCCAACATAACGGGAGAACTTCTGAACCGAATTTGATCAAATTTGGTGGGTAGTCATAAAATAGTCTCTCTTAAAATTTAGTCTATGTTTCGAATTCCTACACCCAGGCGTTCTCGAAATATTTGTGAAAAACGAAACTTTAGTTTGTGTCATCATCACGGGAGAACAGTTGCACCGAATTTAATGAAATTTTGTGGGTAGCTCTGAAATATCCCTCTATAATTTTAGTCTAAGTCCTTTTTTCCAGGAGTTCTATTCTCTAACTCCATGATTCCCAACGAAAAAGGTTGGACATCGTTGGTTTAAAACGTGAAAGTCAATTAAATCTCTGAGTTTTGTGGGAATTTATTGAACGTATTAGTCACTTTTGAAAATTGCAGGTTTGAAATATAAATTTAAATGGAAACTCTATCACCATGGTTTATTTTTCACAGGTTTACTCAACAATGAAAAGTATTAAGACGTCAAAGTTGTTATTTAATTATCAGCATTATGTGAGGATTATTGGTTATTTAATTATCGGCATTTTGTGAGGATTAATGGATATTTAATTATCAGCATTTTATATCATGACAAGTCATTTGACTCTGCAGTGGACACCGATGAAGCCGTTAATTACCCGCTGGAATTTCTGAACTACCTTGTGCCACCTGCAATGCCTTCTCATATCTTGAAGTTAAAGAAAGGATCACAGATAATGCTTCTGCAGTATCTGAACTCACCAAAACTATTCAATGGAACACGGCTCCGTGTCAAAAATATATTACCAAATGTCATAGAAGCCACGGTATTAGCGGGAAAGACAAAAGGAGAGGACGTATTCATACTTCGCATACAGTTGATACCAACCGACCTACCATTTAGCTTCAAACGAGCCCAGTTCTGAGTTAGACTCGCATTTGCCATGGCCATAAACAAAGTTCGAGGACAAAACCTTAAGTTTCCAGTCGTGAATTTAAAAAGTTCTTACTTCTCTCACGGCTCAAAAAAACTCAAACAGACAATCAAGATTGGCATCACGTCTGCATACAATAGACAAAACCAAGAACAAAACGTTTTTAAAAAACGATAGGTCCTTTATTTAACATCCTAAAAAGACGTACAAAAATTGTTAAAAACAGCCAGAGCACTTTCGGACGTATATACGCCCTTCATCAGTGGCTACATGAGTAGTAAAAGCATGGAATGTTTATATATACGGAGACCATTTTAAAACAAATTTGCACAAAATATAAAATGGCAAATGAACTTACTAAAATAATACAAGAAATATACACTGAAATTACACAATAAGTTTAAACGCTTATGAATTTTAAAATATTACAAGGAAAGAACTAATACAAATTTTAAAAAAACGTCAAGCATGATATTCCTGAGAATGACGTCACAAAAAACTTTTAAGAGATTTGAATTGCAATAGAGTCGAGAATGAGTCGCCAAGCATAACTTAAATTTGAACAGGATCAAAATTACAAATTGATTCACGGTAAATATAAATAAACAGGGATTCATAAAGAAGAATACTACGTGGATTATTACAACGAACCAAAAGGAAAGTTTTTTCAAAAACAGGAAGAAAGTTAATGATAAATTTCTTCCCGTTTTTTAAAAAACTTTCCTTTTGGTTTGTTGTAACAATCCTCGTTGTATTCTTCTTTATGAATCCCTGTTTATTTATATTTACCGTAAATCAATTTTAAATTTTGATCCTGTTCAAATTTTAAGTTATGCTTGGCGACTCATTCTCGACTCTATGCAATTCAAATCTCTTAAAAGTTTTTTGTAACGTCATTCTCAGGAATATCATGCTTGGCGTTTTTCTAAAATTTGTATTAGTTCTTTTCTTGTAATATTTTAAAATTCGTAAGCGTTTAAACTTTTTGTGTAATTTCAGTGTATATTTCTTGTATTATTTTAGTAAGTCCATTTGCCATTTTATATTTCATGCAAATTTGTTCTAAAATGGTCTCTCTATATATAAACATTCCATGCTTTTACTACTCATGTAGCCACTGATGAAGGGCGTATATACGTCCGAAAGCGCTCTGGCTGTTTTTAACAATTTTTATACGTCTTTTTAGGATGTTAAATAAAGGACCTTTCGTTTTTTTAAAACGTTTTGTTCTTGGTTTTGTCTACTCAAACAGACGTTTGAGCTAAAAAAAGTCGGGTAAAAAATTATACGATAGCTTTTTAAAAGATCAATATGTCTATGTAAAAGAGAAATACTATCGCATGAGAAATACAATAGTGATATTCCCCAAAGGTCAACCCTTGAACCTCTTTTGTAGTTATGACTTATCCACGAGGCATTGGAAATGATAGAGTGATAACAATGAAGTCAAGGTACAAGCAGTCGTTGACAACATAATACTATAGACAGAGTTTACATCTTACCTATATGCTACAAATACCGTTAATAGATCGAACAACTGAGCTATTAAATACAACTTGCAATTTAATTAAAAAAAAAATCTCTCCACCGTGCTACATTGCAGGAAACTTATTAAGTTCATTCCATCCATTATACCATATGTAGAAATATCAAGTACGTAACAGAACTCAGGTACCTAGAAAAATTTATATACTTCAACTGTTTTGAACCTCACACTTAAACAGTTTAAAGGAGAAAGTTGCTAACTTCCGACATAAACTTATTTGCATAACTAAATGCGCGTGGTGGATTAGATGTGAAGTTTGAAAGAAATCTAGCTAAAAGCCACGGGAAATGTAATACATTACGGGATTGATATGTGATATAAGAATTATTTGAGAACTAGCTCTCGTTTCACTAGGATTCAGTGAATTATGCTTATCGTACGTGCTAAGTTCTGTCGAACGGTATTTTATGAATCGGTTTAAGTTCTCTCAGGATGTCTGCCTTTAGACTGTTACCACTACGGATGTTAAAATACCATACGATGGTTGAAAGGAAACAGGGAATAAAATAATTATCAACTGGTATACTCACTTTGAGACTATAGCTGGCTATAATATCTGTACAGACTGATTGAGAATGAACCACAGAATCGGTTGTTCCTATGTAGTCAGCAAAAACATGAAACTTATGCAAGTCAAAAAACCTGGGCTTAACAACGATTGCAGCAATTTAACGTTAAACTCTGTATTGCATATACAGATGCAAATTTATTGTTGAAAATAATATCTTAGCTGTACATTTGTGATTTATTGTTGAAAACAATATTTTAGCGGTAAATTTGTGATTACAGACTATACTGGTGACACTATAGCAATAACTACATTCAATTAGATTGGATAAAAGCTCATATTGGTCATGCCAACTATGAAGCAGACAAGAGCAGTAAAAAATCCCTATTGTTGGAAAATATTTATGACTAAACTACAAGTAATGAACCTTATGAAAAAGAAATTATGGAGCTATGGAAGAAAATATGGAATGAGCAGGAAACAGGTAGAATCCTGTACAAACATCCACCTATTGTGTCTAATCAATACAACTTTTCGAATTTTTTTTCATTAATAAGACTTTAACGGGAGTGCTCAAGGACAATCAATACAGATTCTTCAACAAGTCCAACATCGACTTTTGTGAGAGCAGCATTGGAGAAGCCAATCATAACATCTATAAATGAGGCAGTACATTGGAAAAATACTTTCTCTTATAACTATAAACGGTGTCTGTCAGCTTATTAATTTGGCGAAAGCAAGAGAAGAGATTATCATGATTGTTAGAAATTTGTTAAAGAGACGTTTGGATACTACAGTCGACCCAAACGCACTTCGTAAATAAATAAATGAAAGATAATGCTATTTCTAACGTATCATTAATTTTACATATACTCGTCTATCTCTAAACGTAGAATTTGAACTTCATACTTTTTTACTCTGACTTTTCTTTTCAAGATTATGGAAAATCTACATATTCTCTAGAATTCAATAAGATCATTTTCCATTGTAATAATCCTAGCATCCCAGAAAGGAGACTTTATGATTCAATTCTGGATAATTGTTTCAACTGTTTCTGCAGTTCTTGACTTTATTGCTCTCTGTCTTTACAAATCTTTAGTTAACCTTCGTTCTCAATCTCATCCGCCATTTTAGATAAGAAAATGCTGACTCTAAATATAACATGATTCCACAATCATTAAATGAATATTTTACTAAAATAGGATCTAGCTGTATGGTGTGGCAATAAACTCTTCCTTTTTAAGCGTATTTAGGAAAGAGTATAATCATTAAACATGAGGCCTCATACGAAATCTTCCTCTGTTTACGGATTCTTCCTCTGTTAAAGAATCTTCCTCTGAGTAGAAGCAGTTTGAGTAATAAATGAGAGTAATTTCAATTTCACTGGAAATGTTTAAAGCGATACACTAGAGTGAGATAAAACAATAAAGCATCACTCTTTACCATGTCGTCATTACAGATTTTTTTCCAGAAAAAAGTAGTATCACTGATATGTTGCTCATTAAAATGGTTTGTGATTGATAAATCAATCAACGAAACCGGTCCAACAATTAACGAAGTCACAGTTGATAGCTAAAGGTGGTGTGTCTTTATTATCACTTCACAACATAGTTGAAAAGCGTTTATGACTTTGTTCATTTTGTCTGTCTGTCTGTCCGTTAGCACGATAACTGCCGTAAAAATGGCTTTATCAAAATAAAATTTTAGTATATTGTTCAGACGATCTGTGGCACCTATGGGAATATAATTGAATAATATCACTCTATTAGTTTTGGATTGAACCCGGGTTGAAAACATGAAATACATTGAACCCTATTGGACCTAATTTTTCAAACATTTTTTAAGCGAATCTAATATTCACAAATTGCTTCGAAAGTTTTAAGAAATATTCAAATTATCCCATAAAATATATAAAAAAATTTTCAAAATATATTCAGTAGTTTTTAAAATAAAAATTTAAATAATAATTACACCTTTTATATGAAGAGATCACGTGATCATTATATGAAGAGTTCACGTGACGCACTTCAAAATAAAATATGGCATCCATTCTGTGTCAAAATCGTGATTTTTAAAATTCTTTTTAATATATATTTTGTGTTGTATCCGTCCTAAAACCGCTTTATTTTTACTTAAATTCTGTGCATCCACATACTGAAACAACGCAATTACCATATATTTGAGTTTGAATGATCAATGTCATCCATCTTGTGTCAAAATTGTGATTTTTAAAATTTTTGACACTTTGCAACAAAGTTGAAAAGTGTTTATGACTTTGTTTATTCTGCCTGTCTGTCTGTCCGTTCAAATTGTTCAAATTATTCAAATTGTTTCATAAAATATATAAAAAAAAATTCAGCGAAATATATTTAGTAGTTTTTTAAATAAAAATTTAAATAATAATTACACCTCTTATATGAAGCGATCACGTGACCGTGATATGAAAAGATCGCGTGACCCACTTCAAAATGATATATGGCATCCATCTTGTTTCAAAATCGTTATTTTTTAAAATTCTTTTTAATTCATATTGAGTGTGGTATCCGTCCTAAAACCACTTTATTTTTGCTTAAATTCTGTGCATCTACATACTGAAACAACGCAATTACAATATATTTGAGTATAAATGCTCATCCAAATTTGATTATTTCTACAACGAAGTCTATTTTTCACTTATGTAAAATGTAAACAGCAAAATATGTAGAATGAGTTGTATTAGAATTGCTGTATTTCTTTAACACAGAATTATTTAGCTCATGGAGTCTGCATAGCTGATATGAATAAAATATTCATTGATTTTACAAAAAGAAGGACGATTTTTTTCGATGAAGTTTTAAGCATAGAGTTTAATTACTTGTAGCTCCATGGTCTTAATTTTTAAATAAAGTAAATTATTATAGTATTGTGATGAATGAAATGAATGGGAGAAAGTTATGAATGAAATCCTGTTTTTATAGAGAGATCCAGGCGTGTTATTTCTATGACGTCATTTGAATTAATTTCAGTTGCTTTCGATGAAGTTTTCAAATATAACAAATTATCGTAATATTATGATAGTTTTAAAAATATTACCGTGGAATGTATCGCATTTTAGAGATATTTAAACCAGGCAATTTTTACTTCAATGCCGTCATTTGAATGAAGTTCATTTTTTTCTATGAAGGTTTAAGTTTTCAAATATAATAAATTAATGTAGTATTGTGAAAAGTTTTAAAATATTACCGAGGAATGTATTGCATTTTAAACATGTTTAAATGAAATTGCATTGAAGTTGGAAAGTGTTCCATAATCAATGCTTTAAGCATGATTGATCTTTCTTGTTTTAATTTATATTTAGTGTTGTATACGTCCTGAAACCGCTTTGTTTTTTTGCTTAAGTTTTGCTTTTATTGTACATCTGTATTCTGAAACAATACAATAACAATATATTTGAGTTTAAATGATCATCAAATGAATGATTTCTTTATGCATGATTGATCTTTGTTAATTCATATTTAGTGTTGTATCTGTCCTAAAACCGCTTTACTTTTGCTTGAATTCTGCGCATCTACATTCTGAAACAACACAATTACAATATATTTGAGTTTAACTGATCATCAAACTTTCATTATTTCTACAACGAAACCCAATTTTCACTTATGCAGAATGTAAACAGATTAGACTGTAAGATGAGCTGTGTAAAAATCGTTAAATTTCTTTAACTCAAAATTATTTTGCTCTGGCGTTTGCAATATAGATGACATGAATGAAACATTCATTGATTTTACATAGAGACCCAAACGATTTAATGACAGACTATGAAGTTTTATGCATAGCTTTAAATTTCTTTTACCTCCATATTTTTAAGTTTTTAAGTGGAATAAATTATTGTAGTATTGTGATGAATGAAATAAAAATGTGTGAATGAAATGTTTACTGTTTTTACACAGAGAACCGAGTTATTTATATTACAATGACGTCATTTGAATCAAGTTTTTTTTATGAAGTTTTAAATTTTCAAATGTAATTAATTATAGCACTATTGTGATAATTTTAAAAATATTACAGCTGAATGTTTCGCATATTAGAGACGTTTAAATAAAACTAGAGTTGGAAAGTGTTTCGTATTCAATGCTTTATGCATGATTAATCTCTCTGGGTATAATTGACTTTGTTTGCTTATCTCTAACAGGGAACAAAATAGACACCGATAGAAACCCCCCCCATATCTCGAAAGCTGTATCTTCGTGTAGCTAATTCCATTGTAGTTTCCTATACACCAGCATGAAAAGCATAGGATAACTCTAATAATACTTCACGAGTTATTGAGACTCCGTTTTTTATGTTTCCAAATACCATTACTTGAAATCAATAATTATTGTCAAATCTCTCAAATCTTACCTTCGATTTCTTTTCAATCCAAAGCACTATATAAAGAAACAATGTATTACCTCTAAATGTAAGAAATTTTATGTAGATCTTTTTCAGACAGATTATAATTTTTAAACCAATAGCTGAAGAATTATAATGAGAAACTTAACTCACACATTCCAAACTTATTCCTGATTATGTAGGCATTACATTTCACCTCTCTCTAAGCGGCATATGTTTCGCTTCATCTTTTTTTGATGAAAGCAAAATGTGGATTACATAGACGCTATTTCAGTGTAAATTTTGAATGGTATTCATTTAATGCGCTTAAATGCTTTAGTATAAATTCCATTCAATAATATATGGAATTCACATTGTGTGTTTTACATATGTTAAGAAATTTAAAATAATAGTACTGATGTACTGCAAAATAAGTTTTCTGTGGCTAGTTCTGAAACAATTTATTTAATCTAATGTAAAAGAAAGGAAAAGTTAAATAGATGGTGTCAAGTAAAATATCTTCTAAACGTTTGAATATTTTTTATATTAATAATGGTACGAAGCATATCCTCTTGAATCGTGTGTATAAAGTTTCTGGATAACCTACGTTTATTCACAAGCACAAAGTAAACAGGAACAAAATACAATCCAACAGCATTTAAATGCTCCACTAATTACACAAAATAAGCGATATTATTCCCGAAATAGTGGAGAAAATAATTTCACAAAATAACGGCTACTATTCTCAAAACATTGACAAAAGTCACAGTCCACTGTAGCTTGTACATTATCAACTCGTGAACTAAACACTGCGATTTAGTGATGACTCCTATTTATAGTCTCTCCATAGAAACTTATGGAAATCGTTATACCGCAAAGAATAATCGTTCTATCTAGAAGTTTCTGGAACATTACGGAATTCGTCAAATATTGCCAAATTGGCGATATTTAGCCAGATCTGGCAACCCTTCTTCTAACTGGAAAATACTGTAAACCCTGGGTTCACGCCATCTAAGACAGTTAAAACACGGTCCACACTGACGTCATGGACTGTGTTTTCTTCGCTTGGCCTCCGAAACCGACGATAAGAATAGGCTCCAAAAGGAATAGTGTGCGTTCGCAACAACAAACATCTACAGTTGGGGTATCTCTGGCTGAAATCCAGCTATGGCTTATCCCAAATATGTATTAAATCTGGCTTATCCGAACATAATAGATTAAATAGTAAAAAATGTTTACTTGTTTTGTCGGAAATATGGTTCTCTTTATGAATATATAAAAATAATTTTAATATTTTGTGTGATTTTTTTTTCGTAGGAACTAAAAATATTTTGACCGATTCACCTTGATTGATTCAAGTTTGCTTACTTTCTTTCAAAATATTCTAAACTATAAGAGATATGTATAAACAATAAACGACAAAACTGTTCAATAGGAAATCTAGTTTCTCAATTAAACTAAATAAATAGATTACTCTAGATAAATGTATGTAACATGAAAAGACAACGACATATGAAAGACAACGACATATGAAAGACAACGACGTACCAAATTTGGACTCCCAAGCGGTTCTTGTTCTTAAGTTATTTGCCATAAACATGTCATTACTTTTGCAATATTATGCGATAAATTTATATAAATCACTCTCGTGGATCTAGTCCCTTCACTAGAGAAGATACTTTGGGTAATAGTTTAATATTTTATTCGTCAATAGTCATTTTTATATAATAAATGCTCTTCTATCCGTTTCTCTATAACGCTTAGCGAAAAATTTGGTGAACTTGGCCACGCATTTAGCAAATATTCAAGAAAATGTCGTTAAATTTGAAAAAATTATGCTAAGACTCCCGATGGATGAATTAATTATTAAAATGTTTTACTATACTGTCGATATTGCTTATTGAGGATGCTATCAATATTGATAATTGCCAGTTTAGAGTTGCGTGAAATATAAATGAATTGGCATCATGTTGTCATTCGGAAAAGCTCCAAATTTACAACACAATATTAAAACCGTTGTGAAGTACATCTTATACATCATATTTTTACTGAGAAAGAAGTAAGTTCATTGCTTTATATAAGCAAAGTTATATGTATCTTACTGTGGCAACCGAAAAATTATTTAAAGCTGTATTTTATAATAAACATTAATTATTATTAATCATCTTATCTTAACATTGCCGTAAATTCTCATATTAGTGGACTTGTTATTGAAATCGTACATTGCTAGTTGTGTCGCTATATAAAACCATCCAATTATTTAACTTTCGTGTGAGTCCCGCAAAGGAATTATTCATTATTATAATACTCATTGACTGCACCATTTAAACTTTAACAATAAAATATTTATTAACAACATAAATCTTAATTAAATTTAATTACACTATTTAATTATATTATTTCAGCGGAGGGGACATGTATGACCAAAACGGAAAATCTTTAATAGTGGTTATGACCGGATATCATTTTCAATGGGCACATACCTTCAATTTCGGCCTTGGGCTTTGATCATATATCAAATGCTTGCATCAGTTATTTGTACTCGCCATAACTCTTTGGTGTGTGGCTCCTTCTCGTACTCTGATTGCACTCACACATTAATATATCTCCATTATTTTGGAACCTCTACGGGAAACTCTACAAGTCTGAATTCACCGAATCCAGTCATCGTCTCCAAGTTATCTTAAGTCGTATTATACAAGTTATCTGTTCCAAGTCATGTTAGTATCTCTGCTGCTCTAGTCTTTCTTTTTAAGTCAAATCTTCATAATTGTCTTGTCTCGTTCTCGGGTCACCGGTTGTGGTTCCCTCGGGGAGGGGGGGAACTCCCCCTTTTCTTCCATTTGGCGCATTGAGATTGACGTAACAATCTTCCTTTTTTATTAGTTAACCAATGGAACCATTCCACATTTCGTAAGGCCCAGCTCAGCCCCTCTGTCATGGCCCCCTAAATTATGGTCTTCTGACCTTTAGGTTCACGGGGTGATAAAACTCTGTGCCAGCCAGACTACAAGTATTGTTCGCCGTTTTGGTCACCACAAATTTGTACATAAAAGTGTCTCATCAAATGTGAGATCTATTATTGGTCTCACACTTACATTAGTTTTTCTTTTTATGGAAAGGCATGCATTTAATTAATTTCATAAAACTTATGCCATTGGAAATATTTAAAAGAATTTAATAGGATATCCCATTCTTTCAAGCATACATATCTTCGTAATAGTTTCATAATTACTTATCTGCAAATAATTAATCGCTCCAGAAAGTTGTTTATCCACTATTCGGCAAACTCTGCCTTAATGAATTCTGCTTATTTAAGTATAACCGCTTATTCATTACTTGAGGGCGAAGAAGGGAGTAATATAATAAATAATTCCGGAACTGAGTCATTTACTTGGGGTAAACAGATGAGCATAGGTCGAGGAATTTCGCGATTTTCGAATAGAAGGAGCTAAATCCATAAAATTAAAAAGATGAAGTTATTCAACCTTAGTTTTCAAATTAAAAACTAAGATTGTATGTACCGGAAATGGCAGAAATATTTTCGTGGAAAAATTTATCTCGTCTGTTGACGTAGAACTAATATTTAAACCAATGAAAGATAGAGAAACACTTTTACATAAGATGCAATTTTTTAATACATTGTATACATTTATTTATATATTTTTATGTGAATACCATATCTCTGGCTGATATCGGAGTATTGCATAAATTATTAAAGCCTCGTACCCTTATATCTACGAATGGATAAAAAATATAAACAATTTCACTTGTTCTGTAATAGTTTTATGTGCATAAATAAGCCACATAGTTTATGAATTATCGAAATAGTTTTATATGCATAAATAATTCAAAATAGTTTTATATGAATACATAGGGCTCTATTTATGAATATATAAGAATAGTTTCGAAATTTTAAGGTTTTGAATTTTCTTTTTTTTCCGAAAACAAAAACTCAAAAATTTTCGTCCGAGCTCATTTTTGTTTCACATTCATTTTGTTCATAGGTTTTGTTCCAAAGACGATACTATAAGTGTGCAAATATTTTATCTTAAAGACAAACAGGGGCTTCCTGGACGACCAGGAATGCCTTTTTGAAAGACACAATATTTTTTAGACCCTGGACAGAGAATTAGACTCCGTTAGGATCTGTCCCGGGGTCGATACTGTAAATTTGCAAAGATTTAGTTTTCTATGTCGTTTGGATACAGTGCGCATGACTTCCACTCGTTCCCCTGCTCACTCACTCTCGCCAGTCACCAGGGTTCGTCTGCACCGCCCTCTGTTCGATACCGCTCACTAACCATTTGCGAGCTCTTTAGTCCCACCTTCTACGCTGATTAACAACTTATAGGCACCGACCTAAAGAATTGCAATATTTACAGCCTATGGTGAACACCTGCTAAGCAGCGTAAATCAGCCATTTGTGTTTCGTCCTTTGTTCGCTGATGCTCTTCAAACCCGTCTTGCGAGCTTTTACACCTCGATTGAGAAGGACCAACGGCCGTACCGTGCTGAAAACACCGGTTCTCGTTAGATCACCGAAGTCAGGAAGCATCGGGAGCGGTTAGTACTTGGGTGGGTGACCACCTGGGAACACCGCGTGCTGTTGACACATTTCGGGCGCGGTAGCCCGGTGGTTTGCGCGCTGGATTTGCACGCTGCCACAACTGCCGCCGTGTTCATGCGGAGTACGATCACGTTAAACATGTGGGTCTGTAAGTCCTTCCGAGAGGTTGGTGGTAGGGGAAGGAGGGTACGGTCCCTGTGAATGCCTCCCCCACTGGGTTCCAGTCTAAATTGGGTGGCACTTCTCGGCCGTCCAAACAGTTACCTTACACCTTTCTGGTAGGTCGGACGATCTGGGTCATAACAACAACAACAACCTCGTTTGAGAAGTCAGTGGCGGCTCGTCAGGCAACGCAGGGTTGTCGGTTGAATGGATTATTATTATTATTAATATTATTATTATTTGGTAATTATTTTTTTTTGTTATTGACTCGATTGGCTATTTTTCAATAATATTTGGCGACACTTGTGCCAATAGCGCGATGTATTTTATGATGCTCGTTGTCAAGGAGGAAGAGAAATCCCGCCACTGAATCTGCTTCACCCATTCCTGAAATTACGAGCCGCTACAGCGCAAAGTGTAATTATGTAACTTTCGGTTACGTCATGGAGTTTAAGAGAAGAAGATAAAATGGATGAGAAGTTTAAAATGACCATGATGTTTCAATTATATCTAAGTGTCAGTGTTAATAACATCCAACCTCTTCTCATTTGACACAATAGTAGAACATAGTGTTTAGTATACGTATTTTTGATTAAAGTATACGTATTTAGTATACGTATTTAGTATACGTATTTAGTATACGTATTTTAAATTAAAGTTCCCGAATTATAAGTACAATAAGTATTTTTTTCATAGTTGCAGAACAAGACATAAAATATATGGAGACAAAAAATTGTAAAGAAAAATAAATTTGAATACGAAGGAATTTTCTTTATCGTTTAAATTCTAATTTTCATTAGATTGATAATATATTTTCTTCAAAATAGACGGTTTAAACAAATATTATTTTTTCAATACGAGCCTCTCCCCACAGAAATACGAGCAATGCGGTGGTACTTATCGTAATACCACATGAATTGTTTCAATCAGTTTTGGCGATTTCCCATAAGGGAGTTTTAACTCCTTTGTTTTACCTCCATCAGTTACATATTTACAACGATAACAAGAGTCACAACTATTGTTTCAATTTCCAACAATGAAAGTTAAATCATTTAATTATTACTTCTTTTGAAATGGCAACAGTGTTTTCACAGAGTTAGAAAGATGATAAAACCCCTATGAATGAAGCGCTTGAAAATGCATAATGCTTTGAGAATTATATTTAGGTGGCTCTAGTGTTAGTAAAGTAGCTGCTATTGTTAGTTGACATAAAAGAATGGCGTAGTATTTTATAAATGTATTTTTGATTATTTTTAAATTAAGAGTTCCCTACTTATGAGTATAATTAACTAGCATTATTTCATAGTTGTTGGTTAGAGTAAAGAATATAGGCAGATAAAAATAAATTCAAATGTAACATAATTTTGAATATGTAGAAATATTCTCTGTTGTTTCAGTTCTATTTTGCATTGCGCAAATAATTTATTTTTTCAAAATTGACAGTTTTAATAAATGTTTTAGGAATTTCAGCTTAGAAATGCATACAATGCAGGACTACTTATCCCAGCGCCATCTGAATTATTGTCTCAAACGGTATTGGCTATGTTTCAATATGAAGTTTTAACTCCTTACTTTTATCTCCGTGGATTAGATTATGGAAATAAATAAAGAGGACAGGGGAATACAAAAAACAAAATTTTCACTTCAAAATTGTATAAAAAGAACTGCAACTTTATTCCGATTGCATCTGATATAGGAGGCGACATATGGTTCAGTATTTTAAACCACCATACAAAAGTGCACATCATTTCATGATATAAGTCCGTCGCTAGGGTCAAGATAACATTCTAAAAGGATTATGTCAGCGGCATCAGAGGCAGTAGCTAAATGTATTTTTAATATACAAAGATAATCCTTTTGAAAAAATATGGTACGCAAGAGTAAATTGAGCAAATACTTTTGACAACCACTATTTACTTTCGAGAGCAAACATGCTGTACATATTTAAATCCTATTTGTCTGTAAAAAAATAGAAATTCACTTTACATGCAATAACTTATTTTTATTATTTCAATTAATGTTTTAGGAGGTTTAAATGTGTAGTAGATATTAACAAAATGTTTCGCTACAACAAAGCAGAAAATAAGCTGCATTTGCACATCATGTCATTGCTATTAAAAGCAAGTTTATTTCTCTATGTACGGTTTATTTAAATCAGACGTGCAGATTATTTCAATCATAATTAACTGCATTATAGTAAAAGTAGTTAAAATAAGACACGATTGATAATAGAAATAGAATGAATTTAGTAAATGATAATCAGAGCAGTGGAATTTTCCAGCGTTGTAATACAATAAATGAGCAAATTGTGTTTAATTGCTGAAATGTATAGTGATAATTTCATCCAGGCGTTAGATATTTAATCGACTATTTCAACAATAATTAAGTTCACTGAAAATAAATTTTGTTTGATGAAAGGATTAGAATGCGCAATTTGAATGATATTAACGTTTGAAACTAATTAGTTTTACAGACGCAAATCATTTAAAGTTTTATTTATCGCTTGATAATAACTTTTATCATATCATGATCATTAACTATATTGTGAAGGATGAAAGAACATTATGCAAAGTTATAGTGAAGCATCAATAGGTTCAAATGTTTTTGACACAGGATAGGGAAACACTTAAACAAAGTAATTAAACACAAATTAAAAGTGGCCCGCGAAAAATATTCTTCGCTTTACAGAATCCCATTCTGGTGAGGTAGATTCAAAAAAGAATTCAAAAAAGAGTTCAATATGTGGCATACGTATAAAATTAAAAAAAAAGATTCGTCTCGGTAGAAATGTATCAAAAATTGATTTCAAAATGTAACCTAAATAAACAGTATAATAACAAACAGTTCAGAATACAGTTGCTTCGAGGATACTTCAATGTTAAACAGATCCACCAACCAACCCGAAGTCCAAATGATGAAATGGGCACAAATGGAAGAAACAGAAAAGCGTGTACATAAACCGAAGATGTTGGCCCCAAAACATAGGAGTACTCCGAAATGTGTTGTGTTTGTAGGACACCCATAGGCGGCTCCAAGCTTTCACAATTGGGGATGCTATGCATTGGGAGGTGCTATGCTATCGGAGTGCTGTGCATTGAGATGTGCTGCGCTATTAAAGGTGCTATGCATTGGGCGATGCTATGCTATTGGGTGAGCTATGCATTGAGAGCTGCTATGCTATTGGGGATGCTATGCATTGGGAGGTGCTGTGCTATTAGGTATGCTGATCTTTGATTTATATCCGTAAAAAATATAAAAATAACCACTTCAAAAAAGAGAGAGAGAGACTGAAAATTGTTGGAATAAGGGGCAGTTGTTAAGTAAAAAGGAATGTTTGAGCAATTTGTAATGAGGGTACTGAAGCACCCCTCGCCTCCTCCCCCCCCCCACCTCGCGACGCCGCCTGTGAGGACACCCCTGTATTGTGCATTAGTTCTATGTTTCGTATTAGCTGGTATGTTCTTCAGTCTGATTTCTATTTGGCTGTATTAGCTGTATGGGATCTAACGTATCCTCAAACCAACGGTATGTTTCTATTTGTGCTTAAATACGTTGCTCAAGTTTTCTTAATCTTTTGTGCGAAGTGTTTATTAATATATCCAAATATCTAATACATTACTTTGTCCTACATATCAAGGAATATCATAGCCGGAGCTAAGTTTTTTAGTTTCGGTATGCACATTTTGGACGAGGGTTGCTAATAAAGCCTCTTTATACTCACAGAGCTCATCTACAGGGAGATTCCAAAGTTATGATCGTATTTGGAATTCAGATAACAGCATCTGTGGAACGATTTTTTGCTGACCATGCGCTCGTCAGCATGGAGTAGCAGGTACCTACAATGGCACCAAGAAAATTTTACATATGTCCAAATTTAGCTAACGCTATGGAAATCCAAAAATTCTGTCCTACTCAGCTGGTTTCAACTTTGAAATTAAACTGCACAAAGTTACAATGTCCGAATTCAACTGTTTCTATAAAAGTTTGCCAAATTATAGAAAGTATTTTAGCAGTAATTACATACAGAAATCGACTAAGATCTGCTGACGACTGCATAATAAACCTAGTCCATGGATGCTTTTATCTGCAATGGGGACCTGATCATAACTTTGGGAATACCCCCTGTCATTGCTTTTCACGTGCATTTGTGATCGGATTAAGGCATATGTTATTGATGTTCTTCATGTAGTTTAAATTCACTTTACTCCTCAAGCATTTAATAGCGTATCAAACTCAACTTTTTGGTTCAATTTCGTCTGCTAAATAATAAGGCAGCTCCAAACTGGAACACATTAATTTTAAATACCATGCGCAATTACTTTTGCCTAAATTTCTAGTAATTTCAGTCGTTTTAAAATATTTTCTTATTAACAACGCGATAAGCAATTTTGTATGACAGCGACTGGTTAATTAAGTTAAATACCTCTACCTTTGAAAACTTTTCAATTTTGCCCAATTAAATGCGAGTTTAAACTTTATTGTAAAATTGAAGATAGTCTCAAAACGTTGTGTCGTGATAAAGATTTATCAGACATACATCCTTACATGCAAACTCCCAGTTCAATATCGCGGCAGAAGCGGGAAGGGCTTGCCCACTTCAAGAGTCCCTTTCCAGAAAATTCCAGAACGTTAGCGAAGCTTCCACGGTTAGTAACAGTGGTCAGAGAAGGGAGCTGACCAATGACGTCCGACCTTTGACTCCACCACCGCGAAACGAGAGAGCGAAGTCTCTCTCTTCGATGATCGGACGCCTAAGAAGGAGGTTGCATAGTAGCTGCTAAAAAAAGGTCGGGCAATAGCCTCGTGCTATCGGCCCGGGCCGATCCACATATAAGAGATAGAATAAAGATGCTGAGTGTAGCAACCTTGATCAAGAAATAATATTTTGACCTAATACTCCTTCGAGAATCAATATCTCCGACAAATATCGAACTTTACATTTTGATTAACACGGATGATAATGGATATTAGAACGGCTACAAAATACTCTTAAAATGGCGAGAAGAATCAAGATCTGCTAGTCATGGAGAAGGCTGACACTGTGACAAGCTTGCCGGCCCTCGAGGAAAGGATGCCTTTATCCTAGCTCGGCGGGTGCTCGAGGCATTTGTCAAAGAAAAGACAATATTGAATTCCCGTATACAATGATGGAACTCCCGACGACGAAAGAAGAAACCAGATGATGATGAGTGAGCTTTTCCGACAACCAGAAAAAGGTTGGGAACCTTCCCGAAGCGCAGAAACCAGTACTGACTTGATAAAGACCCATTCCTGATGAACAAGATCTCAGCGGTCGAATGATTCCACAAAACGTTGAAGGATCGAGGAGTGAAAGTGACCTATCAGCGATAAGTGCACAAACTATAAAAGTTACGAACTGCTACGGGTGACAAATTCACAAGAAATTCTTAGTGTTACTTCCAGGAGTGATCAAGTGATGGTCGGTTACTTAAAGTGATGGTCGGTTACTTAAAGTGCTGGTCGTTACTTAAAGTGCGTGACGTTTACTTAAAGTGCATTAAAAATGCTTGCCTCCTAACGTGGAATATCATATAGAAAAAAGATATTGGTGAGTAAAAATTGAATCATAAATAAGCCTTATGATAACTCCGAGAATAAAAGAAAATTTTAAAAAATATAACAATTTAATTATTTAATCCCTTGGTAGGAGAAGAAAAACATACTAACATATTTATTTGGTATGTAATATATTTTGTATATACATGTATGAACAAATTTGATGATTGGATTTTGTAAAAAAAATACTACCTTTTACCCTAGACAATGATATAGTTTAATGAGTTTGATAAAATATTGCTTGATATGTAATGTTAATTTTTAGTGAATGTGAAAGCTTAAGAGTACAATAGAAAGGAAGAAATGACACGAATTTTATTATGATTTTAATGGATATGTTTTATAAATACTGATATCTAGAAATGAATGAATAACAGATTTAATATGATATATATAAATTAAAAATTGTTTTTTTCTTAATAATGAAGAAATATTAATTAAGAAGTAAAATAACACATTTTGAGTTTTGAGCATTGCAGCTTGAGATAAAAAGAAAAGAGAGATTATGAGAATAGAAATGTAAATTGATTTTAATAAGTGTTAGGTGATAAACATAATTATTTCCTTGTTTGCCTTGTGCAATTATTCAGAAAGACTGAGGCCTTATAGAATTAGTATTATAAAAATAGCTATAATTAGGAAAATTTGCTAAAATACACCTATTTGTACTTAGAGAAAATAAAAGGGCAACCCTAGTGAGGAGAATTATTGATTAGCGTTTATTTCTGGCATAAAATATTTGAATTAAAGAGAGCGGGCAAAACAGGTGCATTTCCTTTAATTCATGCAATTTGCTTATTTCTAGAACTCCCACTAGAAAAAGTATTGAGAGCCTTAGTGCTTTAAGGACACTCTAAAGTACCCCGACAATCTTGATAAATTCAATATTAAGATGGTTAGATTAAATGTTAAGAAATAAATTGATTTTAACAGGAGATCGTAATATGATAAGCAAAGATAAATTGAATAATATTTTGAATATTAATAAGAGTGATAAAAATATAATATATCATTTGAGATTTGAATGAATGGGGAAGTTATGATTTTGCTATGAAGTAAGAAATGAAAGTATTGAAAAGGTGTAAACAAAATGTAAAAATTCTGTTGTATTTAAGATGGATGCGTACGAAAATATGTGGCATGACAAATTATAGTATGAAGTTGAAATAAGCAATGAAATGATAATACTAATTTTAGAATATACAAAAATTTAATAGATTAATGTGAAGTAAGTTTTACTGAAATAGGATATTATTGCCCAAGAGGCACTTTATGAAAATATACCCATTGATATTTATATATGTTGTCAATAAAATGAACTTGGTATCCCCAAAATTGAAGTATTTATTCGTTAATTATAAATAAATTACATTAAAGTATAACTTCAGGTAGGAATTGTAGATGTGTGGTGCAGAGAGGATCCAGACGGCCTATTCTCCATCATGTTGGCTGATTAGAGCTTTTTTTTATTTTGTATTTATTTTCGTTGACTTTGCCTAAGGTTATTGATATGCCACATTTCTCGCCAGGAGTAACCAGTTAAGTGGTTACTTCCATTGTCGAATGACATTAGGGCATGGGGAAACAGGAGCTTTCTCTCTTGGCAGGCTCTTTAGCAGCTGAGCCTATTCTAGTAGGACCTTTGGTTGAATGTCATAAAATTTAAATATATTATATAAATTTGAGAGATATCGTGGAAATCATTTTCTTTTCCTGATACTTTGTTCTCATATCAAATATTGCTCTCACATCATATATTGTTCTCATATCATATATTGTTCTCATATTATATATTTATTCTCATATCATATCGTATTTCTTTTTTTTGTCGATGAAAATATAACCTTACTCTAAGTGGAATCTTACGTAATAAAGGAGGATGTCTGTGGTCTGGCAGTCTGTAGCCAAAAATTGAATGGTTTAACGACTATGTATTGGGTACAGCGTTACTTGAGGACCCGAATGAGTGCACCTCTGCGTAATTATTATTATTTTTTTAATTTGGAATAAGTTTTTTAGTTATTTTAAGTTTCAACCCCATTTACAACGATTTTGGGTGATATTCACACAATCCCGTCCCTAAGAGAACGAAAATATTATAACAAAATTTCCATCGTAACATTCCAAGTACTGGAATACAAGTACCAAGTGCCAAACTTAATGCCTGGCAGGGCAAGTGCCTTAAGAAAATAATGGGAATATTTTGGCCTAACACAATATCAAATGAGAACCTATATAAAAGGACCAATTTAAAGCCCATTGAATATGACATCAAATATCGAAGATGGAAATGAGTAAGCCATGTTTTGAGAATGCCATTGGACAGAATTCCCGCCGTTGCCTTGGACTGGGCACCTGAGGGCAGGCGGACAAGAGGTAGACCGAAGTTAACTTGGAGACGGTTGGTGGAGAGTGAGAGAAACCAGGCGTGATGGGCGAGCTGAACTGAAACGAGAGCTGCAGCACGCGAGCGTCGTGTTTGGAAATCTAAGCTGAAGACCTTAAGTGCCACTTAGGCACGAAAAGAATGATGATAAATGATCCATCGTAACACCATAAAAATATCGAAAAAGTATCTTCCTTCAAACAAACTCTGATCAGTATCCGTACAATTAATACTCGAATTTTAATGAATTTTTAAGAAATATATACCTTTCATGCGTTTGAATCGTCTTCGATATTCAAATTCCGATATAAAATTGTTGACAGATATTCTAAAGTTTACAACATAAACCTAACTCCTCTAAATATCACAGACTGTTCCAAAGCAAAAAATAATTTCATGAAGCCATTCGTTTAATTAATCGTTATAATTTTTAAGCCCGTTAATTTTTAACATTTTTGAATCATTTTCACCTTACACTTTCCCCGCTTTAAAGTTATTCACCTACTACAGACACACCTATACAGTAGGGGCATGTAGTAGAGTAGTAGGGGTTGTATATAGTAGGGGTAATCGCGCTAGAGTATACTGGCTGTGTACACCCTGATGTGCGATCATAAAACGAGGGAAGATCCGGGATTTCCAAGGTTACGGAGCTCAGTTATTGACGCGGTTTAAAGAGGCGATTCTGTAAACGTTTTATTTAAGTAGGGCGATTGGTTTTGATTCAAAACGGGCGATTTTGAAGTTGAGCGGTATTATCTGCATTTATGTTACTTAAGTACTTCTCACTTATTTATTACGCCAGATGCCGACGGATAATGCGTTCTAGTAATTCAATAAATTCTCATTTCTAAAGCTTACATTTTTTCTGAACAATTTGTAGTAGTTTAATTAAGAAACTCATAAACACGTTTCATAGAACGTGAAAGCGCTGAAGATACAGTGCAATTTATTTCACTTAAAATCGTCTTAAACTCATTAGGCGTAATGCTATATATTTAAAAAGGCCATGTAATCATGTTCGTCTTAATTAAACAGTTTTAAACACGAAAGTTAATGACATGAGTAGTCACATAGAATGTAACTCACTCACATTGTGATTAGTTATTTCAGATACTAAAGTTATCTTCAAATATTATTTATTTTGATTTCTTTTGGAATGATCAACATATATCAGTCGTACAAAATGAAAATGGTATTATTACTTTCCTTATATACATAATGTATAAGGAAAGCATTGTGACGGGGTCGAAAATTCGAATTCGAGTTTTCGACGGGAGAGCACGTTTCAAGCATCCCTGATCACGAATCAAACATTTTTGAAGGGATGTCTGTATGTGTGTGTGTGTGTGTCAGTGAATCTTTGGAGACGATAACTGACGAACGAATGGATCGATTCGAACGAAATTTGGTACAAAAATCACAATCCGTAAACACTGGAAGCCTATTGTTTTTATACGCCATCGAATGTTCAGAACCTACCTAAATTTTCGAGTGAAATTTTGAAAAAATCGTCAAAAAATCAAAACCGCTAATAAAGTTACGCAAATAGACATTTCTTATGTAATTTTTCATTAGAAAACGATTGACATAAATTTTAGAACGCTAACATGAACCGTTCTCGAGATATTGCACATTTTTCAAAAAAATTATCAAAAAGTGATATAAAATAAAAAATATATATTTCCTATTGATAAACATGTTCACGTTTCATATGTAATACCATGCGATAAATTGGGTGACATTATTCTCGAGGATCTAGCTCATTCCATTCATGAAAAAGATACTTTGAGTAATACTTTTGTATTTGAACGCCAATCGTCATTTATCTGCTGTAAGAATAACTTATTTCTCCGTCCATAACTCTTGGTGAGGTTTTGGCGAAGAATTTGGCGGAATGTCGCCAACTTGGCGACATTTTTATTTGTTGCCAAATTGACAAAAATCTCGCCAAATTGATAGAAATGACGCTAAATTAATGAAAATGACGACTAATTGACGAAAATTCAATATCTTGGAAAGAATATAAGTATCTACTATAAGAATAGCAATTTTTTAAACTGTAAAAGTAGTAAATTCATTTAATTTTATAAGGAAAGTCATGTGTTGCCCACATCAGATTTTTTTTAAAAAGTTATAAGTGTTAGGTAGTGATTCTCGGTTGAGGCAGCAATGTTCTTTGCAATAGACAGATAACTGGACATTTTTCAAATTACATATTTAAGCGTTCAGAGCTATAAATCTTAAAAAAAAATTAATTACATTATCAAATCTGAAATTAATGTTATCTGCAATTAATCTTAAGCAGAAATGGCCATGTATCATTAGAATTTGCTTAAATAATAATAAAACTCTAAAAAAATTAAGCAAGCTTAAGGGGAATAACAACATAAGTATATTTTATAGCCATTCACCATTACGCACAGGTTCATCATACTTCGAACAGATATTTAGCTAACTCTATATTAAGTGTTTAATATATCACATGGCAATAATCATTTTGAAACTCTTACATCACATATACATAGCTGGACCTTCTATTCTAAAAGTGTACTCACTAAACAAAAAAACATTAGAATTGATAGCTTACTTTCATAGATTCAATTCTTAGCCATTTTTAACATTTTACAACATAGTTGAAAAGTGTTTATGACTTTGTTCATTCTGTCTGTCTGTCTGTCTGTCTGTCCATTAGCACGATAACTTCCGTAAAAATGACGTTATCAAAATGAAATTGAAATTTTAGTATGTTGTTCAGACGGTCTGTGGAACGTATGAGAATATAAATAAATAATATCACCCAATTAGTTTTTTTTTATTGAACCCGGAGTGAAAAAATGAAATAAATTGAACCCTATGGCACCTAATTTTTCAAACATTTTTTAAGCAAATTTAAAATTCACAAATTACTTCGAAATTTTTAGGAAATATTCACATTATCCCATAAAATATATAAAAAAAATTTCACTAAAATATGTTTGGTTGTTTTTTAATTAAAAATTATTTAATATAGGGAGAAAAGCAAATTCAATTAAATTCTGACTTTTGGGATATCCTCCAGAAAGAAAAGAGAGATATATTGTATAATAAATATCTTTCCAAAAGCTTAATTATTTTGTATATGAAATAGCTTCACATTTTAAAATAAATTTGGTAGATAACAATTTTTCAATTTTTTTTAAATTTTATATAACTCTTCATAATATACTTATTTGATGTAATTTTTAAAGCACTTTCCTTCTTCCTAGAGAGTTAAAATTTGGTACACAACTTAAATTTGTTGAGCATTTTATTCTACAAAAATTTAGTGGATCTTCAAATATAGATCCTACATTTTTTTTCTAAATGGCCTGCAAATAATCCCCGTTCACTTCTATAAATCAGTGTTGTAATATTGTTAAAAATTCTGATGTGGGCAGCACATGTCTTTCCCTGCAGACTCATATTCACGTTCTCTTTATTTCTTCATTAATAATTTGAGTTTATCTGCAAAAAATAACAGTCATCAATATTTTAAATGACATTGAATTTGCACGTTAAACTTAAATTTGGTTCTCATTTGATAGCTGAACCTATTGTCAAAGGTGGCGTAGCGAAAACGCGAAAAAACTAGAATATCTCAAGGGCGGCTAGTCCTAGAGTAATGGGGTTAGTCTTATTCTTTTTGTTGTCGAAAATCACGTATTCTTTTATTTTTATATTTAACGATTTTTACTGGCCATTTCGCAAAAATAGCCTGTTCCATTTTTTGGAATCGTACTAGAATAGCCTACAAATGATTTATATACCAAATTTTGTTAAATTTGGTATATAAATTACTTGTAAGTTATTGAAATATTATACATCAAATTTTGTTAAATTTGTTCCATTAGTTTTTAGCTAGAGTGGATAAAGGCAATTTCTGATGGCCATTTCACAAAGAAGGCTGATTCTTTTATTACGAATCGTACTACAATCTAATGCACATCAGGGTTTCCCCCAAAAAACATACCTACACAATACATACACACACACACACACCTTGAATACATACACACACACACACATATATTATCTGCGTATCTGTGTATTATCTGTGAATCTAAATTCCGTTCCTACGCAATTACAATAGTTATGATTTAAATGATCCTTAAGCTTTTATTATTTCTTCAACGAAGCCTAATTTTGACTTATGCAGAATGCAAATATCTCAAGCGATTGTAAGGTGAATCACATAAGAATTGCTGAATTTTTTTCACACAAAATTATTTAGCTTAGGAGCCTGGAATACAAGTTATATGAATGAAATATTCATTGATATTGCATAGAGAATCAGATGATTTATATTTCGATACAGTTTTGAATATTTAAGTATAATAAATTAACTGTTGTACTGTGATAATGTAAAAGATATCACCACTGAATTTATCACATTTTAGAAATTTTTAAATAAAATTGCATTTCAGTTGGAAAGTATTTCATAATCAATGCTTTAAGCATGATTGAACTTTCTTGTTATTTTTTAAAAATATGAATGCTCACAACGATACTTTTCATATTGTCGAAATGAGATGGTGTGACATTGTCATTTAATTTTCCTCGCATTTGTATTGAAAATATATGGACTTGATTTCCGTTCTCAAGATTACGACTGTCATTTTGATGAAACATTAAAATGGATAACGAAATGAAAATTAAATGTTTATAAAATTGATAATTCTCACGTTTAATGCATTACTCTCTTACTCTCACGTAAATACAGTACACACTTTAAACCAGGAGAGGGGGGATTATTCCGGGTATGACGGACTTCCGTATTTTAACTTGGATCTGTGCATAGGACGACATGGGAATTAAGAACGCGAGCATTTTGTTCTCGGTATTACAAGAGGGACCGAACTTGTTCACGGCGAATGTCGTCTTACTCCACCTAAATTTCTTTGTACGTCACTGGATTCTGTGTGCACAGCACAATTTAAAATATGTGCGCAAGTTGCTTATGCCTAGATATTGACACTTCTAAATTAACAAACAATTTTTTACTGTAACAATGCCAAAAACATTTTGCGTTTTGGCAACTCTTATCAAAGATTGCCCTGGATCGTGACATCACGAATAACGAAACTTAATTTCCATAACGTCAAGCTGGCAACTTTTTCCACTAATCACCGCGTCGACTTTATAAAGAACCTTGCTTTGAAAGCCTAATTTCAACAAAAAATTTCCCCTACACGTTGCTTTGAAAAATTATTGGTAAAAAAAAACAATATAAATTAAGCATTATAATACATCAATTAGCAGTATCTACCGGGTGAGTAAAACAAGCCTCCTTCGGCATAATATAATAAACAGGGCAATTACCACCAAAGTAAAAGCATTATCGGGAACAAAGAAAGTTATTTTGCTTACAAATCCATGTCGTTGAGTCTATAAATTTTATTGTATGTTGTTTTCTTTATTTATTATTATAGAAACACTAATCGCAACAATAATGTTAATCGCAACAATATATTTCAGTAATTTATTAGTTTCCAGTGCCATGTCGTCAGGGATTGTGTATGTAATATATTGCGTCATTAAGTAAATTCATTTCACATTATAGGGTCGAAAAGAAAAAGAGTTTCGAAACCTCTAATTCTTACTTTAGAATTATCCACAAATCCCTTATAACAAAAAGTGCCATTTAAGAATACGCATAGATCGCAAAAAATAATATTGTCATGAGTAGGAAATTAAATTCTAATGTGGCATGTAAAAAAACCCGAAACACTTGTCTTTTAATTAAAATGTCTTTAAGATAAAATGTCTTTAAGATAAGATTGTCCTTAAGATAAAATGTTATTAGTTAGCTATCACACATTTCCCATTACATTTTAAATATTCGTGCAAAGTTTCGAACATTCGTGCAAAGCTCAGAGTCTTCATTAATTAACTTTTAAAAATCAAAAAGAAAATTTGAGACACAAACATAATATTTTTATGAGCATTTACAAAACAAACATTACTTCTAAATAGCTGAAATACCACTTTTAGAAAATAAATATTTTATACTTGTAATTAATAACATATTTCTTGATTTCATTTTTTATCCACCCAAATAAAGCCATGTTTACAAATATATGACACTTGTCGGTGATATAAACACTTGTGTGTCGGTGTTTAAAACTACTTAACTTCACTTAAGTCAAATCAGCCTGAGTCAAAATTATTTTTCTTTAAAGATGTTGGGAGAAAAAAGCAAGAAGATGTAAGCTTATTTACAGTAGCTACAATTTCACTTATCTCGAAAAGAGTTAACTTATTAACGTAAACGTCGTTTCTGAGGCGCAGTAAAAACAAATAAACTGAACGCTGGGATTTTAAATTATTAAATTCTACATAATGGACATGGCCGTATATTATCGTATTCGTAGAACTCAATAAATTATCCGTTGTACCCTTCAATTTTTATCTTTAGCGCGAGTTCTGTCAGAAACCGATCTCGAGAGTTTCCATAGATATATGTACTATAAGTCGAGCAAATACATATCTGTAAGAACCATTAATTAAAATATCCAGAAACGATGTTTTAAAATATATAAATAGGAACATGATTAGAACAATATATAAAACATCTTTATTCTGAGCTTTTATGATGTTTTAACATTTGGATATTTGCTCCACCGATGCTAAAAATAGTTATTATTAACTCGTATATAAAATTTAAATGGTCGAGTGAATAGGCAAATACCTCTGTTGTGAGGGAAACAAAACTCCTTCTACAGACTCAACATGAAGTACAATTCCTATTTATACAATTGAGTTTTATCGCACAAAATAAGGCATGAAATCAATACTTACATCAAACTACATCTCGCAATTTTTAAATCTTTGCTTTTTCATTTCGTAACTAGAAAACATATGAAATAATACCAATTTGTCAAAACTCTAAAATACGAAAATATCTTCTTTGTAACATTTTATGTTATAGAAGTTGGGGTGATTTCATTCATATTTGTAAAACACTGCACACCATTTTTATAAAGTTCATTTTGTTCTTTTATTTATGATTTTGCGATATTTATGGGACTTCGAAGACTATTTGTAGAAGAAAATAAAAATTGTAACACAAAAATCACCGAACTGCCGAATTTCAAAAACGACTGAACTGTTTGATTTTGTGCCAGCGTGGGTAAATACATTGCATAGACAAACTCAAGCACACACACAGATTGATACAGAAAGACAGGAAAGTACACACGCAAACAGATACAGACAGACATACCGAAATATACAAACACAGCGAGGCATGTAGACATATATATACACAGAAAGAGAGGAAGACAGATACATACACAGAGATATGTAAACATATATATACACAGAGAGACTGAAAACAGATACATTTACAGAGATACAGATTCAGAAGATGTTTCCTCCATGGCAACCTTTGGATTTTATACCAATAATAGGAGAGCTTAGCTTCTCTTCCTAATCTCCTCATCTGCGGTTTCTGAGTCGACAGAATCATACACCGGATGGTCCAATGAACGCACGTTTCCAGTCTCTGACGGTTAAAGCTCAGACCATAGTTTGGCAAAAAACCCGCCCCAAGAATGAGTATGATTCATGGTACGGGGAATTCGTCTGGATATATTGAAAAAATCGCCAACGCACCACTCCCAAGATTCATGTACCTCTTAGGAGAGGTGGATTTATTGCTACGGGACCAAGACCCATCTTCCCTCCGAGGTGCTAACAGAGATAAACAAGCAGCAACTGCATACACAGACCGACAACTACATACAAATTCATACAGAGAGATATAGACAGACATATACGGCCGACCATGTATTAAATTACTCAATGCCTCAATAGGTGAGTTGTATGATCTGGTTTCTTAAAGATACATACAAGCACAGAGAAACAAGCAGGCCGTTACACATACAGAATGACAGTTTTGGCGAGAATATCCCGCAAGTAACTGATAAGGTTCACACAAGATTAATGGGAGTCTCGAATTCGAAATATATTCCCAGAACGCCTTAGTCAGAAGAGGCGATCAACGGAACTATTTCCCGGGCAGGGTCCGAAGATAGGCTGATAAGTCTTGACTCTTGTTACCGATGAGCTTTTTCTACCAAGATGTATCCGAGCTACACAAAGGTGCAAGGTACTTGTTTGGACAGACGTAATAATCCCGCCCAATTTAAACTGGAACCCAATGGGGGTGGTAATCACAGGATCGGTGTCATCTTTCCTCTGATCCATCACCTTTTCCCCTCCCCGATAGATATTTGGTCCTACAGATCTAACGTGTCCGTATTCTTCTTCTTCTTCGGCCCAGACTAGCCGACCTGCTAGAAGATGTAAGGTATCTGTTTGGACGACCGGGCAGTGCCACCCAATTTAAACCAAAACAAAGTGAAAGAGGCATATACAGGGTCCTTGCGTCCTTCCCCTACCACCAATAAGGACTTACAGACCCACATATTTAACGTACCCATACTCCACGTGAACACTGGGACAGTTTAGGGTGGCCGTCCAAGTACAATTCCCGCTCGCTAACCACTGGGCTGCCCCTCTCCTCGTATCCATAGTCTGTGTGGACACAGAAACAGATTCGGGTGACGGCGGGGTTCGAACCAGGTCCTGGGACCGAACCGTCGGGTATCGAACCGTGTGCAATCCCAACGCCTTAAGCGATTCATAGAACTCTAAATACAGCGGAAGATAATTGGAATTATAGGGGCACTTACTGGAAAATTTCGGCTAAAATCAGTAAGTTGAATTCCATCGATTCGATTCCTCAAATGCAGCGAAAAATCGTTAAAAATGGGGATGGCGGTTACCGAGAATTTTCAGCTAAAATAAACAAAATAGAATTCCGCTGATACGCCCCCTCAAATGCAACAGAATATCGTTGAAAATATAAGAGGCGCTTGCTGGTAAGAGTTTGCGGAAACTGAAAGGGACACATAAAATTCCGTCAATCCGCTCCCTCAAATAAAATGGAAATTACGGAGTATGTAGAGATAAAAGCTTGCTCGAAATTTTCTGCTAAAAGAAACAAAGAATACAAAAATTTTACCTCGAAGGAAAATATACTGATATTTTCATCAATAATTTATTTTATTCAATGACGAAATAGTCTAATGCTGTTTTCCGATGTTTATGGTTAAGATGATTCTACACTGGATTTTTCAAAATTGCACATTGAGGCAAAAAGTGAGGGGCACCTTTCCGGAGGGAGAGTGGGGAATCCACGCAATTATATTATAGTTGAACCTTAACTGGTATGGTATAGGTCCCAGTGGACGGAGCATTACTTTTTATTGCAACATAAATTGTTTTGGAGTGGATTGCCATTTGATTTTTACTACATTTTATATCATATACATTATTAATGCATTCATTTATGATTTTTTTGTTTATATACATTATTTAGGGGCTTTTCTGGGTCCAAGGGAGCCAACCATACAATTTTATATTTGTTTTAAGATAATTAATTTCTTTCGATATAGAATTTTTAATATAGGAATTGACATGCAAGATTTGTTAATTAATTTTTTTAATTACTAATTTACTGTGGTTTATCACGTAAATGGTATAGTTGGGTCTCGCATGTACCCATTTATGCTAATTTTGTCCTATTTTATATAAGAATATCAGCATATATAGCGCTATAAAGATATTTGTCAGTTTTTTAATATAATTTCCTACATCTTTAGACATATTTCATTGTTTTGTTAACATTTTACAACATAGTTGAAAAGTGTTTATGACTTTCTTCATTCTATTTGTCTGTCTGCCCGTTATCACGACAACTGTCTTAAAAATGGATTTTACTGAAATTTTAGTATGTTTTTCAGACGATCTATGACACCTATGGGAATATAAATGAATAATAACACCTAATTAGTTTTGGACTGAACCCGGGTTGAAAAAATGAAATACTTTGAACCCCATGGGACATAATTTTTCAAACATTTTTCAAGCAAATTTAAAATTCACAAATTGCTTCGAAAGTTTTAGAAAATATTCAAATTATCCCATACAAAATATAAAAAAAAATTCAGCAAATTATATTCAGTAGATCATTACACCCATCATTACACCCATCATTACTAATCATTACACCCATATTATATGAAGAGGTCGCCCGACCCACTTCAAAATAAAATATGACATACATATTCTGTCAAAATCATGATTTTTAAAATTATTTCTAATTTATATAGTGTTGTATCGTCCTAAAACCGCTTTATTTTTGCTTAATTTCTGTGCATCTATATTTTGAAACAACACAATTACAATATATTTGAGATTAAATGATCAATGAAATCCATCTTTGCCAAAATCGTGTTTTTAAAGTTCTTTTTTTAATTTATATTTAGTGTTGCACCCGCCCTAAAACCGCTTTATTTTTGCTTAAATTCTGTGCATCTACATACTGAAACAATGCAATTATAATATATTTCAGTTTAAATGGTCATCAAGCTTTGATTATTTTTGCAACGAAGCCTAATTTTCCCTTATGCAGAATGTAATCAAATAAAGATGTAGGATGAGTTGTATAAGGATTGCTGACTTTCTTTAATGCAAAATTTTTCAGTTCTGGAGTCTGCAATATAGCTGATATGAATGAAACATTCATTGATTTTACAAAGAGAAGCCGACGATTTTTTCGATGAAGTTTTAAGCATAATGTTAAATTACTAGTACCTCCATGGTTTTAAGTTTTAAAATACAATAAATTATTATAGTATTGTGATGAATGAAAGGAATTGGATAAAAGTGTCTGAATGAAATATTTACAGCTGTTACATAGAGAGTCAAGCGATTTGTATTTCAATGTCACTTGTATAGAGTTCATTTTTCTCGATAAAGTTTGAAGTTTTTAAATATAATAAATTATTGTAATATTGTGATAATTTTAAAAATATTACCTCTGAATGTACCACATTTTAGAGATGTTTAAACCCTGCGATTTATATTTCAAGGACGTCATTTGAATAAAGTTCATTTTTTCGATAAAGGTTTAAGTTTTCAAATATAATAAATTAATGTCGTGTTGTGATAAGTTTTAAAATATTACCGAGGAATGTATTGTATTTTAGAGATGTTTATATAAAATTGCATTGAAGTTGGAAAATGCTTCATAATCAATGCTTTAAGCATGATTGATCTTTCTTTTATATAATTTTTTAGTATTTATTATTTTTAATTATTTTTTTAATTATATATAAGATGATTTTAAGTTTTATTTCATTTTTTCTATATGACTTTTTTCCTTTTGCGACGGATAGTATTTTGGCAATAGAAAATGAATTTCAATTGTCAAAATACTATTCGAATAGAGTTCATTTTTCTCGGTAAAGTTTTAAGTTTTTAAATATAATAAACTATTGTAGTATTGGGATAATTTTTAAAATATTACTGCTGCATGTATCGCATTTTAGAGATGTTTAAATAAAATTGCATTTCAGATGAAAAGTTTTTCATAATTAATGCTTTATGCATGATTGATCTTTCTTGTTTGTTATTTAGTTATTACTTTCCCCCCTTATATACATAATGTATAAGGAAAGTATTGCGACGGGGTCGAAAATTCGAATTCGAGTTTTCGACGGGAGAGCACGTTTCAAGCACCCCTGATCACGAATCAAACATTTTTGAAGTGATGTCTGTGGGTGTGTGTAACTATGTGTGTGTGTGTGTGAAAGTATATGTGTGTGTGTGTGTGTGTGTTTGCCAGTGAGTCTGTGGAGACGATATCTCACGAACGAATGGAGCGATTCGACTGAAATTTGGTGCATAAATCACAATCCGTGAATGCTGGAAGCCTATTGTTTATAAAACGTAATCGAATGTTCAGAACCCCCTAAATTTTTGAATGAAATTTTGAAAAAATCTTCAAAAACTCAAAACCTTTAATAAAGTTACGCAAATAGACATTTCTTATGTAATTTTTCCTTAGAAAACGATTGACATAAACATTAGAACGCTAGCATGAACCCTTCTCGAGATATTGCACATTTTTCAAACAAATTTATCAAACAATTTCATAAATTAAAGAAAAATATTAACTGTTGAGAAACATGTTTACCTTTCATATGTAATATCATGCGATAAATTTAGTGACATCATTCTCGTGGATCTAGCTCGTTCCATTCATGAGAAAAGATACTTTGAGTAATACTTTTGTATTTGAACGCCAATAGTCATTTATCTGCTATAAGAATAACTTGTTTCTTCATAACGCTTGGCGAGATTTAGGCGACGAATTTGGCAGAATGTCGTCAACTTGGCGTATTTTTTAAATGTTGCCAAATTAATTAAAATCTCGCCAAATGGAAAAAAATGAAGCTAATCAATGAAAATGACGACTAAACGTCGAAAATTCAATATCTTGGAAAGAATATAAGTATCTACTCTAAGAAAAACCTATTTTCTTACTGTAAAAGTAGTAAATTCATTGCATTATATCAGGAAAGTCATGTGTTGCTCACATCAGATTTTTTTACACACATTTTTTATACATATTTATACCTGTAACTGGCTTAGCTAATTTTTTGTTGCCAACTGGCATGGTCGTGTTCATGGACAATTAAATTATACTATTATTAAATTATAAAAATGTCCATTAGGGTGCTCCAAAATATTCAACTTCTTTAATTTTTCAGTCTCACCCTTTAAATGTGTTCAGCAGAAAATAATATTTGTAAAATTTTATTGCAATTGAGCGATAATAACACGTGCCTACAGGCATGCTTTTGTAGGGGCAGTCTTCGTTTTCCCCGACACTTAAGCTGTTCTCCCTTCTTAAACTATATCACTGTTACCTTAATGCAACATTCCACCCCTGAATGTCAAATAAAAAAAAAAGTAGTAAAGCTTCTATTGCAACAGTTTTATATATATTAACCTGTCTCCGATTGCCAAATTTCGTTTTCATATATATTAAGGTCTCCGATTGCCAAATTTCGTAGCTCTGCGCCGCGCTGAACCTATAGTGTATAAGACAGACAGACACACAGACATTGATTTTTATTATATAGATGTGAATGCAATAATATTTTACTTATGTGTTTCGTCCAATATATAGTATATGCAAATGAGAATTTTGTGGTAGATGAGTAAAAGTTCGATTTTTTCACGATTTTGGGTTCCCTGAGTACAAATCAACTACTTGACAAAAAAAATCTGTATATTTGCTTCTCTGAAAAAGATATCGAAAAAATTAATTATTTAACTGCCAACGAGATTATTATTCCATAAATATAAGGTACCTATTAATTTTTAAGGACATCAAAGGACATAAAGCAGAGAAATTTTTAATTGAATAGTTTTAATATCGAAGAACCACTATAAATTAGCAGAAGGATTCGATGTTTTTATGTCATTTTATTTTCCCTTCATACATAGTTTAATGTATAGGGAAAATATTAAGACCGGATCGAAAAATCGAATTCAAATTTTAGACGAAAATATTAAGACCGGATCGAAAAATCGAATTCAAATTTTAGACGAAAGACATTCAAACAGAACAGAGCAGAAAGACATTCAAATTTTAGACTTTTTAAATATCCGTGCACTCGAAATGTTTTTGAAGTGATGTCAGTATGGGTGCCTGTATGCTAGTGTTTGTGTGCGCATGTATGCATTGTGAGTGTATGTGTGTCTATGGATGTGATATCTCACGAACAAATGAAGTGTTTCAAATATAATATGGTACGATTATTGCATTTAGTGAATGCAGGAACCCTAACAATTTTAAACGCGATCGAATGTTCAGATGACCCTCCAATTTTTTAAAGATTTTTTCAAAAATCAGTAAAAAATTACGATTTTCAATACTGATAAATACATGATCATTTCAGACGTAATCTATCATCAGAAATCAAAAGACTGACACTTTAGAACTTTAGTATGAACCTTTTTCGAGCTATTGCACGTTTTCCAAATACATTTATAAAAAATAATTACACAAAATTTAAAAAGGAGTGCGCATTGTAAATATTCAATTTCTATGTGTAATATTATGAAACGAGTCTGTTAACATCATTCTCGTGGAATTGGTGCATTTCACTCCCGAGAGATAATTCTGTAATAGTTTTGTATTTTGCCTCCAAGCAATTCAGCAATAGCCATTTATTTCACTGTGCGTTGCTTAAATGTCAATTCCATTTTTATGAGGATATTTCTCATGAGTATAAATAAATTCTGTTCGGACTATACCATTCTATTTGGACTTATAAGTTGCCAAAAGTGACCAATTTCAATTTATGTGGTGTTATATCAATACCAAAAACATCGTGCTTTAAATATATGACGAATGCGAACCAAAATTTTCTTATCTTCCATCAAGAAACAATCCTATCAAACTTATACTCACGTGGAGAATATTTTACATCGTGTAGATGTGTTAATGTTAATAGTGGTAAGTAATGTTAATAGTGGTAAGTAATGTTAATAGTGGTAAGCAATGTTAATAGTGGTAAGCAATGTTAATAGTGGTAAGTAATGTTAATTGTGGGGTGTTAAGAGTGGTAAGTAATGTTAATAGTGGTATGTTAAGAGTGGTATGTGGTTTGATACAGTAGATTGTACATTATATTTCCTTTCATTTTAATTTTATTTAGCTTTATTTTTATTTTATTTTTTTCGTGGCTTTTTATAGTGGCTTAGTTTGCTGCAAGAAATAACGTGCCGAACAGAATAAGGTACTCCGCGTTCCTCGGAATGGCCCAAACTGACCATTTAACTCTCCATTACACAGACTGTCAATTTTAATAAACAAATGATTTTACTATGCATTTGTACATTACAAGGCTCGCTCTCCCACTGCAGATAACATAGCACCAAAGAACCGGTTTTGCGCGTTTCAACGTGCACTTTTCTGGAATAGCCAATACTTGAATTTTCAGTAAAAATTTCCTATGTGCCACAATTTTTCAAAATTCTACAGATACCAAAAATGTCATTCCCATCACTAACAAGTTTCAAATTTACACAAAATTTGAACTCACGTTGCACGCGGCTACACTGACCAAGTTCATACTCTTAGAACCTCCTAAAAATATCTGTTTCAAAGCTATTTGATGTCGCACAGGTGGTGGAACTGAAATTATCGGTCTCCATATGGGTTCGCAAAAGTTTCGCATGTATCAATGATTTTACAGCTATTGCTGGTATCGGCTATCTGATGTTGATGAGCAAACAAAGACGTGAAGCTGGTTAATGGATGCTGTTATATGAAATGAAATTATGATCCTAGCATTCGGAAAACTCCAACCATTTAGACGGATTTTATTAGTATTAAATTGCAATTTGCTTATTCAGTATGTTCAAATTATATTTCAGTTCTGAAACTCTTAAATGAATAGATAATCTTTATTAGTGATATGACGAAATGAGGCTTAAGTGTAATTTTGACTAAACTTGTTCTTGAATTCATGCCTTATAGTTATCAAACTTTTTAAGTTACATATAATTCAAATCTAGTTTTACGTCTTTACCAGATTCTTCAGATATGCAACATTTGAAAATACTAATGAAATGCTTCGATAATTAGGAAAAAATGTGTATTTTTTTAATATTTATATGATTAAAATGACTACATTTAATTTATTTTATTAAATTATTCATTTAAATAAATTTTTATATGAATAAAATTTATATGATACAGTATAATTAGTCAAAATTATTTTTTAAGTATTCATCTGGTGTAAATAAATACCTCTTACCTCCCCCGTCCTTCAACATTTACCCAGTGAAAAACATGCAAGTGTGAATTTATATAGATATTTTAAAATAAAGCAATAAAATTAATTTATATCATATGAAAAGAACCTCTTGCAGTTTACTTTCAAAATATTATTTATAATAAATCATAGTAATAATCGTCCTAAAATCCTAAACCTGCCAAAGCTAAATAACCCAGAAAAACTATCATGGAATTCTTTGAACGGGAAGATTTATAGCCACCCACAAAAATATTTTCATTGTTTTTCTGTCAAGATAGTTTCATTTCCAGTTTCAAATGGATGAATAGGATTATTTTTATAGCTTTCTAAAGCTACACATTTTACACTAAATAACTGAGCCAGATGATACATATATATTTTAAAATACATTGGAGACCAAAAATATCATTCTCATTAAAGCACATTCTTCTGAAAAATAATAAGTTAACTACAGGACCTTCCAAAAGTTTAGCACGTGGCATTAAATCCGAAATAATTAAAACATTATGCTTTAATTGATTCTAAATGTCAGAGGAAGATGGTTAATTAAGTAATATAATGATGAGTATATGAATGAAACATATGTTTACGTATATTTTTAACCAATAAGTACTCACTTCACATTTAGTACATTCGGGAACAGTTTTGTATGCCATACAGACAAACCAAACAAGTCATAATATGGTATTTGACCTTCCCCCCTCCCACACTGACTTTGGCACAAGCTTCGTGTCGACATTTCTTCTATTAAATCAGGTGATCCAGCACAGCAGAGGACAATAACTCTATTCCTTTAGTTTTCAACTCTTCGAAAATAGTATGAGGGAGTTGACGAACAGCGACTGCTCTTACAAGGGTATCCCATAGATTTTCGATGAGATTGAGGTCCAAAGAATACACTAGTCACTGCATACGCTAGTCACTGCAATACTTCCGCTTTCAAAGTATTTTTCCACCAGCCCGAGCTGTGTGTGGATGAGCGTTAAAGTCCATCAAAAGAAAATCTGGATCCAGTGTAGTAGCGCAGAGTCCGATGAACGGTTCAAGGGCTGCATCCTTATACCTTTACGCTGTGACAGTATCTCCTATGAATATGTGTAAGTCGATGCGATATCCCACAGAAATTCAAGATCATACCATCACAGTAGCACGAGTAAAGGCGTTGTGCTCAACGATATTATTGGGCTAGTTAAGTGTTTCTAGTTCTGTTTAGATCCTTAAACATTTATTGTCTTACTCTAAGACAAATGTCTTACTCTAAGACGACCGGACACCTTGTCCTATGTGCTATTCACACAGGACAAGGTGTCCGGTCGTCCAAATAGTTGCTCAAGTCCTCTGGATGAGTCGGACGGCCTGGGGTTTCCACAGGACAAGGTGTAGGGTGAAACCGACTCGTTTGCGCCTAAGAGTATAAGTACTAAAGAAAATGTTTTTCTTTAAAGTGTTAGGATTGAGTGTAGATTATATTGATTATATGATTCAAATAATACGTTTTGAAGATTTTCAACGCTGGTGTGTGCTACTCGTCGGTAAAGAAGATTAAAGCATAATTCAATTGGAAATTGTATAGTGTTGAAATAGTGATTTTAAATTGGAAAGTTCCTTTAACTTTAGTATTTGTTTGTATATAAGTTTTAATATACATGTTGAAGGATGCATATTGTGGGACAACTTTTGAATGGCTTAGATTTCTTGGAAATGCTATTTGCTAAGTATTGTAATGTTGCATTTTAATTTTGTGAATTTTATGGATTGAATTGTGGAGTAGTGCATGTTTTAAAAATGTAGGAATTCTGTATTTATTGAGTAATATGCTCTAATGGAATGCATAATTATTAGTATATCTACTGCAGGGCAGGATTGAAAATTTTATTGAGTTGACAAATTGTTGATATGTCTTGTGAAAAGAAAGTAATGTTACTTTGATTTATTATGTAGAATTGTATATAGTGCTGGTATTTAGTTTAGTACCCTTTATGTATGGAATTTGTATTCTTGTAAAAGAAATAAAATCTAAAAATGTTGGAATTATTTATTTTTGCGTCCGATAGGCCTTTTGTTTTATACAAGATGTACTATTTATTATTGCACTGTTTTCCGGCCTAGGGGGCCTGGATTTGTAATTCCAGTGAGAGGATGAGTTCTCTCTTTGGTTGTGGGCTCGTGTGTTTTGTGCTTGTTTTGGTCTTGGGTCTCCCTGAGGCCTGCTCGGTGCTTTTGGTATTGGGGCAGACTGGGGGTGGCTCCGGCTTGGAGGTGTCGGCTGTGTCATGCTGGTGTCGGCTGCGGCCAGGGATTGCTCCGCCAGTGGTGACTGTACCGGGGGGGCATGTGCTGCAAGTGGCAGGTTTACTGTCGTGACGGAGTTCATCTGTTTCCATATACCTTCGGGTGGGGCGGGTGTATTTTTTGATTTCCCCCCACACCTACTTTCAATATTGTTCGAGTATTAGTAAATCGCTATTGTGCGCATTATTTGACATTTACATATTCACCCAATAAAATTCACATTTCAGAATTTACATTGCGTTCTTAACTTTTGGAAGATACTTTACACTCATTTGTCATAGTAGCTCTTTACATTATAAAATACGATGTCTCAGTATGTGTCTTTCGGTATTTATGCCTATGTCATGTTGAGACCCAGACCGTCCGACCTACCAGAAAGGTGTAAGGTAACTGTTTGGACGGCCGGGATGCCTATGTCATGTGTAGCAAAAAATCGAAGTTTCGGACATCGGCGAAATTCGGTACAGAGACGCTTCAGGTTCCGGAACAATATGATTGTTGAGAATTTTTATAAATTGAATTATTATTTAAACACATATGAACTTTTAAAGCCAAAAACAGCCTATTTTCCGTTATTTTGTCATGAGCCTCGCCCAGTCATCAGCCATTTCCAAGCCTGATAAATCAGAAAATAAATGTGTGATATTATTAATTTTCATTTCCAGACACCCTACAGATCGTCTCAACAACATACTAAAATTCCATTTTGATAAAGTCATTTTTAAGGCAGTTATCGTGCGAACGGACAGACAGACAGACAGAATGACTAAATTCATAAGCATTTTTTAACTGTGGAAAATGCTAATACAATTGAAAAATTGTCTATATGTATGTGTGTGTGTGTGTTTGGTATTTGCCTAATCATCACAGAAGAGCGACTGCACCAAATTTCATGAAATTGTATAGGTTGCTTTGCAATAGCTCCACTTCCATGTTATGAGTTTCCAGGACCAAGGACTGTAGAGATAAATAAAAGAGATTTAATAAAAGACGAACCTCCCATACAGATAGCATTATGAAGACGATATTTTTCAGCAAATTTATTTGAAAAATATATGATATCAATGTTGCTAAGCAACGGACTGTGTTGCTAAGCAAGAGAACACGTTTCAAGCATCCCAGAACACGAATCAAACGTTTTTGAGATGATGCCTGTATGTGGGCGTGTGAAAGTATGTGTGTTTGTATGAAAGTATGTAGAAAGCCCTGACCACATGACCAACACGAAAGCTAATGGTAGCTGTTTGTGTATGAAAGTATGTGTGTGTGTATGAGTCTGCGGACACAATATCTCACGAACGAATAGAGCGATTCGAATTAAATTTGTTACAAAAATTACAATCTGCCAATACTGGAAGGTATTGTTTTAAACGCAATCGAATGTTCAGAACCCCCCCTAAATTTTCGAATGAAATTTTGAAGCAATCATCAAAAAATCAACACTTTTAATAAAGTTATGCAAATAGATAATTCTTATGTAATTTTTCCTTAAAAAACGATTGATAAAAACTTTAGAACGCTAGCATAAACCGTTCCCGAAGTATTAAAAATTTTTTACATAAATTTATTAAAAAATCACAAATTCAAAATATATATATTAACTATTGTGAAATATATTTGCTCTTCATATGTCATATCATGCGATAAATATGGTGCCATTATTCCCGTGGATCTATCTCGTTCCATTCATGAGAAAAGGTACTTTAAGTAATACTTTTGCATTGAACGCCAATAGTCCTTTATCTATATAAATAAAATTGAAAATCTGTCTGTCTGTTTGTCCCATCATCACGAGAGAACGGCTGAACCGAATTTGATGAAATTTGGTGGGTAGCCTAGAAATAGCCTCACTTAAAATTTAGTCTGTGTTTTGAGTTTCTACGATCAGTGGTTCTTGAGATATTAGTAAAAAACGAAATTTTCGTTTGTCTCATCATCACGGAAAAACGGCTGAACCGAATTTAATGAAATTTTGTGGATAGCCTTGAAATAGCCCCCCATAAATTTAGTCCAAATTTTGAGTTTCTAAGACCAGGGGTTGTCAAGATATTAATGAAAAACTGAACTTTTTCCTATGAGTTATACTCTCCAACTCCGTGGTTTATTCAAACAGAAAGGGTGAAAATCGTTTGTTTAAAACGGCGAAATGAAATAAAACTTTATTTCCGAGTTTGGTGCTGGATTTTTGCATTAATTATTCACTATCGGAAAACACGAATTGTTTGAAACATGAATTTAAATGGAAAAATCTACCTCCGTGGTTATATTTCACAAGCTTTTACTCAACGATTAAAAGTATAAAGAAATCAAAATGGCTATTTAATTTCGCATTTTATGAGGAAGATTCTATCTTATATCATGTTGCTCGGCAACGGAATGAAATTAAATGTGTTGTTAATATTTATTATTATTTTTTCTATTTGAATAATAAATAAATGGATGTAAAAATATATTTTTAAATGAAAGGTTTAGTTGTTCTTTTAATTATATAAATTGCGAACTGCGTACATCATTTTCATTATTTTAGAGGTTTCCAGCTCATATATTGTGTTTAGCTAATAAATTCATTTAGCCGATTGTTGAAGCAGAAAAAGAGTAGATCGGCTGTATCTTATAATACAATTTTAGTGTTTTCATTTAGTATATACAAACGGGGTCAGAATATTTTATTCTGCAGATTTGCAAATTTGGAACTACGAGTTTAGCGGAATATCTCTAAATAACTTGGTAACTTTTCTTAAACTTTACCAAATTAGCGGAAATGTTTCCAAATTTATAAAAATGACGCAAATCAATGATTTGTTTTTTTAGAATAGAGTACTGAAATGATGTTTCGGTAGCATTTGTCGGACAGTCCATCCATCCTACTTAGTAACACATTTAACGAATTTTTTTAATATCACCAAATTGATAAAAATATTTGTGAGTCCATAAAAATATCATAGAATTGATAAAATCGCGCTTAATAAATGAAAATAATTGCGTTTTGTTAGGGGATAGTATTGTGATGATATTTCGTCAATTTGTCGCAAAATGGGACTATCTGCTCTACAGTCCCACTTGGCGATAAATTTGGGGATTTTTTAAGTTATCGCTAAATTGACTAAAATGTCGCCAAATCTTTCATGAAGGTCGCATTATTCAGATGATATGATTTCCATCAATTTATTTGAAGCAAATGATATCATGTCGCTTAGCAACGGATCCAATGTGTTATGCGGCATACGATTTTATATTAAATCTTTTCCGATTTGAAAAATAAAGATATGTATATAAAATAAATTTCATTGACATTGCATTTTGACTGGATAATATCAATTACGGTCTTCAGGTTTAAACATTATTATTATTGATATTTTCGGGGACTTTTGATTCAGGGATTATTGATATTTTCAAGTTATTATGACATTGTTTTTTTATGACGAAAATTGTTGAAACTCATATATAGTACGTTGTGCGTAATCTTCTACAAATGTATTATATCTTCTAATCTACGAGAATATAAGTAGTACAGGTATATTGGCATATATTTAGATATATAGTGGCATATATTGGAATCAATTACGACCTTCTGGTAAAAGATTACGGGGATTATTGATATTTTTAAGACTTTACAACAAAGTTGAAAAGTGTTTATGACTTTGTTCATTCTGTCTGTCTGTCTGTCTGTCTGTCTGTCTGTCTGTCCGTTAGCACGATAACTGCCGTAAAAATGACTTAATCAAAATGAAATTTTAGTATGTTGTTCAGACGGTCTGTAGGACCTATGGGAATATAGATGAATAATATCACACAATTAGTTTTGGATTGAACCCGGATTGAAAAAATGAAATACATTAAGCCCTATGGGACCTAATTTTTCTAACATTTTTTAAGCGGATTTAAAATTCACAAATTGCTTCGAAAATTTTAGGTAATAGTCAAATTGTTCCATAAAATATATAAAAAAAAATTCAGCTAAATATATTCAGTAGTTTTTTAAATAAAAATTAAAATAATAATTACACATCTTATATGAAACGATCACGTGACCATGATATGAAACGATCACATGACCCACTTCAAAATGAGATATGGCATCCATCTTGTTTCAAATTCGTGATTTTTTAAAATTCTTTTTAATTCATATTGAGTGTTGTATCCATCCTAAAACTACTTTATTTCTGCTTAAATTCTGTGCATCTACATACTAAAACAACACAATGACAATATATTTGAGTTTAAATTATCATTCAAATTTGATTATTTCTACAATTAAGCCTATTTTTCACCTATGTAAAATGTAAACAGCAAAATATGTAGAATGAGTTGTATTAGAATTACTGTATTTCTTTAACACAGAATAATTCAGTCCATGGAGTCTGCATGGCTGATATGAATGAAATATTAATTGATTTTATAAACAGAAGGACGATATTTTTCGATGAAGTTTTAAGCATAAAGTTTATGAATTGTAGCTCCATGGTCTTAATTTTTAATTAAAATAAATTATTATAGTATTGTGATGAATGAAATGGAGAAAGTTATGAATGAAATCCTGCTTTTATAGAGAGATCCAGGCGTGTTATTTTTTCTATGACGTCATTTGAATTAATTTCAGTTGTTTTCGATGAAGTTTTCAAATATAATAAATTATCGTAGTATTATGATAGATTTAAAAATATTACCGTGGAATGTATTGCATTTTAGAGATATTTAAACCACGCAATTTATATTTCAATGCCGTCTTTTGAATGAAGTTCATTTTTTTCAATGAAGGTTTAAGTTTTCAAATATAATAAATCAATGTAGTATCGTGATAAGTTTTAAAATATTACCGAGGAATGTATTGCATTTTCGACTTTTTTAAATAAAATTGCATTGAAGTTGGAAAGTGTTTCATAATCAATGCTTTAAGCATGATTGATCTTTCTTGTTAATTTATTACGTCATCTCCTTTATTCTGGCAAATATTTTTGAGACTCATATTGCAATACGGGTAATCTTCTACTAACACACTGGCATATTTTCTAATCTACGACAATATAAGTAGTACGGGGTTGCATATAATGATTCAATTCCTTTTTTTCTGTAAATTTGCTTACAAAAGGGGTCAGGATGTTTTATTCTTCAGATCTGCCCGTGCAGATAATTCTGCATAGTGAGAACAGATATTCTTAAACTTCTCTTTATGAGCAATAAATTTAATATTTTAACAGAATTTGCACATGATTGCGAATTATAAGTTTCTTTATATTATATACTCCGTACGAAGAACGGGTATGCTGCTAGTCTACTATAAGAATAACTTATTTCTCCGTCTATAACGCTTGGCGTGATTTTGGCGACGAATTTAGAGGAACGTCGCCAACTTCGCGACTTTTAAAGGTTGTCACTTTAACGTGAATGTGGCCAAATTGTTAAAAATGACGTTAAATCAATAAATATGACGACTAATTGACGAAAATTCAATACCTTGGATAGAATATAAGTATCTGCTATTAGAATAACCTATTTTGGGGTCTGTAACGTTTGGCAAAATTTTGGTGACGAATTTGTCGGAAAATCTTGCTGACTTTTTAAAAATTACCAAATTGACGAAAATGTCACTCAGTTGATAGAAATTTGCCAAATTGATGAAGCCGACGCTAAATCAATGAAATGACTAATTGATGAAAGTTCAATATTTTGGAAAGAAACATAAGAATAGACTATAAGAATAATCCATTTCTCCGTCCCTCCGTCCGGAATGTGTGGCAAGAAATTTAACGGGACTTCGCCAAATTGTCGATTATTTTAAATGTTGCCAAAGGGACAAAAATAGTGACAAATTGATAACAACAACAGGAAGTAATGTTTCGTAAATTCTGACTTCCGTCATATGACGGGCATACCTTCTAGTATATAAAAAATGTTATTCTCTCCTTTTGTCTATAATACTTGGTGATGCATTTGGATGAACTTGGAAATATGTCACCCCAGATTGACGAAAATATCGTCAAAATTACAAAAATGACGCTAAATTAATGAAAATGACACCTAACTGATGAATTAATTATTCAAATATTTTAATATATGGACTATATCTATTATTGAGGATGCTATCAATATTGATAATTGTTTATTTAGAGTTGCGCGAAATATAAGTTAATTACTTTGTACGTGTTAAGTACATTGAAATAGTTTTATATGTTGTACATTTTGCAATTTTTCGGATGATAATTCAACGATAAAAACACAGTACCGTGGATCCTATGCATTATTGTTTTACTGTAAAAGGAATAAATTTATTGAATTATATAAGTCATGTGTTGCCTACATCTGATTTTTTTTAACATATATTGATCAAGTTTCATATTTGTTGTACATTGTTTAAAAAAGGAACCAGGATGTTTCATTCTTCAGATCTGCCTCTGAAGATAACTTTGTATAGCGAGAACAAAGATTCTTGTACTTCATTTTAGGATGATAATTAAATTAAACATTTATATAGAATGTTTTTAATAACAATACCACTTAGAATTTGCAGACATTTGTACAATTTAAGCTTCTTTATATAATCCGTACAAAGAACGGGTATAGTGCGAGTAATCCATAAATCATTATATGTGCTATTATTTAAGTGGATACATAATACGTTTGATGCCAAAAGCGTTGAAAATAGTTCTCATTTTCTGGGTCCAAAATCGAATTGATGTCACATCTGTAGACCTTTAAGAGTTTAGTTCGATAGTGACACCTATTCCTTAGGTTCAGTACTTTTAAAGGTCATCTGAACTTGTGCAACTGTTCCAGCGTTTCAGTTTTGCTTTTAAACTGCAACTTGTGATGAATGTCCCATTTGTTGTTTGCGATATTTCTGGTTGCGAATCTTTTGCATCCTTTGAACCTGAAAATACCAAAAAAAAATGCTTACATATTTAAAAAAAAAAAAAATTAAAATATGCATGCAAAATAGTAAAACTAGCTGCGGGAGCGTTCACTAAATATAGAAACAATTTTGTATATCAATCAACTTTTTGATAACTAAGCAAAATGATTACTATGTGATTGTTATTCTGATTACTGTTTTATTGCTATTTAAATTACTATACAAAATTATTAACTTCTCTCTGCAAATTAATTTTAACATCCTACTAAATCAAATAAAAGTACATAATGAAATATCAAATTTTGGGCAAAAAATTTTACCTTTACTACATTGTTATTGGGTGAAAACTTCGTTGTTGAATGCAGATGTGATACCAATTTTGATTATTGTTTCTGAAAACCATCTATGATTACAAACATCGAACTTCCCTCATCGATGTTTCAAGAACGAGAACTATCTATGTGTAATAAAACGCCTCAAAACATAGGTGAAACTGCCAAAAAACTACTGGCATAACCAGACTATGAGACCGGAATCAGTCCTTTCTGCTGCAGAGTTCAATTTTGAGAAGCTCCCTTAATAGTTTTTAGGGATTTTTTCGGTCAACTTTGGGCCTTTTTTCATTACTTTTTTTTCAATTTGCATGAAAATTTCCGGGGAATCTATATATGTAATGATTAATGGAGATTGCCCTTGAAGATTTCAAAGTGAGTGGCAATGTAATTGTGAAGATGGCCCCGTATGCAAATTTTGAATATTGATATTTGTAGAAATTATTAATCCCTATCGAATGGTATATTCCAATTTGTTTTGCGATATAATGTATGTAATTGCTATCAGGATTTTTTTAAGGCTGTACATATATACATGAGCATGCGTATAAGGTTTTTTTTTACTTTTAATGAGATAGATTTACACTAGTTTGTCTCTCCTGTCGCTCAAATAGCACCTCTATTTCCTTTGGTGAATCGGGCGGTCTGGGTTTTCTACTAGTTTGCCTCTGAAAAAAAAAATTGAAGCAGAATACGTATCATTTGATAGTCCTTTTTAAATCGATAACAACAATGTATCAATTGATTTTTATCGCATTCTGATAACATAAAACTGTAGTTTGTGTTATTGTTTTACCATAAAACCGAAATTTATTAATATTTCGTACACAAAACGTACATTTATAATATACGAGTAGAAAATAAGCTGTGTTCATTTCATATATACAAATTAGTATATTCAATATGTAGTTACCACATTTAGTTGCAATATTGTTTTACATATTTTTTATCAGCTCATCCATTAATGTATATATATGAGGGTTTAAAGGAAAATGATACAGTTTAATAAGTCAGTCTGTAATATGTGAGCTAACGTGTTATATTGCCATTAATAACAACTCTAGCCTTTTTTGGTTTCAGTGGATTTAGGTAGCCGCATATATATCATATACGGCAACGTTTTTATTATGTTCTGGGTGTTGCCATTTCCAAAAAATTAATTTCTTCTATCTACCAGGATTTGAAATAACTGGGTTGGTTTATTAAAAAAATGAAAAACCATGGTTTAAAGCTTGGTCTAAACCATGGTTTTAAAAATCACGGTTTAAACCTTCATGCGATGAACTCAAAAACATTTAAGCAATGTTTCTCCGTTTTAATTTCCAGTTTGCTTAATGTTGAAGTACCTGTACGATAAGTTGTAGATATTGTAAAGACATGCGGTTCGTTTTTCAAAATCAGCATGAAACACAACAAGGCCCCTAAGTTCTATTTTGAAATTTCTGACAACTGGATCGTTTTCTTGTACAGCTGCGGAAAAAAAACGTCCCACCCTCTGTTAATCGAGCATCGTTCATCGTAGAGAAAATTGAAAGATATCATTCGATTAGGAATAACATCCTCTACAAATTAATGTGGGTAAAGTTTGCATAAGGGGCCAGCTTTGTATCTAAACGCTCACAAACTTTGAAATTTTCAATGGCAACTCCTAATTTTGACGTCACCCACAAGATTTAGACTCCCAAATTAGTGCAAATTCAAATTTTCACGACGTTTCTATCTTTATATCCGAAGATATTCAATATTCCGGAATGTGCAATTTTCGGGGATCAACTCCATATTGAAAACTTCAATTTGAAGGGTGGTGTTTCGTTAATTTACCACAGCACTGTTGTAAATTATTGAATTATCCTCTTGACATTCAGCATTATGGCTTACATGACAGCCAAAGGCTTGCAGGTTCGATTCTTGCATGAGAGGGTGAGCAGTTTCATGCCTGGGTGTGGTGTTGTTTTGTGGGTGTGTTACTAAGGCAGTGGACCTGTAATGGGTAGGATTATGTGAGCCTCACATATGGCACGATTATTTTATATAAATATTTTTTATTATAAATTATCACATTTTGTGGGCGATTTCAACATGCAGTAGCTGCGGAACTATTAATAGAGAGTAACATAAGTAGATCCCATTTATAACAATACAAATTTTCACCCCTCAATACAGCAGAAGAATTACGCTGATTAGGTTGCATCTATACACGGTTCATACAAAGTAAAATTAAAACTGGGTAAAATTAAATGCCTGTTTTCTTAAATAAAGATTAATTTACAATTAATATAACTTCTTCAAATTAGTCATTTTTTAAACTTATATACGACCCCTAAAATCATCGTGATGCTGAATATTTAAACATTTCGAAAGAACTAGAGGGAGGAAACACCTGGAATTTTAGATAAACATATAAAAAGTCTTTGTAAATCGATTTTTATCGAAACATGCCCAGGTTTGTATTCATATTTTTTCGATTATTGATTTCATAATTAATATTTCATACAAACAATTATTTCCACAAAAATAAAAATCACGTAAAGGTGTTTGGGTTGTTTAGTAGTAACGTCATACAAATACTCAGCGTGAGCAGATAATTACTACAGAAGATATGAATGGGTCTTGGAAACTAATTTAACATTAGGAGCTTAAAATTTTACATACTCACAACTCCGAAACGCTTCACCCAAATGACTTGAAATTTGGTATTACAGGTTAAATTTCATTCTAGATTCGAACTATGTTGTCAAACTTGGGTGTTGCCAATTTCAAAATGTTAAAAATTTCAAAGCTTGTGCGCGTTTATATATGAAGACGGCCACTTATACAAATTTTACGCACATTAATTTGTAGAGGATGTAATTCCTAATCGAATGGTATCGTTCAATTTTCTCTACGATGAACGAAGCTGTATTAACAGACGGTGGGGCGTTATTTTTTCCGCAGCTGTACATCATCGCATGCATTATACTTAAAATTATGCTTGAAATAACTTACTTTCTGAAACTTTTGCACGTTGTAGTTTATTTGGAATGGCTCGATTGTCATCATTAACCCCATGTAGACGTTGCTTCATTAATGACTGTCGGACATTCTTTTCTGGATGCACAAGAATAATATAAACTTTTGGAGTGAAGAAGCAGACGAGACTTACAGTTGCACTCAAATTGACAATCACGGACATTGTGAACATGTTAATGTCGTCTTCAGCAGTGGTTATGAAATACAAAGGAATGAAAGCTAACCACACGATACATGTTGTGTACATGGTGAATCCAATGAATTTGGATTCATTGAAGGATTCCGGTATTTTCCTTGTTGAAATTGCATATATTGTGCAAATAGAGATAAGTATCATGGGGTATGCAAACGCCAACAAATCAGTAATATCCACGGAGGTTGAACATACTAAGTAGCTCTCATATCTAGTTGGATAATAATATATGGCCTTCGGAGGGTTGACTGCCAACCAAATTGCAGATAAGATGAGTTGTATACTAATTATACCACCACATATAACAAGTTGTGAACTGGGACTAATGAAATTCGGCCCTTTAGTGCAACGTTTAGCAGATCTGAAAATACGATCAATTCTATTAGTTTTTGTGAGAACAGCACTATAGACAATAGTAAAACACAGACCAATTCCGATGTTCTGGGCTCCGCATTTGATATCGGAAGGTTTCTGAACAAGAAGGAATGTCAGTGCGTAACAAAGAAAGATGCCCCCAAGCAATACATAACTGAGCTCTCTACCTGCAGCTTTAACGACTGGTGTATCGTTGTACTTTATATATACGGTAGTAACAAATGTGGTTACAATTATTCCAATAGAAGCAAAAATCATTGCAGAAATGGCCCAGTAGCTGTTTAGCTTCATGTACTGTGGCGTTATACTTTCGCATGCTTTATAATTACTGTTAGGTAAAGTACCAATTTCACAGTCTGTACAATTAGTTCCTGATTTCACAATCTGATATTGTGTACAGTTTTCGCAATGCCAGCAGCAGGTTCCTCCTTCATGGTATTTTTTAACTGCACCAATACCACATGGAAGGCTACAAACCGATGTTGGTGGATTCGGCGTGTCCATTCTAAATGTAATGTCAGAAGTGTTCAGTTCCAGACTCCCATTTTTATATTCTCCAACTTGAACCCATTTGTAGGTGCCAGTTGAAATTTTCTTGAAATTGAATACATTAAATTCAGCAGGTCTATCTTTACGTTCAGTGAAATGAAATTCATCTTCACTTAAACCTACAATAAGAGAAAATTTATTAATAGAGTTAACTTTTACAATGTTAGCTGTTAAATTGGACCGAATTGAATTTGATTAATATTTTAAATCTTATACGATGAACGTAACCAATTAAAGCTCTGAAACAATTTTAAAATTTAAACTTTTTTTGCAAAAATAGCGTGAGAATATTTATAGTATATAGGATAAGATAATCCATATATTTTCTTTCTAGTTTTTTCCTGTCCACAAATTAATTAAATTTTTCACATCGTGTATACGTTCATAATTTTTTCGTATTTAACCACAATAAAATAATACAAAAAATATTGAAGAAATGAGGTCTGGAAATAATATATGTGTAAAAAAAACTCATCAAATGAACGAATTAAATTTGACGTATAAACAAACAGCTATAACAAAGAATTCAGACTTAAAGGATACGAGATAGACATTGGATTATGTACAAATTTGTGGCTTTGTCTAAAATTTTCCTCCAATCACCAAAAGTTCTCCAAAGTGATGCAATTAAAAATCATGTGACATAAAGGCAGACCTCTAAAGATGTCTAGAGTCGGCGCATAAAGACCAGTGCAAAGAACTTTTAGTCAATAAAGAAAACTGATAGTAGTAATGATAATTAAAGAATACCTTAAGGATTGTAGGGGTCGGAGTCCCTTGAAAGCTATCCTTAGTCAAGAAAAAAGGAAATAACTACTGAAAGGCAATTTGTCCGAATGTACAAATTACTAATAATTAAAAATTTTAATAAAATGTTTATTTGTACAATATAGCACGTTAATTACATAAAATTTGCTTTAAGCTAATTCGGGCGTATAGATTCTCTTCGTCAGAGATATTTAATATGCAAAGTTCAATATAACAAAAATACAGCCAACTCACTAAAAGCTGCATGTTATCAAATATGAAAAGCCAACTGGCAATATATATACTCGTATATATATATTTATAAAACCCAAGAACATGCTAGGGACAACTATAATTTCAATGATTAAAACAATGATAACTTTAATTGGAAGCCAGAATTATTGGGGTAAAATGCAGGTAAAAATATTTCCTTAGGGCAAATAATTGTAAATTCTGCGAAGCGAAATCCGGCTGGCAACAGTCATAAATTGTCATAATTCACTTTCTTTTCTTGAGAAAGAAGAGACTCTTACCAAGGAATGGTTTCAATGGTTAAGATCATAATTCGAATCCGTTTTCAAGTTAGTCAGATATGTATAGTGCAAATCTGTAAGTCAGAATAAATGGCTTACAAATAGAATTATGAAAATCAGCCGTGCATATTTCAAAGATTCGTTGGTGTCTGAAACGTTGTGAAGTTTTATCATCCAATGGTATTTATCATCCAATTGTGATAGTATCGAGCGTTAAAATCCACAGTTTTCACTAAGGAAAATTTCGTACTGCACAAGCGAGTTTGTGCAGTACGAAATTTTTCTTGGTGAAAACTGTTGTTGTTGTTGAGACCCAGATCGTCCGACCTACCAGAAAGGTGTAAGGTAACCGTTTGGACGACCGGGAAGTGCCACCCAATTTAGACCGGAACCCAGTGGGGGAGGCATCCATAGTAACCGTACCCTCCTTCCCTACCACCAACCTCTCGGAAGGACTTACGGACCCACATGTTTAACGTGATCGTTCTCCGCATGAACACGGCGGCAGTTCTGGCAGCGCGCAAACCACCGGGCTACCGCGCCCAAAATGTGCCAATAGCACGCGGTTTTCCCAGGTTGTCACCCACCCAAGTACCAACCGCGCCCGATGCTGCTTGACTTCGGTGATCTAACGAGAACCGGTGTTTTCAGCACGGTAGGGCAGTTGGCAGCTTGGTGAAAACTGTGTATGCATTTATTTAATTTATATGTTTATTAAACATAGAAATTAAATAAGGTGGGGTGTAGATATTTCTTCTTCGGAAAATCTTGGAATTTCAAAGTTTAAAATAGGATTATTTCGTAATTTTAAAAAAGTCATAAATTTTAGAATTTATTATGGCCATGAATTCCAAGCTTATGAGGTCTTAATAACCTGCTAATTATCAATTCTTTAAAATGTATTTATTATGATTTTCCTGCGGACTAAGAGACTATTAGCACACAGGTTTGACAGAGAAATCAGCAATTGTCCAGACATCTGGCGATTTCTACAAGTGGGAAGGAATCGACGTTTCGGTGGATCCGATTTTCTGATGATACTAGTCCCAGTCACCCCAATTTGGCTCTAAGAAATTCTGGTCGTTTGAAAGAGATTTGGATGCTTAGACCAGAGACTCGACAATTGCAATCTTAAGTAATTGGAGAAAATCGGCATCTGTTAAAATGTTCTCGCTCATATCCAAGTATTACCACATCCTCTCTATTTGGGTGGCTCACATTAGATGACCAAGTAGAATCCCTACAAGGATATTACCACAATGCGTAAAATTGTACCCATATATGTAGTTCTCGAGTCCGTTTAAGGTGTAAGATGTGCCCTTTTTATTTTGATTATATTAATTGAGAAAGTTGTGTATTATCAGTTAAATAAATGTGTTCTTTTGCCTCTACAACTTTGTGAGTGTTGTTTTTGTTGTTGAAACCCAGACCGTCCGTCCTACCAGAAAGGTGTAAGGTAACTGTTTGGACGGCCGGGAAGTGCCACACAATTCAGACCGGAACCCAGTGGGGGAGGCATCCACAAGGACCGTAACCTCCTTCCCCTACCACCAACCTCTCGGAAGGACCAACTTTGTGAGTGTGTGTTTCCTTGGCAGTTAGGCTTTAATTATTCACCAATCAAGAATCACATTTGCAGTTATGCCAGTTTTGAGAATATAACTTAAAAGGAAAGTCAAGACATATATCTGCAGGCTCTAATGTAGAATTCTCCAACTGATGGTCCACGAACAAGGACAATGTTCAGTAAACATATTTTAAATAAACTAAATTATTAAAATTTGTTTTTAAAAAGTAAGCAGATACTGATACTTTATGAACTACATAATTGTAATAAAATGTGATGCATGCATGTTAGTAAAAGTATCTTAAACGGCAGCAAAAAATGTTTGGTCAAAAATTTTACTGTATTTTATACAAGTTGAAAAACATTGTATATAAATTGTAAAAAATTAGAATGAGAAAAATGCTAAATACGTTTATAAGTTACTGCTTTTTATTCCTTTTTGGGATGAATCATTCATTGATACATATAAAACGTACATTGCAATTTTCAAAAATAGAATGGCTTAACAAAAGTTAAGCCATTTTATATTATTATAACAAATGGCTTTCAAAAAATTTCTAACCCGAATTCTTCGAATTTAATAAAATATTTATAGCCGTTAGAATAAACAAATTTAATTATTATAAAATATATTGGATAAATTCTAACAGTAATCCAGCAAAAATAAATTTTAATAAAAGACCGTTATTCTTTACACTCCATATATTCGAATGTCGTACTGTCCAAATTCATTTTATTCTGTACATATTGTACGATAATCTTTCTAGTAGGTCGGACGGTCTGGGTCTCATCAACATATTATACAATACTGCACGTTAAAGAAAACCATATTAAAATTCTATTTGATCAGTTTTCCTTACCTTTGAAAGTGACGTTATTCAAGTAGTTTACAAAAATTTGTCCACAAACTGGCCTCATCTCATCACATAGACCTAAAGTGTCTTTGCATAAATCATCATGCATGTTTTTCAATGCGTAGGCAAATGCCAAAACAGAATCACTTACAAACTGCAATTGCTTCTCAACTTCATATCCAGTTTCATTGGAAAAAGTCTCATTACCCACGCAAATACTTGACCATTTAGAATTAAGATCAGTTATATTACTACCAGGCCATTTGCAACGAAAAAATTGTTCCCAAAATTCCGTGAACCAGGGGTTTCTCGTGTTATTAGAAACTGTTAATTTACGGAAATAGTCGTCGAATCCATTTACTGGATGGGAAGTAGGTTCAACAGAAATAGCTCCTTCAACTGCATCTTCATTCCCAAGGTACACGAGTGGTTTGGAATTCCATCCGTTGCTACCTATCCAGGAATAACTTCCCGTGCAGTTGTTCCTCCGTGTAGCACGCATCACTCGATCAACTTCTTGATCTGAACCAAAGATTATAACACCTGAAAGCAAAAGAAAAATACCATTTTGTGGTTAATTGTGTCAAATAAATTTATTTCTTTGATAAATGTAATTAACTAAACTGCCTCCTGATGAAAGTGTAGAAAACTAAACTTCTCACTATTGAATTGGACGCGATTTGCTTAAAAAAAGAATTAGTGGTCGTACCTTAGACATAGTCCAAAAATTAAAACAGTATAATATGGATATACATAATGTAAAATATATCCACTGTTATATACACAATATATGCACATATTGACAAAAAAAGTTCCTCACCGAGATCGATCGAAAATATCTTCGGCCTTTGCATAAAGATGCACAGAACTGGGAAGTTTCTTACACTCTCTCCCCTGAATAATATACTATATTGTAGATACAAATGTTTACATTAAAATAAAGACATATTCCCTTGAATTTAACATCAGAGAAATTGCATCTCTTTTCCTACCGGGAAACATCCCGACGATTCATAATTCACGAATGTTATTGCACGGGAAATATTGCTTATTTCCTACAAAAATGGTCTGATCATACTATCTTCACAAAAGTTTCCCCGTGATCTGGGGAATCACTCACATCACACAATAAAGAGTGACACCTAAGAAGATATATTATTACAGTGTACATGGCTTTGTACTTGGTATCGTACAGTGGCTATCTTTTGAATTGGTCATTAGTCAATCATAAAAAAAGTTACGGGTATTAATTTTCAGTGAATGGCTTATGTTGTATATAAGTTTGTAGAATATAATGACTGGGAGTGTATACGACCTTGTTATTGCAGAAACACATATGTTAAGAAACATAGTTTTGTCTATACAAGGCAAGTTGGATTTCTTTTAATGGGTAAGTGTTATGATGTTTTAGAAGTATCGAAACTATTACAGCAGATATGAGAATGTGTATGAAAATATTTCCATATCATCCGTGTATTTAAAAAAAAATACGCATTTTATGAAAATGATTTTCATGATGATTTTCAACATGTACATCGCTTTGACATCACATGGTCGTATAGATCTTACCTCTAACTTTGGATTTAAGCGTAAGATTTTTTACGATGTCGTCATAACAGGAATGACATTCTTCTTCTGTGTCTATCATTAACATTTCTTTGACAGCAATACAAATGCCTTTCCGTGATAGATGTTTTTCCAAAGCATGAAGAATCTATAATGAAATAAAATAAAAAAATAATCCTTATTATACACTTTAAAATTTAAATTTCTTTATTCTGAGCTATTTGTATATAATAAGAACACTTAATTATTGTCAGTTTTTCACCCAGAGAGACAGTCTACATAATACATACTAATATGTATGATGAGATTTATAACTAAATGTTAGAAAAGACTTTATGATATGGACAAATGATAAAATTCGACTAAACACCATTATCCATAATTAGCTGATGATATTTTGTAAAATTTTGTATCTGAGTGTCGTGTAGATATTTTCATCGATTTATCTGATGCATGCTTTTCACCCATAGATACAATGTATATATCACGTACTCCTATGAAGGTGTATGTGATGGTATGGCGAATGTGCGATGTCGCATCTTAATCATTACAGAAGTCATTGTAAAAAGAGAAATTTATTTACAGTAACTTAACATTAAGTATTTACAAGACATTGCATAGCATAGAGCTACATCATAACGCGTGTGAATGTATTCATTCGAATACGAATGTTCGTTGATGAGAATATCTGGTTTTTATGAGACAGTACAGACGCTTTGCGCTTGCGTCACATGCAAAGCAGAGAGTCTCTGAAGATCAAGAAGCTGTGGAGAGTTTTATACAAATCACTTAATCTGGAGGCTTTATGCAAATCGCGGGATTAGACTCCCTCATCGTGAAAGAACTGGGAATCTGAAACGAATATGTCTTCCATACCTGGTTACTGTAGAGGTAGAGGTAGAGGTGGAAGGCTTCGATTGGTCAGAAACCGTTGTAAATGTTCCTTTTTCATCCTCTAAGGATTTTAGTAGAAATGCAGGTTTCAGTCGATCAATGCAGATGTTACTTTTTCATCTGTGCGTGCACACACTGGGAAAGGTCCATCGTATAGGGTTTGCAACGGTCGACGTACGAAGTCGTTACGTATAAAAGCATGGGTTGACTTGGGAAATTCCTTGTGGATAAAAACATTATTTTCTGAATGGCGTGAAGCGGAAACTGGTCTCACTCGTTACATTTGTCGTCTTAATTGTAAAACGAATTCATGTGCATGTTTTGGGATGCCATTTAGTGATGTGTCCCCTAGGGTCCCCCCAGGGGGCGGCCTTGCCAAGATTGCGGTGGTCGGATCTTAGGTCTGTACCTCTGGTCCTCCGTCTGCTGGGGGGAAATTAATCGGGTTACCTGTTCGGTGATGAACTGGCCGCCGTACCAGTGAGTCGTTCAGGCCCCTACTCTTCCAGGTGGTCGAGCCTATGGACTGTGCCTATTTATGACCTGAGTCAAGGGCCGATCTGTGGCTGCTGCCAAGCTTGGCGGGCATTCTCTCGGACCCTATCCGGTGAATGTTTCCGTCGAGTCAGCGACCTGGCTGCGGCTCCGCTGAAACGGAGATTTGGTTACCCCTGCGTCTGGCCTTAAATAAGGCGTAAACTTCACGGTTGCCTGGCCAGTTCGTATAATTCTGTCACGTAGAGATTCACATGGCAATCGCAAGGATGTGCCATAGGTTAATTCTCCACTGGATGCTTTTATATATTCTTTACTTAAAGATCGAACACCTAAAAGTACACTTGGTAGTACATCTATCCGGCGCTCTGTATCTTGACAGCGTATTGCCTATTTCAATTGGGGGTGGAAAAACTTTCCACCATGGAATTGGAGGCAAGTGTTGTTCTGGTTTTTCGGCTTCCTAAAAATCTCATTAGGTGATGAAATAAATCACTTTCGAATTGTCGCCCCTGGTCAGTACTTATGACCTCGGGTACGCCAAATCGAGAAATGCAACCATAATAAAATGCTTCTGATACTGTGGCTGCAGTTTGATCCTGTCTTTCCTTGTAATCATCGCGTAAATCAGTCAACAGAAGTGAGTAGATATCGAAATCCCTTCGATATCCATAAAATTCCGACTATGTCGATGTGGACATGTTGAAATCTGCCATTAGGTGTATTAAAATTGCCTAATGGTGATTTTGTGTGTCTGTGCATCTTTGATATTTGGTTTGCGATACACGTTCGACTCCATTTGGCACAATCATTTCGGAGTGAAGGCCAAATGAATCGTTTTCGAACCATATTAACGGTTCCTGGAACTCCTGGATATGCGAAGTTGTGGGTGTTGTGAAACACTTGCTTTCGAAAACTCTGCGTATGTCGGGCCTAATTTCGCCTATAGAGGTGTCACATTGAAGTATGGCGCCTGATTAATCAATGTCAATACTTTTAAGTCGTTAACCTTTAGTTTAACGAAGGATAAGATTTTTTGAGATCGTTTAGTTCGCCATTAGTTTGGGCTTTTGCTATTGCTTCGTAATTCAGCACATTTAGTGTATGTGTCTCTTCTATGCGAGAAAGTGCGTCAGCTATTGGATTTGTTGAACCTAGGATGCATTATGTTGGTCGTGAATTGACTAATAAATTCCAGGTGTCTTAATTGCGGGGAGTCATTTTTTCAAAATTTTGTTGAAACGCAAACGTAAGAGGTTTGTGATCGTTGTATAAGATAAAATCTCTTCCTTTTAGCATGTGCCGAAAATGCTTTACGGCAGAATATGCTGCTAGAAGTTCACTGTCGTAAGCGCTGTACTTGAGTTCTGCAGCATATAGTTTGCGAAAAAGAATACTAATGAACATAACTTTCCATTTTGCTTTTGTTACAATGCCGATCCGATTGCTACTAAAGATGCATCTTCCGAAAGTGAAAGTTCACCATTTGTTGTAGGATAAGTTAATAGTGATGCACTTTAAAGTCAGTTTTTACGTGCCTGAAAAGCAGTTTTTGTGTCATTTGCACTGTACTTGTGCATTTTCGCGATTTTTGTACTGTCGCGATTTTTGTTTCCAGGTATTAAATCGTAAAGAACTGCTTATGTTCTTGTTGCCTGTAGTAAAAACCTAGGATAAAAGTTTAAAACTACCAAAAATCGTCGTAAATCTTGCACAGTTTTTGGTAATGGTAGAAACTGTGTTTGGTAAAGGAGAAATTCTTTCTGCTGTAATCATGTGTCTTAAAAATTTTACTTCAGATTGTTCAAAAACGCATTTGGAAGTATTTATAACCACTTCGTATTGCGAAATATGTTCAAATACCATGCGTAAGTGTTCTTGGTGGTTTTTTTTTCATTTTCTGATGCGATTAAGCAATATTCAATATATATGAAACAAAAATCTAAATCATGTAATACTTAATGCATAAATCTCTGAAATGTCTGAGCTGCCGCTAAAACCGAATGCCATGAACAGAAATTGAAACAATCCGAAAGGCGTTATCACCACTCTTTCGAAACATCATCGTTCCACTGGAATCTGGTAGTATGCTCGTACGAAATTGAGTGTTGAAAATACCTTTTTCCTTCGAGGTTCTGTACAAAATCATGCATATGAACTATTGGATATAGATCTGAAATTGTTACGGAATTTAGTTTTTTATAATCTCCACATACATGAAATGAACCGTCTTCTTTTGGCACAACATGAATGGGACTTGCCCATAGACTTTTAGACAGTTTACAAATTCCCTGTCGCTGTAGAAATTCGAATTCTTTTTTAGCAGCTTTTAGCTTATTTGGAGTTAATTGCCTCGCTTTTGCGTAAACATGAGGTCATCGAGTTTGAATACAGTGAGTTGTATTGTGCTTTACAGATTGCAAGGTATTGGTCTGTGTCAAATTTGAAAATACTTTTCGAGTATAAAGAGAATCGTTACTCACTGCTGTCAGTCCAAGTAAGGGTATTTGCGTGTTACTTTTAAACGTGTTACTAAAACTGATATCATAGCGCCGCTGTCAAATAGAAACTTTATATGAGATAGCTTGTCATATAGGAATAAGGGACTGTTTTCAAGGTTTCTATGCATCGTTGCTGAAATGATAGAGCCACCTAGCTTTGCATTTGGAATTTGCACGGTTTTGCACACTTGCGAGCTTGTTATTGACATTTTGTGTGATACTAACAAATATAGTTTTTCCTGGATTGTGATCGATATCTTATTTGCGTTTGATATCCTGATTTTTATAGAGTTCGTGATCGAGGTTGAGTTCGTTATCTAGATTGCTCAGTCGTTTGCAGTTTTTTTAAGTTGCTCTACGGGTTTCGTCAGGTTTGCAACTTGAGCTTTTAAGTGCGAAATATGACTATTCTCTGCTACTTTTGATACTGAAAATGAAGTTTTAACATCGCAGATATTGTCCGTCATTTCTGAAATTGTTTTCAGTGGCTCTGAACTTATCCATAAAATTTGTTGTATATGTACAGGTAGTCGTTGGTAAAACAACGTAGGAAGTACGTCTTCGTACATTTTTGTTCTGGCAAAATCTCGCATTTCGCGAAGTAAAAAACTTGATTTCCTATCTCCTAAGTGCAATTCTTGAAAACGGATGCGAGGTTTTGAGACTTCAGAATCTGCAAAGTGTGAAATCATCCTATATTTCAACACTGAATACTGTTCATTTTCTGGAGATATGCGGATCAGATCTGTGACATGAGTCAATATATTACAATCCAGTGCTGCAATTACGCAATGAAATTTTGTTTTTTCATTAACGATTCCAGAAATCAGGATTTGTGAGTCCAGGTGCAGAAACCATAAATCTGGGTTTGTTTTCCAGAACGGAGGTGCTTTGAAAGCAACATTTGAGAGTTTATCAGAACTAAAATCTTCATTTGAAGCTGAATCATTTTTTGCGTCATTGGTTGAGGATTCGGTAGTCTCAGTTGTAGAAATATTACATTGAGAACTGAACACGTACTTTTTTTAGAACTCGTGGAAGTTGAAATAGATACTTACATAATTTGAAACATCATATCTCCTATAAATTGGAGTTTTCACGTCTCCGGTAAGTTGGAGTTTTCACGTCTCCGGTAAGTTGGAGTTTTCACGTCTCAAGCAAATTGAATTGAAGCCATCGTGTTTCAGGAAAGTTAAAGCGATCACGTCCGGGTCACCACTCTATGTTGGGAAGGTTCGATGTCGTATCTTAATCATTACAGAGGTCATCATAAAAATAGAAGTTTATTTACAGGAACCTGACGTTATATATTTGCAAGAAATTACATGGCATGGCGCTACATCATAACACGCGTGAAAGTAGTCATCCGAATACGAATGTTCGTACCGCTGATGAGAATGTTCTGTGGCTGGCTTTTTTGAGCCAGTGCAGAGGGGTTTCGCATGCGTCACATGTAAAGTAGAGAGCCTCTGGATATTAGGAAGCTGTGGAGAGTTTTATACTAATCACTTGGCTTTATGCATATCGAGGGAGGAGAGTCGCCATAAGGGTTTTCAGAAACAACTGTAAGATATAATAACTAACTGCTAAATATAAATTTATAACCAACTGTTATGATAATATATTATATGATAATATATTATAATATATCATGATAATATATTATAATATATCATGATAATATATTATAATATATCATGATAATATATTATAATATATTATGATAATATACAAGTTTTATAACCAATTTACAAGATATGATCGAATGATAAATTCGATGGAACAAAATTTTCCAAAATTTTCATTGAAAGTGACAGTGATATTGTTGAAGACCCAGACCACTCGACTGGCCCGAGGGCGTACAGCAACTGTTTGAGTGGCTGGGACAGTGATAGTGTTGAAGACCCAGACCGTCCGACTCGTCCAGAGGACTAAGAGCAGCTATTTGGACGGCCGGGAGGACAGTGATAGTGTATAAAAGTAAAGGGATAATAAGCATAAGCATACTTTACAAAAATAAAGTTTATAATCGTTTAAACAAAGTTTTTGTCAGTAACATTAGATTTAATATCCATTATTATTAATAAAAAAACACTGTATTATTGGTACACTCCCTGAATCTCATCTTACATTTTTATTCGTATAAATTAAATAACAAAAATAAACATGCTATTTACATACTTGAGAACCATGGAATGAGTCTTCATATAGGATGGAAACTGATTTCCACTTCAGTTTGGATACAATATTCACTATCGCATGTGTTTGACGGTCATCATGCGGCACTGTTTTGAAGAAATATTTGGAATTGGTATTACAGCTGGTTTCGAGATTAGTTGAAGAGAACCGAATCTGTATAATGTAAGAAAATAAATATGTTTCAATACACTTATGGCATAAATAAATAACAAGTTGATTACAATATGTGGTGAAGTAGTTTCCAACTGCAACTTAAAGAGCTGCTTTGTAAATAACACTCCACATTTCTAACAGTGACATATACATTGTGTTCCACTCGCTCTTCCCCCCCCCCCTTATTTTCGCTTATAAAAATCAATTAATGGGTCATATTGTAATGAAATTTGCTACGGGCATACCTTAGTGTATGAGAAGCATGATGATGTCACAGCGAGTGTTGGAAGTGGTCGCTATTACCACAGGGTCGTAGCCTTACAGGGGACAGAGGGGGCTAAGCCCCCAAGAGATATACTCAGCCCCCTATTAAAATTATAAAGTTTTACGTACTGATATAAAATTTAATCCAACATGTTATCCAAAATTTTCATAAAAAACTGTTTTAAAAATTTTATAAATTATTTCATTTCAAATATTTTTTTATTTAGCTAAATTAGTGGTTATACAGATGGTTAATTTATTTGCATCTTTAATTTAAAAATATTTAAATTTAAAAAGTAAATTAAGACCATAGTATTTAAGATACTTTTGTAATATTGCGGTGTCTCCTGTTATACATTATCGAATAAAAATCAACTAATAAGTAATTAAGAGTTAATATTATGTGTTAACATATATTTACTTTCAAAAGTGTTCTTCAATTAACAGCTTTGCTACTAGTTAATGGGTATAATAAAATCAATTGCAATATCTATCTATATCTATATCTATCTATATATAAAATTGCCAAGTGTCCGTCTGTCTGTCATGCTTTTTTTAGGCACTTCCCGAATAGATAGAGACTTGCAATATGGTACACGGCTCGATCGTTCGATAAAACCCCATGGAAAAATCGAATTTTTCGAAAACGTTCTCTAGAGGGGGTGCTCCACACCAAAGCGTTCGAAAAGTAAAATGATAGGAAAGCATGTTTTGACCTAAGATAGAGACTTCAAATTTGGTGTATGGGTAAATCGTTCGAAAGCAAGAAAATGTGCAATTTCAGATTTCCAATATTTCCTACTTAAGGGGGTGCCGCATACCAAAAATTTCGATTTACCGAATAAATGAGAAACGGTTCCTTTAAAATTTGATAGAGGCTTTAAATTTGGTATATGGAATAATCATTTGATAAAAACACCCAAGACGATTATCGTTTTTCAAAAACGTTCGTTTAAGGGTGTACGGATAGTTAGTTTGGAAGGAAGAAAGTGTTCAATTACAGTTTTTCAATATTTTCTACTTTAGGGGATGTTGCACACAAAAATGTCCGATTTTCGGAATGAATTAGAAACACTCCTTTTAGTACGTGATAGAGGCTTGATATTTGGTATATGGGTGAATCATTTTATAAAAAACTGAAGAAGAATGCAGTTTTTCAAAAATGTATATTTAAGGGAGGTGGGTACTCCACAGAAAAACATTCGAAAGGTGAAATGATAGAAAAAGCATGCTTCGCGATGAGATACAGACTTCACATTTGGTATACGTGTAGATAGTTAGAAAAAAAGAACGTGTGCAATTTCAATTTTCCAACGTTTGCTATTTTAGGGGATGCCCCACACTAAAATGTTCGATTCGACGAACAAATGAAAAACGTTTCCTTTACAATGTAATAGAAGCTTGAAATTTAGTATATGGGGTAATCATTTGATAAAAAAAAACCTACGATTATTAAAATTATTAATATTACTTCAAAAATTATTATTTAAGGGGGTGCAACAAAGAAAAACTTTCGAAATATGAAGTGATAAGGGAAAAAATGATTCACGATTGGATAGAGACATCAAATTTGGTGTATGTGAAAACCGTTTCAAAGGAAAAAAAGAGTACAATTTCAGATTTCGAAATTTTCTACTTAAGGGGGTGCCGCACACCAAAATTTTCGAAAGGTCAAATGATAGGAAAGCATTCTTTACGATGAGATAGAGACTTCAAGTTTGGTGTATGTGTAAACCGTTTGAAAGGAAAAAGTGTACAATTTCAGATTTCGAATATTTTCTACTTAAGGGGGTGCCGCACAACAAAATGTCCGATTTACCGCAAAAATGAGAAAGGCAACTTTAAAATTTGATACAGGTTTGAAATTTGGTATATGGGCTAAACATTTGAAGAAAACACCCAAAACGAATACAGTTTTCTAAAATGTTCGTTTAGGGGTGCTCCACACCAAAAGGTTCGAAAAGTGAAATGATAATAAAGTATGCTTTGCGATAAGATAGAGACTTCAAATTTGGTGTATGGGTAAACGGTTTGAAAGGAAGAAAGTGTTCAAATTCAGATTTCGAATATTTTCTACTTAAGGGAGTAATGCACACCGAATTGTCCGATTTGCCGAATAAATGAGAAACGACTACTTTAAAATTTGATAGAAGCTTGATATTTGGTATATGAGCGAATAATGTATGAGTAAACCCAATAAAAATAGATTTTTTCAAAAATGCATATTTAAGGGGGTGGGTACTATACACAAAAACATTAGAAAGGTGAATTGATAGAAAAAGCATGCTTTGGAATGAGATAGAGACTTCTAATATGGTGTAGGGGTAAATAGTTGGAAAGGTAGAAAGTGTGTACTGTCAGTTTTCCAACATTTGCTATTGTAGGGGGTGCCGCTCACTAAAATATTCGATTTGTTGAACAAACTGAAAACGCCTCTTTTACAATGTGATAGAAACTTGAAATTTAGTATATGGGCTCACCATTTGAAAAACAAACCCAACATGAATACGGTTTTTCAAAAATGTTCATTTAAGAGGGTGCAACACAGAAAAACGTTCAAAAGATGAAGTGATAGAAAAACATGCTTCGTGATAAGATAGACACTTCAAATTTGATGTACGGGGAGATAATTTGAAAGCGAGAATGTGTGCACTTTCAGATTTCCAATATTCGCTACTTTAGGGTGTGCCGGACACCAATATATTCGATTTTCCGAATAAATGAGACACTACTCCTTTTAAATGTGATAGAGGCTTGATATTTGGTATATAAGCCAATCATTAGATAAAAAACTCAAGATGAACAGAGTTTTTCAGAAATGTTCATTTATGGGTCTGCTCCACAGAAAAACATTCAAAAGGGGAAATGATAAATTAGCATGCTTCGGGGTGAGATAGTCCTTAATTTGGTGTACGGCTAGATAGTTCTAAAAGAAGAAGTGCGCAATTTAAGATTTCCAATATTTTCTTCTTTAGGGGTTCTGCACACCAAAATATTCAAGTTGCCGAATAAATGTGAAACTTGAATTATTCGGAAATTTACATTATTCAGGTGTTGCTTATTGTGAGACCGTTGATATTCAACGGGTATTCAGCTAGTTATATATACTAATTGCTAAGTGGCCGTCTATCTGTCCGTCTGTCTGTCTTTCACGCATTTTTAGGCACTTGCCGAATAGATAGAGACTTGCAATTTGGTACACGGCTCGATCGTTCGATAAAACTCCCTGTAAAAATCGAATTTTTGGAAAACGTTCTTTAGAGGGTGTGCTCCATACCAAAACGCTCGAAAAGTGACATGATAGAAAAGCATGTTTTGATATGAGATAGAGACTTCAAATTTGGTGTACGGATAAATCGTTCGAAAGCAAGAAAATGTACAATTTCAGATTTCCAATATTTTCTACTTAAGGGGGTGACGCATACCAAAATTTTCGATTTACCGAACAAATGAGAAACGGCTCCTTTAAAATTTGATAGAGGCTTGAAATTTGGTATATGGAATAATCATTTGATAAAAACACCCAAGACGATTATCGGTTTTCAAAAACGTTCGTTTAAGGCTGTACGGGTAGATAGTTTGGAAGGAAGGAAGTGTACAATTTCAGTTTTCCAATACTTTCTACTTTAGGGGATGTTGCACACAAAAATGTACGATTTTCGGAATGAATTAGAAACACTCCTTTTAGAAAGTGATAGAGGCTTGATATTTGATATATGCGTGAATCATTTAATAGAAAACTCAAGAAGAATGGAGTTTTTCAATAATGTATATTTAAGGGGGATGGGTACTCCACAGGAAAACATTCGAAAGGTGAAATGATAGAAAAAGCATGCTTCGCGATGAGATAGAGACTTCAAATTTGGTACACGTGTAGATAATTAGAAAAAAGAACGTGTGCAATTTCAGTTTTCTAACGTTTGCTATTGTAGGGGGTGCCGCACACTAAAATGTTCGATTCGGCGAACAAACGAAAAACGTGTTCTTTACAATGTAATAGAGGCTTGAAATTTAGTATATGGGGTAATCATTTGATAAAAAAAAACCTACGATTATTAAAATTATTAATATTACTTCAGAAATGATTATTTAAAGGGGTGCAACAAAGAAAAACGTACGAAATTTGAAGTGATAGGGCAAAAAAATGCTTCACGATTGGATAGAGACATCAAATTTGGTGTACTGGTAGATGGTTTGAAAAGAAGAAAATGTGCAATTGCAGATTTCCAATATTTGCAACTTTAGGGGGTGCCGAACACCAATATATTCGCTTTTCGGAATAAATGAAACACGTTTACTTTAAATGTGATAGAGGCTTGATACTTGGTATATGGGTCAATCATCTGATAAGAAACACAAGACGAACAGAACTTTTCAAATATGTTCATTTATTTCAAATGTTCACTTATGGGTGTGCTTCACAGAAAAACGTTCAAAAGGGGAAATGATAAAATAGTATGCTTCGGGATGAAATAGAGAATTTAATTTGGTGTACTGGTAGGTAGTTCGAAAGGGAGATGTGCGCAATTTAAAATTTACAATATTTTCTTCTTTAGGGGATTCCGCACAATAAAATAATATTCGATTTGCCGAATAAATGTGAAACGCGAAAAATTAAAAAATGACAATATTCAGTGGTCGCTTATTGCGAGACCGTTGATTTTCAACGGGTGTTCGGCTAGTTATATAAACTAATTTCCAAGTGTCAGTCTGTCTGTCTGTCTATCACGCTTTTTTAGACACTTCCTGAATAGATAGAGACTTAAAATTTGGTACATGGCTCGGTCGTTCGATATAACCCCCTAGAAAAATCGAATTGTTTGAAAACGTTCTCTAGAAGGGGTGCTGCACACCATAACGTCCGAAAAGTGAAATGATAGGAAAGCACGCTTTGCGATAAGATAGAGACTTTAAATTTGGTTATATGGGTAAACCGTTCGAAAGGAAGAAAGTATGCAATTTCAGATTTTCCATAATTCCCACTAAGGGGGTGCCGCACACCAAAATGTTCGATTTTCGGAATAAATGAGAAACTTCTCCTTTAAAATTTGATAGGTGTTTGAATTTTAGCATATGGACTAATCATTTGATGAAGACACCCAAGACGAATATAGATTTTCGAAATTGTATGTTTAAGGGGGTGCTCCAGAGGAGGGAAGCGTTCGAAACGTGAATTGATAAAAAAACATGCTTCAGAATGAGATAGAGATTTCAAATTTGGTATACGGGTCGATAGTTTGGAAGGAAGAAAGTATACAATTTCAGATTTCCAATATTTTTGCTTTTTGAACGGTGTGCCGTACACCAAAAAAGTTCCATTTATCGAATAAATAAGAAACGCGAATTATTTAAAAATTAACCTTATTTGGTGGTTGCTTAATATTGGACCATTGATTTTCAACGGGTATTCGGCTGGTACATACTAATTGCCAAGTGTCCGTCTGTCCGTCTGTCTGTCTGTCACGCTTTTTTCAGGCACTTCCCGAGTAGATAGAGACTTGCAATTTGGTACACTGCTCAGTCGTTCAATAAAACCCCCTGGAAAATTGGAATTTTTCTAAAATATTCTCTAGAGGGGGTGCTCCGTATCAAAACGTTCAAAAGATGAAATGATAGGAAAGCATACTTTGCCATAAGATAAAGACTTCAAATTTGGTGTATGGGTAAATCGTTCGAAAGGAAGAGAGTATGCAATTTCTGATTTCCTATATTTTCTACTTAAGGGAGTGCCGCACAAGAAAATATTCGATTAACCCAATAAATGAGAAACTATTCCTTTAAAATTTGATAGACGCTTGAAATTATGTATGTGGACAAATCATTTGATGAAAACTCCGAAGACGAATATAGATTTTCAAAAACGTTCGTTTAAAGGGTTGCTCTAGAGGAAAATATTCGAAAGGTTACCTGATAAGAAAACATACTTCAGGATGAGATAGAGGTTTTAAATTTGGTGTACGGGTTGATAGTTTGGAAGGAAGAAAGTGTACGCAGTTTTCCAAAAATTTCTTCTTCAGGGGGTGTCCCACACAAAAATGTTCAATTTTCGGAATGAAGTCGAAATACCCCTTTTAGAACGTGATAGAGGCTTGATATTTGGTATATGGGTGAATCATTTAATAGAAAACCCAAGAGGAATGGAGGTTTTCAAAAATGTATATTTAAGGGGGGTGGGTACTCCACAGAAAAACATTCGAAGGGTGAAATGATGGAAAAAGCATGCTTTGCGATGAGTTAGAGACTTCAAATCTGGTATACAGGTAAATAGTTGGAAAGGAAGAAAGTGAGCAATTTCAGTTTTTCAACATTTGCTATTGTAGGGGGTGCCGCACACTAAAATGCTCGATTTCACGAACAACTGAAAAACGCCTCCTTCAGAGTGTTATAGAAGATTGAAATTTAGTGTATGGGCTAATAATTTGATAAAAAAAACCTAAGATTTTTGCGGTTTTTAAAAAATGATCATTTAAGGGGGTGCAACACAGAAAAACGTTCGAAATATGAAGTGATAGGCAAACATGCTCCAAAAGAGGATAGAGACATCAAATTTGGTGTACTAGTAGATAGTTTGAAAGGAAGAAAGTGTGCAAATTTCAGATTTCCAATATTTGCTACTTTAGAGGGTGCCGAACGCCGATATGTTCGATTTTCGAAATACGTGAGGCACGCTTCCTTTTAAATGTGATAGAGGCTTGCTTGGTATATGGGCCAAACATCTGATAAAAAGACCAACACGAACAGCGTTTTACAAAAATATTCATTTATGGGTGTGCTCCAAAGAAAAACGTTCGAAAGGGAAGAAGATAAAATAGTATGCTTCTATATGAGATAGAGACTTTAATTTGGTGTACTGGTAGATAGTTTGAAAGAAAGAAGTGAGCAATTTAAGTTTCACAATATTCTGCTTTAGGGGTTTCTGCACGCCAAAATATTCGACTTGCAGAATAAATGTGAAACGCAAATTATGCAAATATGTACATTTTTCAGGGTTGATTTATTACGAGACCGTTGACGTGCGCAATTTAAATGTTCCAATATTTTTTAAGGGGTTCTGAACACTAAAATATTCAATTTGCCGAAAAAATTGAAACGCGAATTATTAACAAAAATTACAATATTTAGGAGGTGCTTATTGCGAGACCGTTGATTTTCAACGAGTATTCGGCTAGTACCTATTTATATATACTAATTGCCAAGTGTCCGTCTGTCTGGCGGTCACACTTTTTTAGGCACTTCTCGAATAGATAGGTACACGCTTCGATCGTTCCATAAAACCCCCTTGGAAAAATCGAATTTTTCGAAAACGTTCTCTAGAGGGGTGCTTCACACCAAAACGCGTTCGAAATGTGAAATGATAGGAAAGCATGCTTTGTCATAAGAAAGAGACTTCACATTTGTTGTATGGGTAAATCGTTTGTAAGGAAGAAAGTGTGAAAATTTAGATCTCTTTTCTACTTAAGGGAGTGCCGCATACCAAAATGTTCGTTTTACCGAATAAATGAGAAACGCCTCCTTTACAGTGTGATAGAGGCTTGAAATATGGTATATGGGCTAACCATTTGACAAAAAAACAAAGATAAATACTATTTGACAAAAATATTCATTAACGGGGTGCTACACAGGAAAACGTTCGAAAGGTGAAGTGATAGAAAAAACATGCTTCTCGATAGGATAGAGACTTCAAATGTTGTGTACTGGTAGATAATTTGAAAGAAAGAAAGTGTGAAATTTCAGATTTCCAATATTTGCTATTTTAAGGGGTGGTGCTCCCTAATATGTTCGATTTTCTGAATAAATGAGGCACGCTTCCATTTAAATGTGATAGAGGCTTGATATTTGGCATATGGGCCAATCATCTAATAAAAAAACCAAGACAAACAGAGTTTTTCAAAAATGTTCATTTTGGGGTGGGCTTCACAGAAAAAAGTTTGAAAGCAGAAATAATGAAATATGGGTGCCTCCGGATGAGATAGACTTTATTGTGGTGTACGGGTAGATTATTCGAAAGGAAAAAATGCGCAAATTAAGTTTCCTAATATGTTCTTCTTTAAGGGGGTTCTGCACACCAAAATATTCGATTTGTCGAATAAATGTGAAACGCGAATTATTAAAAATTTTTACAATAATCAGGGGTTGCTTATTGCAAGACCGTGGATTTTCAACGGGTATTCGGCTAGCTATATATTATGTTGATGCATAGTAGCTATATGGATTTTCCTAATCAAATTAGCCTGCAAATATAAATATGCAATTGCTTATGTGTTAATCATTTATATGGATTGAAATATTATATAACTATTATGTTTTAACAATGCTAATGATTAACAGTTATTTGTCGAGCCCCTCCTTCAAGAATGTTGAGTCCCGCTTGAATTTCAACCCAGTCCCTCTTAAATTTCGTTTCTGGCTACGGTTCTGCATTAGCATCAATGCGTGCCTGCAGAGGCCTCTCCGTGTTAATAAAGATAGCCAGCAACACATCAGGAGTCACAACATCAATTTTCCATCAAATTCTGTCTTCCTGTTCATGGTAGTCCGTGGCATGTTGCGATACACCTTTCCTGTCAGAATGCCCCATAGGAAGAAAATGCAAGAAACTGTGCCCTTCTTTGAAGATCCTGTCATTTCCAAAGGACTTAGATCACCCAGATCACCCAAATACTTCGCCACCTGATTTCTGCCGAATTCGATAATCTAACCACATTAAATCCTTTTCAAAATTATCGGAAACTTCTACTCGAACCAGAATCTCGGTTTATTTATCATTTGATATCTTTTCAATCAATGGAAAATCTAATATTTCGAAAATTCGAATTAAGGGGAAAATGTGCTAAGATACATTAAAAGCATGTCCAAATTATGTAGCACTCCCACGTTAGCTAGAACATTAGTTGTAATACCAATTAATCCATGTCAGTCAATGGAAGAATCGACAATTTGAATGAGGGGTGACGATACAAAGGGATTACAAAAAACTGCACCACTTCGTCTCCAATAAGTAATAAAAGACATAATTCGATATCCTTTTGCTGCCAATCGAAAAGATCAAACAATTAAATCATTTTGTCTTACGCGACAATAAGATTCAATATAATTTCTTATTTCATGTCTGACCAGAATTATAAAAGATATCTTGCGTATGAAAGCGCTTTTGCTATCCAGAAAATTTAAAATCAACTTTCATTAAGAATGTAAGTATTAATGACCACTAGCCATTACAAAAAAGCAAAGCGTGGGTGGATATTTCTGGATGAAATATAATAGCGAAGCTAAAATATAACATTCAGATTTGAGAAGCTTTTAAATTGGCATTAATTTTACCAAAGTCCTAAGCAGTATTTAGGCTAGAGCTCCTACAATATGGACTGACATTTTATGACTGCCATGCTGTACCACAGTGAGAAAAGCCTTGGCGACAGGGAATCAGATCGACCACTACTTTCTTCGACGAACCTCATGGTTTGGCGTATTTATAGGCCGACTACGGCGAAAAAAACTATATTTTCTCTTCTAAAATTCGTACAAATGAAACACTCTTCTAAAAGATAAGGCAGAAAACTAAACGTTTCCTAATATTTATCTATTTTTCCCTTATTTCTTGTTTATTCAGGAATTTAAATATTTGTATCCCATTTCTGGATTTATTGAAGCAATTTATGATCGGACATCTTACCATTTTATGGCGTATGTACCAATACATTCTGTCCAGTCACTGAGCAATAGAAACCAAAGGGCAAGTATGATGCTAATTGGTGGATGCAGCAGCTCTCTATATAGGAGTCTTAGTTGAGGTTTATCAACTATGACATCACAAAATTGGAAAAGCAAAAAAGAAACCACTGCTCTCCCATGGTAAGCCAGTATTTTGTGAGTTACGACCTTGAGTTAATGCTTTTATATTTTGGAAATCATCCCTAGGTACCAGCTGCACATAAAATAGGAAGTTCGGATGGTCTTTGGAGATTGCATTTTAACGAAATATGCAACTTTGTCGAAACTGGACGAGATCATAGAGGTTGCGGCCATTTTAATTAGCGTCCGAAAAAGTATCAGATTGCCGGGGCTCGCAAAAGGGTTGGTACGACCGGGTTGGTCTAAAAAGCAATGATGTTCATTTCGGGTCAGCGGGTCACGTTCCAGAAACCAATGAGAAAAATTTCAAGTTTTTAGAGACGTGTTTAAATCTTTGAGAGAGAGAGTTTTAAAATTTGTAAAATGGAGAGAGGGGAGTTGATTCTGGAACGAGTGACGATATAGTCGAACATCTTTTCCTTCCGGCTCCTCTGGGAACTAACGATAGATGTGCTAGACTCGCCACTACTAAATGATGTCCGTGCCTTGCCTACCCTTTTGGGACTTTTTCTGATATGTTTACTCTTTCATCTCTCTGTCTCTCTCTCTCTGTCTCTGTCTCTGTGTGTGTGTGTCTCTCTCTCTCACTCTGTCTCTCTGCTTTATATAATTTCAATTTAGCGTAAGGCAGGTAATTATAGTTTAGGTTACCATCCTTCCAATTTAGTCTGTAAAACTCATTTAAATTGTTTTAATTGTTTTTCAACACAATGAAGTGTATGAAGATTAATGTTTAAATTAACACTTGTAAATAAATATGTGTTTTCCTTAAATAAATAACATATTTGTTAAATGTACACACGCCTTTGTTATTTTCACGCTCTTACCGGCCGTGTCCAAAAAAGAGGTAGACACCTCAGAATAATTGCAGACTTCAAGGAAAAGTACAAAATATCTTCTTACTTGGGGAATTTTAAATAGTGTCATCAGATTAGCAACTTGCATGGATGTGCTTCTGGAGGTAGCTTCAATGAGTCCCAATATTCTTTTGCGACGAGCGGTTTGTGATGGCTTATCAGGGCTAGTTTCAATATCAGTTTTGCTTGTGGAATCTATAACATAAAAATTCTTACAATAGCATTTTAAAAAAACTAAGATTTATTCTTTCAGGCTGTTTTTAGGAAATACGTTTAACCTAAAAAAAATCGGTGGTGGTAGAATGGTGGTAGTGGGTTGACATAGAATGTCAATCTTAATTTCTAGCTTTTCAGATATTTATAGTAGAAACGTGATTTTTTTTCAGGAAATCCTTATAATATTGTTGTAATCTTATATTTAAAATGACAAACTTCAATCTTCTATATTCACAAAATAAGATTTTTTCATTTTAATCGCTCTTTAAGCGGGTAAGCGACAAACTACCTCTCCTAAGAGCTGCAATCTAAGATCGTATTTACCACTCGCCCCTGTTGTGAAATGTGAAAGATCTCAAAGGAGTCAAAAAGCAGACTTTCTGGGTGAAAATTATTGAATCATGATTTTTATTGTAAAAAATTAACAACTACAGTCGCAACAAAAATAATTGAAGTTTTGTAGAGCTACGACATAGCACTTCATGATGTCAAAATTTGAAGACCGTTTCTGGAACATTATATTTTCGACGAAATTGTAATTTTAATCATTACGTCGTTTTGAAATGCACGTTATCGAATCGCTTATTGATTTATAAAAAATTATCAAATGAAGTTACGACAAAAAGAGGGGAAGATTTCTAGAACTTAGACTTGATACTTTAATATGACTAATATTGATGACCTTACCTTGCAAACTTCTTTGTTTGTCAAATTTAAATATAGAGCAATATATCAGTCTGGCGTAAAAGTGAAAGTTTTCATCGAAAATTGGTAATATTTTTCAGGAAATGCTTATAACACTATTAGAATCGTATATATTAAAATTAGTCTCAATTTGTAAAATTTGTGATTTTTAAGATCTGCTTTTGCATCTCCAATATAGCTTGCTTCCAGCCATTTTGAGAGAAAAGGTTAACTAACAACTTTAAAAAATTCTGGCTTCTAGAGATTCTAGCTTCTCTTCGAAATATGTCTCACACCAAAAAGTTTGTACCTTAAGATTTTCCTGCAAAAGGCGATTATTATTTTTTACAATACAGTACCGACATAGAAAATGCAACACCATGAAGTTTTCATCATATAATTATGCAAATTGCGAAACAAACGCAGCTAGCCGATGTATGCAAGTAGGTCACGTGATGAGAGCGCGGTGTTAAAGGAATGGAAACGGCAGATGAGCCAACAGTTGTTACTGTCTGTCGCCTAAGGAAACCCGTTTTAGAAGCTGTTTTTCGTTTCAAAAGTCACATGTTGTTGAAGAGATTTCTGACCGACGATGAAGTCTGTTTCCGCATTTGGATGATCGTGCGAGGGGATTCATTTTAGGCCTACGTACTACTGGGTGGTTGTAAACGCTGAAACACGCGTAGACGAATCCACTGTGCAAAGGAAAAGATGGATTGAAGAACGGCATGTGAATAGTCTCATTGGTATAGGTCTATCCAGACGTACATCAGCACACGTTGATCAATGCATTCGAAGGCATGATGTGGCGTCCCCACAAACGATGACTGTCAACATTCTGCAGAATTTGTAGGATACATTGGATGTTCCAATATCAGCGAGAACAGTTTCTCGGCTTTCACTCAAACCGTCCTTTACGACGACTGCCATTGAGGTGAGAGATTGCAATGGTGTGCGGACCCAGCCTGGACGACTGAATGGGATAGGGTAGTATTCAGCGACGAGTCTCGGTTCTGTTTGTCGAATGACAGCCGCTGTGTGAGAATCTGGAGGTGACGTGGAAACAGATCTAATCCTGCTGCGACTGTTGAACGCCGTATTACTCGACAACGAGACATTATGATTTCGGGTATCATCGGCTTCGATAGCTTGTCAGTTCTGGTTCATATCAGAGGCACAATGACGATAGGTGGATAAGGTACTGCGACCGGTTGGACTGCTCTACCTTCAGCGGTTGCAAAATGCTGTTCTTCAGTGAAATAACCTGCGACCGAATAGGGCAACCATCAACAGACAAGCCTTGCAAGTTATCCAGGCGCTTCCTTGGGCTCCGCTGTCTCCAGATCTCTCACTCATCGAGCATTTATGAGACGTGATTGGCGTCATTTGATTGCCTTGCTCCCGTCTCAAATAGAGGACGGCCTGTAGAGGATGGTCGTAGATATATGGTCATCCATCCCTCAGGAAACTATCCGCACGCTCATTGCATCGGTTCCACGAAGGGTTGCAGATTGTATTGCCACAAGAGGAAGCTCTACAGCGTTCAGATCTCCCTGTCTATGCCATTACTGTATTGCATTATCCTTTTGGAATTAATATCACATATTTATACATGCCATCTCTGTCTGTGAATCCTTTATCATCACACTCTATGTGCTCTTTCATGGTGCTGCATTTTCTGTGTCGGGTAAAGGATTTAAAAATCTATCAAATTTTTCGAATTTTGGAATTTAGAGGACACGATATCTTTGGTTCAATACCTAGATTTTATTAAAACTGCGAGATTCCTGGCTAAGTAGGAGCTTCTATATAGCGTTCACATACATAACATACATACATACAAATATACTTACATACATATATACATACATACATACATACATGCATGCATACGAGATCGCATTTTAATAGATGACTATTGGAGAATCGTTAGGTGACGAAATACAAAACTATTATCCAAAGTACCTTCTTTCTTGAATGGAACGAATTGGATCCACAAAAATGATGTAAATAAATTTTTCGCATACTATTACACATGTAAATAGAGCATATTTCACAATAATACTTTTTTTATTTTATGTATATTTTTATAAATTAATTTGTAAAATATTCAATATATCAAGAATGTTACATGCTAACATTTTAAAATTTGCGTCATTGGTTTTCAAGTGAAACATTACATACAAAATGATCATTTACGTACCATTATTAAAGGTCCTGATATTTTAATGATTTTTTTAAAATTTGGATCAAAAACTTGGGGTCTTCCAAATATTCGATTGTGTTTAAAATCATTAGGCCTCCAGTATTCATGAATTACAATATTTACACTAAATTTCGTTTGAAACGCTTCATTCATTCATGAGACATCGCATCCATGCACACAAACACACACACACATACATACACACACATGCACACACACAAACATGCACATCAACATCGACACAGAACCGTTCGATTCGCGTTCATGGATGTTTGAAATTTGATCTTCCGTCGAAAATTCAAATAGAAATTTTCCTCCCTGTCACAATATTTTCCCTATAAATTATACATTGTATACATAGGGAAGTAATATTTCATTAGTAACAGTAGTGTTAAGAGGTAACCAATACACACAGTATAGGTAGATAACATTCTGTCAGCATAATATGACCCAAAATGATAGACATCGAAAATCTCCCCTGCCTCCCCCCCCCCAAAAAAAAAGAAATTGAACGAAACATAAATAAGGAGATATGAAGAATATTTAAGTCTATTCCATTCATAATTAAGCATATCTCCTTCATATTAAGCATATTTAAGCTTATATAAGCATACAAAAATTATATATATGAAGCATTTTATAAATCAATTCGCACTAGACAAATAGAAAATCTGCTTAAAAGAAAATATATTTTTCCATTTTTGCCATATAAAAAATTATTTTTAAAATAAAATCTATGAATTTCCGTCAAGTCCGTTAAGTTTTTCCGGAGACTGTGAGCAGAAGAGCTCTGTGAGATCTGCTGGTCCTATTAGATCGATTGGAGCAGTTTTGGCCGTTTATCAAGCCGTTACCAAACAGCGTATAGAAATGTCCTACGGAATTGTTGTAGGCTGTATCTGTAGGAGTTGAACAATTGTGGCTCCGCTGTACCCGCCGCAGATATGAAACTAATCTTTTGCCAGGTGAAGGCTTAACTATAGTTTCAAAATGAAATGAAGTGAAATGTGGTTCAACTCGACTTTCTCATATCAGAATATTTTTCTAAGTAGCTTGTTTTATTTTTGTTTTGTTTTTCTTTGTTGTTTGTTTATCTTTTGCAAATTTTGCAAAAAAGTCTTGAAAAACATGTATCGTCGATCCACATGATCACGATTATACATGTATGTTATACATTCTCATGCATGTTACCTTTCATTTTAAAGGGTTTAAAAAATCGATTGACACAGATTATGATAATGTACAACCTTCATGAACACAAGATTATATCGCGGATATTCACTATAGTGATTGAAATTGTTAAGTTTGAGGAGATCACTGAGCGGTAAATAACCCCTTTTATGCATAAATATGTCAATTATCTTTCTTACACTGGCATGTTAAGGAAATACAAAATTTTAATAAATTTCGACCTATTCACTCGAATTTCGAAAACTTCTATCTAGTTCTAGAATTTTTGTTAACAAAGAAGGTTAAAAAGCCCCTTAAAATTCATTAATATTTGTGTCAGCTATTATGTACACAAGAAATCAACCATAGACTTACACCACACTGAAAATAGTCAAAATTTTTCAGAATGTCCTAAAACATATATTATCGCAAAAATCTCGAAATCTTAAATTTTCGAGAGAATAATATTTGTGCTCTACAGTATGAGAAAATAAAATATATTAACTTAGTTAAATATTCCTACCTTTGATGAAATCATTCGCTTGGTCAAGTTCATCGATATCTTCACATCTGTCCAATATGTAAGCACCCAGCTTTATGTTATGCAAAAAATTCTGTTTATTAACCCAGTCAATGGTGTATAGCATACACTCCAAGATCTGTATACCACCTTGAGATGTAAGAGAACTGCAATTCCTACGATCTTTCTGTTCATGGATATTCATCAGTCCTCCAAGGATGACATCACCTTCAATTTCAGCTGCCTGCCATGTTTTCGATGATCTACGTTCACACTGATTACTATCTTCTTCACTAACTTCAAGATGTCCAAGATATTTTTCATCTTCATACGGTACAAGATACTTTTCAAAATCTTTATAATCGTCATCATAATATTCATAAAGATCAACACTTTCTAATTCATCGGACGGTTTAAAAGTTATTGGCATTGTAGGTGGTGGAGCTGGTGGTGGTGATGGAGGTCGGGGACTTTGTGTAGGTGGTGTAGGTGGTGTAGGCAGTGTAGGCAGTGGACGTAGTGGATGTCGTGGAAGTTGTGGACGTTGTGGAGATGGTGAAGTTTGTGGAAGTAGTGAAGTTCGTTGAAGTTTCGGAGAAAATATAGATGGTGGAGTTTGACGTTGAGGCGGCTGAGCACCTCTGCACATAGTGTAATTAAAAGAGGTAGCCACGAAGAATATTAACGGATAAAACATGGCAACAGAATCAAAGAAACCTTTCATCGCGAAGATGTTAATTGTTTATCCAACAAGAAGGCAATGCAAAATCAACTAGCTACTTACACAGAGGAAGCGGTTCATTGACGGATTTATCACATGTAGGATAACACTACATGATAATGTCTCTGATACGCGCTCTCTAGTCAGAAGCACTCTCTTACCGAGCTTCCAGAAAGAGTGGCGCAATTCCACTTCAATTTATGTTTTCGTTTATATTCGCCGCAGAATGTTTTCTAAAAAATTTTAACTGCTTTGTTCACAATGCATTTTTAACATATTTTTAATATTTTATGTGATAGGGCGTTGGGTAAATTCGAACACAAAACTCTTCACTAAATTAAAATCATGCTTTACATAAAGGTTGTCATTATAGTATTTTATTCTCATAGAAAGATAATGTAGTGCTGTTTCGTATCACGCATACTGACAACATTAATATTGACAGTTTTAGAACCGCGTTTTATGTTTTCATTTTTAATAGCGCATGCATAAACAACATAGCTGTTAATCGAATTACCTCAACACATATTCATATTTAATTTTGAAACCGCATAAACAACCTTAAAAAATTTGATGTGGGCAGCACATGACTTTCTCCGTAAACTCAAATGTATATACTCTTTTTAACATTCAACATCATACACTATATGATCAAAAGTATCCGGACACTTTGAATGTTAGAACGTTTTACAAATTTCTAAACAAATATTTGACGAAGTGTTCTCTAACTTTGGCGATGTGAAGAACATGCTTGAACACACACTTTCCATGATCGGAATGATCGTTCATATATAGACCAGAAAAGGTGACAAATTTGCATAAATACAATTATCAATAAACTTACGTTTATCTAAGGAGAATCCAAAAATACAAAACATTTTGCACAGATTCAAAAAATCGAGCATAAATCACGAAAAGAACAGCAAAAATTTACAATTTTATTACAGAAGTTTTGGTGATTTGTTCAATTAGGGGACCACCAAGATAAAAGGGAAAATATATTTGATCACCCTGTATCATTAAAAGCTGAAAATGATTTGTAATTTTCACAAAATATGTGACTAGCTTTGTTTGTTCAATGTGTATAAGCATTTTCGTAAAACAAAAACGTATATTCATGAAGATATAAACTTTTCTTAAAAACGAAACAAATTTTACAAAAAATTGGCATCACGTCTGATTTCAACCAGTAGAAACAACAAGCACACAACTATAATAGAAGGTCTTTATTTCACTTCTTTAAGACGTACAAAACTTGAAAAGGCCAGAGCGCTTTCGAGCGTAAATACACTCTTCATCAGTGGCTACTGCTGCGTGGTAAATACCACACGTTCTTTCAGAACGCTATAAACACTTATATGTTCATGGAACATTAAGTTAAAGGCTGTCGTGATCGTAAGTGGTTTGAGCTGAAAATTAAAAGGTTTGGAAATGAGGACGAATATTAGATTTAAAACAACAAAAAGTGTTTATTTACATATTTTACAATTAAAAGAAACATGAAAAGGATTGAGCCCAAAAGTTGCTCCCTTAAAAATACTGACACATCGTAAAGATTAACGCGCTAGTTCATTAAAAATTAAATACCTCGTAAAACATTAGTGCACATAAAAATCATTAATACATCGTAGAGCCTTGATTTATCAAAGTTAAATATTAAATCATTGTTATTCCACAATTACTATTTCCAACACAATACTCATTTGTGCTTCACAAAATTAAAAATGTCCTAACAAAAGCTTTCATGGTAGATGTAAAAAGGCGAGAGAAGAGAAATCTCAATAGCTAGTGCTGTGCATAGTCAAAGGCCTTACCTTGGCTCTTGGACCCATCGGCCGGGATGATCGGTTGGTGAGTCAGGGAAACGAGAAGCATATCTTTCCCGTGCAATTACTATAACTTCATTTTCACAATCTCAGAAGACACTCTCTCTCTCTCTGATTTTTCAACTCCTATTCGTCTCTCTTGAAAAATCTACTAAAACGATTTCTCCTCCCTCTTAAATTTTGATTCGCTCCAAATATTACAACTCCTTTAATATCATTGGCAGGTGTAATGCTACTATTTTACTAGTGGCTAGACCATGACAGGAGGCTTGTTCAGTAGCCCCTGAATTTATCGGTGCAGCTAGTCAAGATCCCACGCTCCGGCGTGACTCCTGGGTCCAGGTGCGCCCCTTACCACCCGCTGAGCTTTCCCCCATCTTGAATGAGCCTCCCGCTGGCAGGCCGTCCGAAACCACTGACCGTTGCCATTGCAGGTGGCCAGGAGGGAACCGTATACATATCTGTAACAGAGCTAGGGACCGTCCTTTGCAGGTCGCCTTCCTCTCCAATATTTAGCAATGTCACATATTTTGGAAAACACTATGTGACAGCTACATGGAAATAGGAATGATCGTTCATATATAGACCAGAAAAAGTGACAAATTTGCATAAATACAATTATCAATAAACTTACGTTTATCTAAGGAGAATCCAAAAATACAAAACATTTTGCACAGATTCAAAAAATCGAGCATAAATCACGAAAAGAACAGTAAAAATTTACAAATTTATTACAGAATTTTCAAATTCAAAAAATTTTTAAAAAATGGGGTCAATCAGGTCCTGTTCCCGAGAGGATGACGTCAAAGATAACTATGAAGAGACTTGAATTGCATGGAGTCGAGAATGAGTCGTGTAACACAATATTTGTATTACATGTTACATTCCAATTACGGATGCCAACCTAGCCATTTCGAAATTCCAATTGCGGATGCCAACCTAGCTAATGAGCTATTTAAATGCTGCAGAGGGAGCCAATGGCAATACAAACATAAATAAGCAGCGCATCCCCTTCTTCACTTCAACGAATCAACAACGACACTACAATGTGAAAAGAAAAAGGTTTGAGAGAATGTTCTAGAACTTTCCAGGAGATGCAATTTCGACAGCGTCCTAGACGCACCTGAAGTTTTTGGGAGTCGTCTTAAAACTTTCGAACGAGTCAGCATCATGTTTTTTTTTTTGTGAAAAAGTGTCTGTAGATTGTGAGCAATAGAATGGTAGCCTGCGCAAGTACGCGAAGTGCAACGATTTTCCCACATCATTGAGATGGCACGAATATGCACGTAACAAAGAGTAAAGGTAACCAACTTTCAATTGTCACTATTAGCACGGAAGGCACACCTTTAACGATTATTAAAATAATTGACTACCAGTTCATATGAGTAGACCATATGAACGAGTTCGTAATATTGAACTATAAGAACTATTCTTTATCGATTGTTTAAAGGAAACTGTTTTTTAAGAAATTTAAATCAAAAATATTATGTGTGTAAATATATATATAGCTATTAATGTAATGGTGTCAGTATTATGTGTCATTTAGTGATTGATTTAATTATAGCATAGTTACTCCAGATATAATAGATATCTATTAAGTAAAATATTAAAATAAATTGAGCAATTAAGCATGAGTGTTTCTTTATGTTTTGTGTGTTCGTAGTCCGAGCTTGAGAACCGGGAGCTTACATGCTCCACCATTCGCGCGGCGACATCATGTCATAAGGTAAAATTGTCCTTATCAAAATTTACCAGTATAGGACTTACCTATGATGCCGCCACTAAGGGTGGAGCATGTAAGCTCCCGGTTCTTTAGAAGTTGTTCTGCAATAATTGGTTTTTACGATTCTACAATAAAATTAAAATTAATTGGAAAGCATTCTACAAGATGTGTAGCAGTCTATAATGATTTTTAAATTAAATTAGATGGTATTATAAAATATATTAGTTTCCTACAATATTTTGAAATTAAAGTGAAAAGCATTTTGAGATAATTTTGGTAGTCTACAGTAATTGTAAAAATTAAGTTGGAAGGTAGTCTACAAATAGATATTTTTGGTTAATGTAAAGAAAATGAATATAATTATAATAATAGAAAATTTATGTAGATAGAGCAACTTTCAAAATTAAGTGATAAATAAGTAAATAGACAACAAGTGTGTTACAAATAGCATAGTGCCACAATATGTGCAAAACATAGGGCAGCAAAAGTATATGGTTATTTTAGTATGTATTGTGTATTGTATATTATGTATGGTATATTGTGAAAACTGTAGTGTTAAGGAAAAGTGTGTAGTAGTGAAGACTTAGTGTGAGGATAGGCATGATAGTTATCCAAAATGCACGGTAGTCAACAAAATCGCAAAATTAAATAAAACTTCAAAAAAAATTGTCTGGAGGAAGGCAAGTCCAGCGAATAGGAATTTTTAAATCATGGATTTTTCTGCAACAACAGCAACAAAAAAAAAGAACAGTAGGAAAGTTTATCAGCGGGTTGACTGGTTAGCAGTAATGTTGTCAATAAGTATCAACGTGTACAACGTAAAAGTATTAGCGCCAGCCCATTTTATTAAAATTATCAGCGTTTTATCAAGTAGCAGTACAGCAAAATTAAAAAGTTATAGATTCTCGTCCCTTTTATGCAAGTAGATATTAAATAAATGAACGGACAATGATAAAAGATAAATAATTTATATGAAAATATAAGTAAAATAAATAAATTTAATCTTAGAAAATATAAGTAAAGTAAATAATTCAGTGGACGTAAAAAAAATAAAAAAAAAATAAAAATAAAAGATATCTGAAGTATAAATAATATGTAATACAATAATGATTTCAGGAAATTAAAATGTTTGAGAACAAAATAAAAACGGAGACTCGGAAAATTTTGAAGTGAAAGAAAATAGTAAATAAATGTTTTTTCCCTTCCAAACAAAATAAAAATTAGTCTACGTTATAAAAATGGACATTGTCAAATACTATGTAAGTGGGGATAAGAGCAGGGAGATTCATTTTGTAAAATAAATATGAGGATAACATATTTGTAAAATTAATATGAGGATAAAATTTTTGTAAATATGAGGATTTTGTAAATATGAGTATAAAATAAAAATATAGGTAATAAATAAACATTTATGTATGGATACATTTTATGAATAGAGCAATAAATATCAGAAAAAATATGTACAAGTGATAAATAATACATACAATACCCCTCAATGTTCTAAAATAAAATAAACTAACATGTGTTGTAAGAAAGAGAGAGAGAGAAATAAATAAATTTTACTTACTTTCAATTTGTATTACTTGTACGGTGACTGATGAATTAAGGGTAGGAGTGTCGTAATAGGGAGTTGACAATTCAAGAATCTTGATGGTCATGTGTCTTTATTGATAACAGATGATGAATGGCTGTAGAGGTCAACGAGGAAGTGGCAAATTTTGTTTCCAATGGTAACATGCTGATGAAGTATATGCACTGTTTCCTTTTCTTGTACGGGTCTTGAAAAAATAGTATAACATAATTAATAAAATGCAAAATAAAGTCATGGAACATGGTAAATGCAAGTATATAAGATTCAAAATCATAAAAGTATTAATCAAATACCTCATAAAAAGTTGACAGAATAAAAGCAAAATCATAAATAAATAAATAAATAAAATTTTAAGTCAAAAATAACAGTCACAGCTGATATAAATAATATGTAGTAAAATAATAAATATATATTGCATAAATAGTGTATACAGACCTTTTACAAAAACACGTAATCTGAAAAACAAAGTAAAAGTTAATTACATAAATGGATTAATAAACTTGAAGAAGTAAGAGTAGTTTCCCAGCCTTCACAGTCAGCGTAACAGCTCCATATATGGCCATTGTACGGCGAAAGCTATTCACCTTCAAAATAAATAGACAGGCAAAAAAAATAAACATCGGAGAAAATCTCCCATGCATAGTACGAGAATAATACAAAAAAAAAAGTTATATTGTAAGCATACAATAAATGTATCAAAATTTAAAATTATAATTGCAGGCAATTATAGTTACTTAAAAATACCGGCCGGTATATAAAAAATAAAATACATTAGGAAAACACATTGATTTGTATGTAAATGATAAATGATTGAGTATGTTAATAAATTATTGCATTAATTAGACATCACAGTAAATAAAAAAAAAGAAATAACAGATAAAATCAAATATGAAAGAATTATATTTAAATAAATAAATATGTAAAGTTATGCTGAAACGGGAACATAAAGTCAGTTATATCAATAACATAACAAAAGCATGGTATATTCATAATACTACACATAAAATAATATATCACGCGTTGTTGCAACAAGGGATAAATAAATCCAATAAATTAGAGGTACATGAAATCAAAATAATAATTCAACAGTCAGATATGTGTTAAGGTCATAAGATTATAATAATAAAAAATATATATATATATATCAAATTAAATAGAATTAATAACAACATATGTAAAATAAATATATAATATGATACACATAAAATATAACTGTAAGTAAATTCCTTAAAAGGATACACGTAAAACCTCCCACGTCAATGTTAGCTCGCACATTCATCACCGGAAAGTCAAAAGCCCGCGCTTGACAAGACGATACCGCCAAGTGACACGATAACGATTAAATCTTTAGCGATACATGCAAAAGGCAGTTAAGATCCCTTTTACGTAAGTTTGCGCTCTGCAAACAATGAAGACACTCATTCAAGGCTCGCCGTGGGGGTCAACAGATTCGCAGTTGCCATAGAAACGCGTTGAGAGGAACAGAGGAAAGCTACGGGTCAAGCGAATTTTTTCTTTTTTCTTTTCTCCCTTCCTCCCGTTGTTACACACGAAAGGGCAGTCGAAGAGGAAATGCTCGTGCGTATTGTGAGATGCACAATATTTTGAAGAGCAAAATGAGTACATTGATATATATTGATGATATATTTGATATTTTAAAGGCCGAGATGTAATATGATATAAATATGGTGTTCAAAAGAGTCATGATTTATACACACAAAAATATATAATATGTTATTCATTATAACAAATAAGAAATATATACAGTTAAAAAATTGTCGAAAAATTATGTACGTCTGTGAAAATGAGAAATCAAGGTAATGAATTGTGTATAGTTTAATGTAATGTTGTGAACTTGTATATAAATAGAAATGCAAATAACAATTATGATAGTCTTCATTTGAAGTGTACAATAGACTGTACTAAGCAACATAATGAAAATATAAATATTGAAGTACCGGAACTTTGAAAGTTAAGTCACAGGATGGTGACTCATTCTTCCGTACTCATGATAATTCAATGTGACAATAAGGTGTCTTCCGTGCTCATGATAATTCCATGTGACAATAAGGTGTCTTCCGTGCTCGTGATAATTCCATGTAACAATATAGTGTGCCTTCCGAACAGTGATAATTTCTTCAGGTACAGCAATATATGTGTCACCAAGTACGAGATGGTGTATCTTCCGAACAGTGAGTTCCTTCATTTTAGTGACATGTCGGTTGTAATGCACCGATATATGTATGTCAATGTTACAATATAGTGTGTATTACATGCGATGATCTGCATTTCTGTGACAGATATATGTGCAGTGGATCAAAGCAACATTTCCACAGTGGCCGCAATGTGTACACATATGTATTCAGTGCAATGTTTACCGTGTGCTGAAATTTTCTCTCTGCAAGGGGGGATATCATGTAACACAATATTTGTATTACATGTTACATTCCAATTACGGATGCCAACCTAGCCATTTCGAAATTCCAATTGCGGATGCCAACCTAGCTAATGAGCTATTTAAATGCTGCAGAGGGAGCCAATGGCAATACAAACATAAATAAGCAGCGCATCCCCTTCTTCACTTCAACGAATCAACAACGACACTACAATGTGAAAAGAAAAAGGTTTGAGAGAATGTTCTAGAACTTTCCAGGAGATGCAATTTCGACAGCGTCCTAGACGCACCTGAAGTTTTTGGGAGTCGTCTTAAAACTTTCGAACGAGTCAGCATCATGTTTTTTTTTTGTGAAAAAGTGTCTGTAGATTGTGAGCAATAGAATGGTAGCCTGCGCAAGTACGCGAAGTGCAACGATTTTCCCACATCATTGAGATGGCACGAATATGCACGTAACAAAGAGTAAAGGTAACCAACTTTCAATTGTCACTATTAGCACGGAAGGCACACCTTTAACGATTATTAAAATAATTGACTACCAGTTCATATGAGTAGACCATATGAACGAGTTCGTAATATTGAACTATAAGAACTATTCTTTATCGATTGTTTAAAGGAAACTGTTTTTTAAGAAATTTAAATCAAAAATATTATGTGTGTAAATATATATATAGCTATTAATGTAATAGTGTCAGTATTATGTGTCATTTAGTGATTGATTTAATTATAGCATAGTTACTCCAGATATAATAGATATCTATTAAGTAAAATATTAAAATAAATTGAGCAATTAAGCATGAGTGTTTCTTTATGTTTTGTGTGTTCGTAGTCCGAGCTTGAGAACCGGGAGCTTACATGCTCCACCCTTAGTGGCGGCATCATAGGTAAGTCCTATACTGGTAAATTTTGATAAGGACAATTTTACCTTATGACAAGTCGCCAAGCGTAACTTAAAATCTGAACGAGGTCAAAATTACAAATCGACTCGCGGTAAACATAAATAAAGAGGGACTCAAAAAGGAGAATATTACAAGGGTTATTACAACGCATAAGAAGGAAAGTTCTTTCAAAAATGGGCCGGAAATCTTCTTTAACAACAAAATGAGCAAGGGCCGATGAAAGTTTACCACCCTTGACATCCCTAGCATGTTTGCCAAATGGATACCAATAGTACGTTTTGTGCTGCCAATATAAAATTTAAAGTTACCATCAATGGACAACAGGGGAACCACATGCACCCCAGCAAAGCTTTTAAAGTCACCCTTATCACCCAGCTTATCAGAACGAATCCGGTTAAATAAAGAAGAAACATTAGAGTGAGCAGGCCTGAAACCAAATTCAGAGCAGAACTGAATAAAGGGACGGAAATTCCTAGGATGGTACGGGAAACTTGATTTATGATCATAAATTTAGTTTCCCGTACCATCCTAGGATTTTCCGTCCCTTTATTCAGTTCTGCTCTGAATTTGGTTTCAGGCCTGCTCACTCTAATATTTCTTCTTTATTTAACCGGATTCGGTCTGATAAGCTGGGTGATAAGGATGACTTTAAAAGCTTTGCTGGGGTGTATGTGGTTCCCCTGTTGTCCATCGATGGTAACTTTAAATTTTATATTGGCAGTAGAAAACGCACTATTGGTATCCGTTTGGCAGAATATGCTAGGGATGTCAAGGGTGGTAAACTTTCTACGACCCTTTCTCATTTTGTTGTTAAAGAAAATTTCCGGCCCATTTTTGAAAGAACTTTCCTTCTTATGCGTTGTAATAACCCTCGTAATATTCTCATTTTTGAGTCCCTCTTTATTTATGCTTACCGCGAGTCGATTTGTAATTTTGACCCCGTTCAGATTTTAAGTTATGCTTGGCGACTCATTCTCGACTCCATGCAATTCAAGTCTCTTCATAGTTATCTTTGACGTTATTCTCTTGGGGATTGGACCTAATTGCCCCCATTTTTTAAAAATTTTTTGAATTTGAAAATTCTGTAATAAAATTGTAAATTTTTACTGTGCTTTTCGTGATTTATGCTCGATTTTTTGAATCTGTGCAAAATGTTTTGTATTTTTGGATTCTCCTTAGATAAACGTAAGTTTATTGATAATTGTATTTATGCAAATTTGTCACCTTTTCTGGTTTATATATGAACGATCATTCCCATTTCCATGTAGCCACTGATGACGAGCGTATTTACGCTCGAAAGCACTCTGGCCTTTTTAAGTTTTGTATGTCTTAAAGAAGTGAAATAAAGACCTTCTATTATAGTTGTGTGCTTGTTGTTTCTACTGAAACAAATGTTGTTACATGTTTTTTGCTTACAATACCCATAGGTTTCAATCAAATTTCACGAAACTTACAGAGCATTTGTCAACGTTAAGGAAAAACATTATACTTCAATTGCAAATTAAAGCATTGATTATACGATGAGATATAAGCATTTGAAGAAACCAAATTTGTACTGTGCAGGCGCGAAACATAGCAATAGTTTTCTTTCATGGTTTTGTAGTAAATACTGTAGGGCAACTTCTGTAAAAAATACACTGGAATATCGTAAAAATTCATAAGGATATCCACGATTTAGTGATCAGTTTTCTTCTGACTCTCTAAAAGTACCTGGATGATAAGAGAGTTTCCACAAATTAACATTTTAAATCGTAAATCATAGGATAGTTAAACTGGAGTAAATACAATTAACTAATATACTAAATACATATACACGATCTGATCAAAACTATCCGGACACATGTATGGTTTGATTTCCCTTCATAAAAGTCACAAATTAGTATGAAATGGGGCCACCTTTTGCTGCAATGACGGCTGCCACTCTATCATGGAGGCTATCCACTGGTTCCTGGAATGTTGCAGAAGGAATTGCACGTCATTCTTTTAAAATAATACTAGTCAGCTCTGCCGCTGATGTGGGACGTTTTGGCCTAGTTCGCAGTCGACGTTCCAATTCATCCCATAGATGTTCCATGGGATTGAGGTCTGGGCTCTGAGCAGGTCACTCTAAGTCCTCAACATCCATGTCAGCAAACGAGTTCTGCACAGCCCGTGCTTTGTGGATAGGAGCACGATCTTGTTGAGACAAGTATAGACCCACTCCAAATTGTTGCCACAATGCAGGCAGAATGGAATTGTCCAAAATGTCGGGATATCTTTCGGTCTTCAGAGTTCTCTTCACAGGAATAAGAGGGCCAAGCCCTAACCATACGAAATAGCCCCAAACCATTATGCTTACACCACCAAACTTAACTTGCGACACAATACAGTCAAGTAAAAGGCGTCACCCGGCATTCTTCACACCCAGACTCTACCATCAAATTGCCAGAGAGTGTACCATGATTCGTCGCTCCATAAGACTTGACTCCATTACTGAAGTCTCCATTTATTGCACGTTTTGCACCACTGTAAGCGAAGATTGGTATTGGTTGCGGTAATGCTTGGTTTATATGCAGCTGCTCGCCCATGAAAACCAAGACTTTCGACGAACTATCATTGTACTGACGTTGCATCCAGAGGCTTCTTGAAATTCCGAACAAACTATTTTCGCCGATTGCATGCGGTTCGCTTTCACAACTCTCTTCAGCACTCTGGGGTCGCTTTCCACTAGACGGTATAGTAGACCAGGTCGTGCATGCACAGTTGTAGCACCTGCACATTTCCACTTCACGATTACATCATTTATGACGGAACGGGCCACTCGTAACATGACAGAAATCTCACGAATAGATTTTCCACAGCTGTGACTACCAATCATTTCACCACGTTCAAACTCATTTAGCTCCCCTTTTTCCTCCAATTTTACTTTTCTGGCTTCGAAATTAAATTTGTTAACTCATCTGATTTCTTTTATACTTGTCTGAGAGCTAGAAATTTGACATCTCTGGCAGAATCCCACGTACAGGGGTGTCCGGAGACTTTTCATCAATATTTGCATAAACTTGGACTAAGTTCACTTTCAGAACAGAGGTGTCCGATGAATTTGTAAAATGTCAATTTGTGGAAAACCCCTTATCATCCAGGTACTACAAAACTGATCACAATATCATCGATATCTTTGTGAATTTTCACGATATTCTAGTGGATTTTTGATAGAAGTTGCCCTACTTTATTCACTACAAAATCATGAAAGAAACCCACTGCCATATTTCGTGTCTGCGCAGTAAAAAATTAGTTTCTTCAAATGCTTATATCTCATCGTATATTCAATGCTTTAATTTTCAATTGAAGTATAATGTTTTTCTTGAACTTTGACAAATACTCTATAAGTTTCGTGAAATTTGATTGAAACGTATGGATATTGTAAACAAAAAACATGTAACAAAATTTGATTTTTTTAAAGAAACGTTTATATCGTCATGAATATACGTTTTTGCTTTACAAAAATGCTTATACACGTTTAATAAAGATAGTTAACTATTTTGTGAAAGTTACAAATCATTTCCAGACTTTTATGATACATACAGTGTGATCAAATATATTTGCCCCCTTTTTCAATATCTGGGTGGTCCCGTAAATGCACAAGTCACGGAAACTTTACTGGAAAGTGTTAATTTAAGCATGTTCTTGACATCACCAAAGTTACAATATACTTTGTCAAATATTTATTTCGGAACTTGAAAACAATTATAACATCCAAAGTGTCCGGATACTTTTGATCATATAGTGTAGATGAAAAGTGTTTATGACTTTATTCATTCTGTCTGGCTGTCTATCTTTTCTTTCGCATTATAAATGCCGTAAAAATTACTTTATCAAAATGAAATTTTAGTATGTTTTTGAGACGGTCTGTGGGACATATGGGAATGTAAATGAATAGTATCACCCAAATAATTTTGGATTGAACCCGAGTTGAAGAAATAAAATACATTGAACCCTATGAGACCTAATTTTTCAAACATTTACTCGAAGTTAAAATTCCTAAATTGCTTCGAAAATTTTAGGAAATATTCAAATTATCCATAAAATATATAAAAAAAAATGTTCGCAAAAATATGTGCGGTTGTTTTTAAATAAAATTTTAAATAATTATTGCAACCATATAATATGAAGAGATCACGTGATCCAATTCAAAATCAAATGTGGCATTCATATTTGTTTCCCAGCACAAAATTCTCGATTTTTAAAGTTCTTTTAAATTTATATTTAGTGTTGCATCCGTCCTAAAATTCCTTTATTTTTGCTAATTTTCTGCGCATCTATATTCTGCGCCAACGCAATCACAAT